>OY811976.1:3732500-3805000 GCA_963681505.1 Eunapius fragilis | reverse complement strand
AGCCTGCATTCTTTCACTGGCAGTGATGAATTACGCCAATTTAGAGGATAGATTGACTTCACTCATGAATAATTTTCATGTTTTGGACGGCTTGAGTTATGCAGTAAGTTGTGATGGAAATGGCCAGTCAATGAAGTGTTCATTTGAATAAACTTTTTGTCCACATGTACAGTTCGAAATACAAGATGATTATGATAAGTTTATTGCATCCTGTAATGTCCTTCGGCAAGCGAGAAGTAATGATTGCACCCCGTCAGTGAACTTGAATCGCGTTCGGAATATTACGTGCTCATATGTGGAACAACAGCCTGTAAGTTGCGTATAATAATAGTAACTATATTGGAAAGCGTGCATTAGTATATGATTTGTCGTTTTCCCCCTCCAGTACATTAACTCCATTTATAGTTGCGAGCAAGTGATTGACTTAATGTGCGCCTTGAATGAAATTGCTACGATCCGTATTCCTTTCCACATTGCGCAGTTGTGGCAGCCCTTGGTTTTCTCTTTTATCACTACACCTCCATACTTTAATGCGAACAATGTTACGTGCAGATGGATCAATGATGTGTTCGTTGACATCTCATCTCTTAATCCGCTTTTCAGCGCTGGCTCTCCATTGGATCTGAGTTGTGCTCAGTAATTTGTATAGGATGTTTATTTGTGCTGACATTTCCACTGCAAGTTTGCGAATAGTTTGCTTAATAAATTTTAACAGGAAAAGAAATGAGAATATTTTACAAGCATGTCTGAGAACGTAAAAGGAGGGCATTACTATTTAGCCGCCTAAGATGCTAAAACTATATCGGCCTCAGCAAACGTTACAAACAGTATCAAAAGCACGGAAATACAAATTTTAAACAAAAAGATACAGCAATTATGTTTTAGCTGTGCTCCTATAACATCATCGGATGACACGTTTATGACTAAGGATTTTAACCAGTATGGATTAAAATATTTCCACCATGTATGCACGTGAAGAACTTAACCAAATAAGGAGGCAATATTCGAATATTAGAGAAGAATTGATCGTGGTGATGTTATTGACTGACCAGAAAAGTAACAGTTTATGACAGTTTCATTCAGGACATTACACAATTTTGTACCAACTTGTTTTGATGATGGCGAACATGTATTTCCTAGAATTGATAAGTTTGGAAGGTTTGAGTAAATGGGCAAAGAAGAAGACGGGGGAGGAGTAGGGGAATTGGGGAGGCGGAGGCAGAGGGGAGTTGGGAAGGCAGAGGCAGAGGGGAGCGGGAGAGGGAGGGAGGGGAGGGGTGGAAGAGGAGGGCGGTGAAGGGGGCGAGGGGAAGAGGGGAGGAGGTGAAAGAGAAGGAGGAGAAGGAGGATGAGTGTTAAGATATTTTCACCACCAAGTTTAATGATACATACAGTTTCATGAAAAGGTAAGTGTTAAATAAAGTCTTGCACAAGGAATATATAGGAAATTGACCCGGGTCGTGACTATCATTAAAAATAGGCGACCCGCGAATTACTGAGAAACGGATAGTGTTGCTCTTTGTTGCTATCGAACCAGAAGGCAAAGACGGTCATTTTAATGTTCTATAGTCTTCAAACTGTTTGCTTTAAGAGAAAAAAAAAGTTCTTGTTTTACCTCGTCGCCAGGCCAAATTTTCTCCGTCGTTCGCCGTCTTCTTCTAATTCTCGGGTGAGTATAACTCCGGATAGGAAAGGTTTAAAAGAACTCAAATTATACCAATCGCTTTAGAATCTCCTTGAAGGACATCTTCAGGTATGAATAAAGCATGAAACGGACATACGTAATCATTGCGTAATGCCTAGTGTTAAATAGAAGCGTTCCCATGGCGACATTTACGTATATTTAGAATTGTGCAAACAAAAGAGGAGAGCTGTACAACGCGACGACGAGTTAGAATTCTCCCGCGTTCCTTACAGTGATCCCAAACAAAAGCGGGCGTCTGCTCGTGACGGTAATTGAAGCGAGGGGGGGGGGGGGGGGGGGGGGGCACTTGCCAGTAGTAATAATCGATAAAAAATGATAATGAAAAAATAGAGGAAATAAGTAAAGAAAAACATTCTCTAACGAGAAAGTTGGTGGGGTATAGGCATTGGAGGCAATGGTGGTGTAAAAAGGAAGGGAACAAGGTTTTGGGAAAAGAAAAATGAGACAAAAATCCTATATTTAGTACTTCTTTTGGTTCTATTACATTTACATGTGCTAAATATAGGATTTTTGTCTCATTTTTCTTTTCCCAAAACCTTGTTCCCTTCCTGTTTACACCACCTTTGCCTCCAATTCCTATATCCCACCAACTTTCTCGTTAGAGAAGGTTTTCCTTTACTTGTATATTATTAACTCATGCAAAGGCAATTATATCATAGTCAGTATGAAGGATTTCCTTACGTATCCCACATAAAAGCACCGAAGATCAACCTTTCTCATATAAGCCACTGACGAAATTCACCGATGGTTAACGGACCTGTCCACTTGTTCATCTGAGGAATAATGCACTGTCCCGCAATGCAATAGTAAAGTATTTTGTGAACAAAATCCAAATCAGTGAGGTATTTACGGAGCTGTCGTTCACCACACCGAAGTTTTGTCTAGCTGGGATCTTCTAGAATGTGCTCAAAAACCTAAGCTACCAGAGGCGTTAGGGTTATGACCATCCATTTCTCCTGTTCCTGTTGCAGTTCAATCTCATTGTCGCTACTTGAATCACTCCCGCTTACTTGTGATCGACCTCTGGCCTTTTGGTTTTTTAGGCACAAATTGCATCTGTCGTATCTCATAGCTGTCCGTCAGTACATGAATATGTTTTCTGCTGACTTCCATTTCTGTACTGTCATAAGGAGAAAATCGGAGGAATTAATTATCTCTTTGACTTTTCCCATGTTCCGTCCAAGTTGCTCGGGCTTTTACCACCACTTTTTCGCCTGCATAAACCCACACTAAATGGCCAACTCACTTCGACATTCCTGGCAAGTGCTGTTTGATCGTAATATTGAGTATTAAAATAAAATCGCATTCATTTCATATTTAGTGCTAGTAAGGTGTGTAACCGATTTCTGCAGGTTTTATAGGTCTATCAGTTATTCGCGATTACCAATTCGGTCGACCATGCACTTAGTAGAATTGCAGGTTATCGATTTCAGAATTTCCTTAGTCGAAATAACCGATTCTGCTTTTCTTAGTCGCGATTTGTCGATATTCGTTTCCTTGATATGCAGAAATCGGTAGCAAATCGATTACCCCTTTTTACATGCCGATCGCTTTTCCCGCCTGTACCTTTAAAGGCACACTAACGGGTTAATTAATCGACTTTGTGATGTAATCAACACTTAGTTGCACGTCTGGGGACCAGGCGGGGAAGGTAATCATCGGTGCCCTCTCTCAAAATACGCGCAGTGGGCTCGGCAATTTAAATACGTTCGCACTTTCTCTGCAGTATTGTACATGTGCAGTCTTGCACTTGTGTGCAAAATATAGGACTATTTCATTTCCCCTTCTTATGAGACCCTTGTTTCCTTCCTTTGTACACCACTATTGCCTTCCAATCCTACCATCTTTCTCATAGAATATGTTTTTATTACTTGTTCCATCTGTGTTTACTTTCTTAATGAGATAAGAGAAGAGATGATTATTTCCTCTGATTTTCTTATCTATTTTCCTTACGACAGTACAGAAACGGAAGACAGAAGGCCAGAGGTTGATCACAAGTAAGCGGGAGTGATTCAAATAGCGACAATGAGACTGAACTGCAGAAGAAGAGCAGGAAGAATTGGATAGTTATAACCCCAACGCTTCGGTTTTTTGAGCACATTCTAGGAAGACCCAGCTAGCCAAAACTTCGGTGTGGTGTGCTTCAGTTAAAGACAGCTCTGTTGATACATCAATGATATGGATTTTGTTCACAAAATACGTTCCTTTGGCTTTTGCGGAACAGTGCATCATTCCTCAGATGAATTTTGCAGCTAAGCGTGATGACAAGTGGACAGGTTATCGGTGAATTTCGTCAATGGCTGAGGTTGATCTTCATTGGTCTTTTGTGGGATACCTAGTGAATGCCTTCATAAAACAGTAAATAATGTTTTCCATAATTATACCTTGGATATATTTTCTTCACTATTATATGATTGCCTTTGCATCAGTTAAAATAAAGCAAACTTAGTATGTTTGTATTGTTCAATAATATGTGTACTATTCATGTGCAAAATTTTATTTAACAGTGGCTTGTTTCATGAAACGATATATCATTAAACTTGGTTTCACCATTTGGTGCATCTTAACACTTCCTCTCCTCCTCCTACTCCTCCTTCGCCTCCTCCCCTCCTTCACTTTCACCCCCTTCCTTCTCCTTCCTCCTCACCCCTTCCCCTCCCTATCCCCTTCTCTTCCTCCCTCCCCACCCCTCACTCCTCACTCCCTTCTCTCTCCACCCTCTCTCTCCCATCTGCCTCCTCCCCTCCACCACCCTCCTCCCTCTTCTCCCTTCTCCCTCCTCCCTCTTCTCCCACCTCCCTCTTCTCCCACCTCCCTCTTCTCCCTCCTCCCCCTTCTCCCTCCACCCTCTCCTTCCTCCTCCTCCCTCTTCTCCCTCCTCCTCCCTCTTCTCCTTTGCCCATTTACACAAAATCTTTCAAATGTATAAATTCTAGGAAATGCATGTTCTTCATCGTCAAAACAAGTTGTTACCAAATTGTGTAATCTCCTGAATGAAAATGTCATCAACTGTTACATCTGAATTTTCTGGAATGCAGCAATTCAATTGGTCAGTCAATAACATCAACACGATCAATTTTTTTATAATATTCAAATATTTTATTCGTGTTAAGTTCTTCACGTGCATATTTGGTGGAAATATAATTAATCCATGCTGATAAATCCTTAGTCATAAATGTGTCATCCGATGGTGTTAGAGGAGCAGTATAACAGCTAAAACATAATTGCTGTATTTTTTTGTTTAAAATTTTGTATTTATATGCTTTTGATATTGATTGGAAAGTTTGCTGAGGCAGATATGGTTTTAGCATCTTAGGTGGCTAAATAGTAATGCCCTCCTTTTATGTTCTCAGCCATGTCTGTAAAATATTCTCATTGCATTTAATTATCTTGCCTGTTTAAATTTACAAAACATTTTGCAGTGGAAATGTCAGCACAAAAAAATCATCCTATACAAATTACAGAGCACAACTCAGATCCAATGGACGACCAGCGCTGAAAAGTGGATTAAGAGATGAGATGTCAACAAACACATCATTGATCCATCTGCACGTAACATTGTTCGGTATGTATGGAGGTGTAGTGATAAAAGCCGAGAAAACCAAGGGCTGCGCTATGTGGTAAGGAATACGGATCGTAGCAATTTCGTTCAAGGCGCACCGCATTAAGTCAATCACTTGCTCGCAACTATAAATGGCGTTAATGCACTGGAGGGGGGAAACGACAAATTACGCTTTCCAATTATTATACGCAACTTACAGGCTGTTGCTTCACATATGAGCACGTAATATTCCGAACGCGATTCAAGTTCATTGACGGGGGTGCAATCATTACTTCTCGCTAGCCGAAGGACATTACAGGATGCAATAAACTTATCATAATCATCTTGTATTTCGAACTGTACATGGGGACAAAAAGTTTATTGAAATGAACACTTCATATACTGGCCATTTCCATCACGTTCTATAAAGAACTACTTACTGCATAACTCAAGCCGTCCAAAACATGAAAATTATTCATGAGTGAAGTCAATCTATCCTCTAAATTGGCGTAATTCACCACTGCCAGTGAAAGAATGCAGGCTGCCTGCAGTTGGACATGGAAGTTTGTTATGATTGTGTCATAATGTTTAGATAGCTTCTTCGAAACTTCACCACAGACTTGAATAACTCGTTTTGTGTCCAGCCTGTCCAGTTTTCGTGTATTTAATGCGTGCCATGTTTGTGTTCATTGTTCTCGTTTTCCTGTTCATTCCGTGGTTACCGGTGATCGAGTACGTTTTCATAGCGTGCAAATACCACATAATTGGCGACGAGTGTAAACGAAGGTTTCTACTAGTTGTTTCTTCATCACAAGGTAACCACTATTGATGTTTGATGCATGGCAGCTCACGGTTCGGTGGGTGCTTTCGACCGGGATGCGGCGCGGAGGATTGGAATTCTTATTGTGAGAGGGTAGAGCTGCAAACACGGGTATAGCTAAAACCAGGAGCAGGAGCAGGAGCAGGAGTCGTTATCTAAAACCAGGAGCAGGAGCAGGAGCAGGAGTCGTTATCTAAAACCAGGAGCAGGAGCAGGAGTTACTACCTAAAACCAGGAGCAGGAGCAGGAGTAGGAGCAAGAGTTGCTACCTAAAACCAGGAGCAGAAACAGGAGTTACTACCAAAAACCAGGAGCAGGCTAGGAGCAGGAGCAGAAGCAAAGGTTCGTTCGTGCCTATAAAATCTCATATGAGCAGGCGCAGTATGCCTTATGAGCAAGAGTGCATATGTGTGGACGTGTGGACTTGTTAAGTTTGAACTCGTGCGGCGGGTGCTGTATAGTATGCGTGCACTCCACATGTCTGTAATATTAGTAAAAGCACCATTTATTTCTCCACATTTCTGAGTATCCAATAATTAATTAAGGCAGTGACCAACCACAAACTCTTTCTCAAAATGTTGTATACATGTATGTCTTATAAAGCTATTATTATTTTTATTAATATTCTTGCGATACAAGATACAATTATAGGACATAAAAAACACACGAAAACATGACCAAAACTAAATAACACTTCAGAAATAATCTTGAGAGCAATATCTGGACATTATAGCCCTTACTAGGATCAGATTGAGTCGGCCATACAGCTCTGATAGAACGGCAGATTTGGGCCTTGATGATGTCATGGCTAGGCGAGAGGCTAGACTCGAAAATGACTCCATAGCCTCTTTCCCCCATTATTATTATTATTATCATCATAATTATAATGTGAAACTAAGGTAATATTGATTACATGAATACATACACATCTGGCTAACAACTACATGACCTAACATATACTTATCCTAATACACTCACTCACTAACTCATACAATACAACAATTTCATACTAAAAACTCATTATTAAATTAATGACTTATTACATGAATACACGAATATACAGCAGTAAGGTAATTAAATGCACCCTACTATAGGTACTATTATTCATGTTATTTTTATTATAATTATACTTAATTGCAAGCCAATAAAACATGAACAGGAATACAAGATGCAGCAGAATACACTAATCAGAATAAATGCACTAAATAACGAATGCTATTATTAATACATACATATATATCCAGGCACACTGAGACACACTGGCTATGAAAGTGACAATGAGGAACTATCCCCCTCCTGAAGGGAACAGCCACATCGTAAGAGGAGGGCTCGGGCATTGGCTCGCACAAGAGTCAAATTAAGGCGGCCATACAAGCTGCAGACAACCTTGGACTTGGGGGAGTTGGTCCTTGTGGCATAGTATGATGCAAGCCGTGAAAAAGCTTGCATCGCTTCGTTGCCCCAGGCTCCATATGACTCGGCCACAAGGGGAATGCATGTCCACCCTAGCTCGGAACACTTGGCATCATTGGCAGAGTGCTTCCTTAGCTCAGCAGCAACCGCTGCTGACCCTGCTGTGCGACCCGCTTCAGAGATAAGAGTAGGGTTAAGCGGAGACACCACAGTAAGGTCAAAGGCAGCAGGCTTGCCACAGAGCCAATTGGAAGCTAGGATGTCAGCAGGGCGTGTGTTCCGACGCTCATGCCCTAGCAGGGGTGGCGGAAGCAATTCAGCATTGGTCCGGCTTGGGCGTGGCCATAAATTATTTCTATATCTATAGCAGCCATACTTCGTAGTGTAATATTGTGCAATTATGATGCATAAAGCAAAGTTACAAATTTACATTAAGAAACAGCAACCTCCTTAGGATTTAAGAAACTAATATATATTTAAGTATTAAGATTGGTCCGGCCAAAGCCGGACCTGCCCCCCCCCCCCCCCGGTTGTGCCATCCCTGCCTAGTCCACTACCGGCCTCTGCCTTGGCGCTGATGCAGGCATGATGGCAGGTTTGAAGCACTACATCCCTGAGCTTGTTGTGCCTGGATACAGCATCACCACCTCTCTTACATGTTATTGCATGGTGACTTAGGGGATCCAAGGGATGTTCTGGACACAATGCACAGGGAGGTGAGCCAGGTGAGGTGTTTAGCCCCAGCCACCACTTGATGGCCATTTGGTGCTCGTTGAGGTATAAGCTTAGACCCAGGCCTGGAGATGGTACTACAGAGAGCCAAGCAGAGGCATGGGGAGAGGAGATAGACAGGAGACGAGCCTTGTCAGCCACAGAGCTCTGGGATAGAAGAGAGTTAAATTGAATGTTTTCTAATGCAGCTGATAGAGTGTGTTGTCGGCAAGGAGAAGATGCAAGACTGTTAATATTAATTGCACTCTCAGGGGGAACACACCTATTGTAGGAATTGACCGCATCAGCCAGGAAATTATCTGATGGTGAGGCAAGGCCTGCAGTACTGATGGAGGCGATAAAGGCTGCATTAGAGTGATGAGCTAGTGAACGAAGCCCCAGGCCACTTCTGCTTAAGCTCAACTGGGCCTGCATCCAAGAACTGTCAGTAGTGTCAATAGTTTGGCACTCTGTGAAGGTGCACCTAACCTGCTCATCAAAGGCATGCAACTCATCCAATGCCAGGGATGAGGGAGTGGAAAGTGCAATATGGACCGATTTGGTAAATCCACCACACATGCGTAGTAGAATAAGAGCAATATAAGGATCACATGACCCGAGCTTAACCAGGGAGGATAGCAAAATGGAGGCAGCAGCACATTTAGAGGCAATAAATGATGAACAAAATGCAACATCCCCTATGGGGGCTCCAAGGATGATAAGATTGGGAGTACAAAATTTGTTCATCTGAGAAGGGAATACACTGAGGTCACCTTGGCCAAAACGCTCACATTTAGATGGATTTAGATGGAGCCCCAATGAGGGACCTAAATCTTGAAGTAGACATACAACATGCTGGACAGAGGTAGATGGGCCGGCCACCACCCCATCATCCAGGTACCATGCATTGAAAAGTAAGTCTTGGCAACTTTCCTCCTTGGAGATGGAAAGGACCAGATGGTGCAGGACCAAGGCGAAAAATAATCGATACCAATTCATGAACATACACTGATCACAAAGACAAAAGTTAAACATCTAGCCTACCTACAAAAGTGTCAATTAACTATCTCTCGCCCCATAATGGACCTAGCCACTGACCTTACCAGAGAGATGCTGAGGTGACCATAAATGTCTCTGACAACAGTAGACTTCGATTGACCCTGATGCAGGGCCAGCAAAGTGGCCAAGCGAGAAAAACACCTTGTGCCTCTCTTCCCCAATTGCCAAATGTTTCCACTGCAAGAGGAATGCACGACCATCCAAGTGCTTGGCACCTAGCATCATTAGCTGCATGCTTCCTTGTCTCAGCAGCCAAGGCTGCTGCTCCTTCATTGATGCTGGCCTCATTCAGGGTGACCGGGGTAAGAGGAGAGGTAACAGTGACATCAAAGGCAGCTGGCTTAGCCCTATCCCATCCATCAACCAGCACATCAGCAGGTCGTGTGTAATTGTGTGTTCCCAAGAGCCCTCTACCAACCTCAATTCGTACAGATAAGTGGGCACGACGGCAAAAGTCAGCAATGATGCTTCGCAGGCGGTTGTGTCATGATGGCCAAGTGGGTCCAAAGCAATGTCTGGACAGAAAGGGCAAGAGGATCTAGCAGTAGAGTTCATGCCAAGCCACCATTTCACTGCTGTATGGAATTCAGAAGAGTCAAGATGCAATCCAAGGCCAACAGATGAAACAACTGACAACCAAGAGCTAGCATGAGCAGCAGAAGAAGAAAGAAGACGTGCCTTGTTAGCAGGAGAGGAGGTCATCATAATTGAGTGAAATAGATGACTGTCTAATTTCCTGGACAAGGCATGCTGGGAAGGAGGAGAGGATAAAGTAGCTTCTAAAGTGATGACATCACTAGTGGATACAAGAGTGTTGAACCTTGAAATAGCACTCACTAAATGCCTGTTGCTAGCCCTACCGATGCCTGAGCAAGATAAAGATGTGATGAAAGCAGCACAGCCATGGTGAGAAAGAGAACGAAAACCTAAACCTCCAAAACTCAGGCTAAGTCGTGCTTGCTGCCAATGAACATCAGGAATGTCGACTGCCAAGCATGAGGAAAAACAAATCCTTACCTCTTCATCAAAGGACTGTAGGGAATCAGCAAAGATATATATCCAAATATTCATGTTTTGTTAAAGATTGGATGCACGCTTCCAATCTCAACGTGTGAAGCGGAAAAATCATTTTCATGTTACAGGCGAGTGAAAACACATCTTCGTTCTTCCATGAATACAGAGCGACTTGCTGGACTTACATTGTTGCATTTGCATGATGACGTTGACATCGACATTGACGACATATGCCAAAATTTTATTACTAGACATAACAGAAGAATGTTTCAATCGTGCATTTTGTATGACTAAAAAAACTATTGTAACATTTTTGTCCTACGTGTTTGTACTTTCCGTTATTATTGAATCTCTCTTGAAACTAATTCATGTATTTTGTTTGTATTTCAGTTTAACACTGCATGGCATGTGTATGTATATATGATCAGATCAGTACACGGTCCAACCATTATTGGCCATAATTTAATAGCCTTTCGTAACAGCTTCAGGCGTCAGACAGTCTGTGTCACGGACCCCCAAAAGCTTCCGCGCTTCGCGCGGGAGGGGGCACCTCCCCCTCCCGCACCCTCCCCCTTATTAGTTATTCATGTCTGACCCCCCCCCCCCCCTCCCCCCTTTTAGAATTCCTGTATCCGCCCCTGCAACCGCAATGAAAACTAATCAGTGTTCATAGCAAAAGCTATGTTTACTTATAGACTTTGGCTTAGTCCCAATGTATGCGCTTTATTTTCTCTATGACCGAGCAGGTACTGTACTGTACCTTCATTTGATTGTGGATTTTTGAGGTCTCTCTTTTTAATTACATGTACAGGGATATGGTATCTCCCAGCTTGCTTGGTGATGAAGAGAAGCTTATTGTGACCACCCAAATATCATACTGACACCTGCGCTCTCTTCAGGGTGGTGGATGGCCTGTAACAAGGTTGCTCTGGTTGTGAGTTCCATCTCTAAGCACTGTGTGTGTCCCAATCCCCTCCTCCCCTCTGAAGGGCTTAGTAGAGGAGAGGACATAGGGGGTGGGACTAAACCCTTCAGAGGGGAGGAGGGGGATAGGACTAAGCCCTTCGGAGGGAAGGAGGGGGTTGGGACTAAGCCCTTCTGAGGGGAGGAGTGGGTTGGGACATATAGAGGCACAAAATACAGAAGGGGTTGGGAAGTGTAGTCTGTAAAGGCCGACATACACGGGTCGATTTCCTGCCGATTTATCACCTGCAACTCAAATGAATACGGGTGAAAATTCAGTAAATTAAAGTTTTACTGAGTTTTTACACATATTCATTTGAGTTGCAGGCGATAAATCGGCAGGAAGTCGACCCGTGTATGTCGGCCTTAAGCCTTCCAAGTATGTACCCACCATATACGTGGTAAGGGTAATGAATAAGAATAAGAATGAGGTCAGCTGCAGTTTATAGCCTGGGAGTTCACCTTTGACAGCTAGTCTGAGCAAACACTTAGTAAAATAGTAATGTAGTTTATAAGTACCTTTCACAAATGCTTTATATTTGCATCTTGCATTTGTCATGAGGGCTCCACGTCTACACGCTGTTGGTGCTTGTGTGTGTGTGCGTGCTTGTGTGTGTGTGTGTGTGTGTGTGTGTGTGTGTGTGTGTGTGTGTGTGTGTGTGTGTGTGTGTGTGTGTGTGTGTGTGTGTGTGGTGTTGCTTGCTTGCCTGTACCTTATGTACTGGCCCACCCAAAACATCGTACTGACACCTGCTGCAAATGCATGACCAGTGACAGCAGCCAAACTGGGTTGACCAAAACAGCACCCAGGTCCCCTGGTTTTTACCTCAGGATACATGTGTAGTGATGTAGGCAGGCAGCACAGGGGACCCCACACATTTGTCGGAAGGGACATTGTCCCCTCACCGTTATAAGGGGGGTTGGAGACGGGAGAAGGAACTAATCTATTACCCAGACCCTTGTACGTTAACATCTGTGGAAAGTTTATATGACTGCTGCATAGGGAGTATCATCCTCATCTGACTGTACTAGATCTGGGTAATTACCTAAAAATTGAGGTTAGATCTTTCCCCCCCTCCCCCCCCCCCCCCCCCCCCCCCCCCCCGCTACATGCCCATTTGTTTGTCCCCATGTCACACCTTTAACTCTTTGAACGCCAAGTGCATATATGCATACATGCTCACTAAATGACAATAATATGCCTCATGTGACGTGGGTCAAAATCACCTTGATTACCATTGTAGATACATACAGTGCAATACTGACCATTGTAAGTGACCTCAGAGTCATAAAAATATTTGAACATATTTGGGCCCAGTGTAAGCACATTATGTGTGTCCAAATTGTAACTTGCTGGTACCTTTTGTTGCAACAACCCATTAGCGAATTGTGAAGGAGTGACAGTTCTTAGAGTACTTAAAGTGGTGCATTAGTGAAGTGAAGTGATTGATCGAGGTCATCCGAATAATGGGGTCCTTTAGACAGTGCGAGAAGACTTCATACATGTACTTATATGGTTACAAGTGCAGCAAGCGTATGCATGCATCATCGAGTTGTGACTGATCAACACATTCTTGCAAGCAAGATCTAAATCATGCATGAATGGTGTAACGTTTGTGTGTGCATGCATGCATAAATGAACTTGGCGTTCGAAGAGTTAAATACATCTGATGTGTAACAGTATTCCCTATACCCCCAGGGGGTACGGTGGCAATGCAGACATGCTGATGTGTGCATGTCCCTCATAATCACTCCAGCTTGACATTGACACATTGGTTTGTACATTACCTACTTGGGGTTGTATCTGTGTGTGTGCGTATGTGTGTGTGTGCACGTGTATGTATGCGTGTGCATGTGTGTGTGTGTGTGTGTGATTTTACATGTTGCCCATGCAGTTGGGAACCATTTCTTTTCTCACTCAATAGATTACCGTCCACTATGGCAATGAAGAAATGAGAAATCCTGTGCAGCTTTTATTAGAAGCTATGAGTGTTTGCATTGTGAAACTGTAGTTCCATTCTTATTGCCTTCTTGTAACATACTTATTTTATACAGTTGTATGGTTATTGACTAAGTTGTTATTGATATCTTAAAGGCATATGTACTGACAAGTTACAATGTCATAGAGACATGCAGCATTTTTTTAGATAAGTTAGCCTTCTCAAGCACAGGCAGATTTTTTTTGGCACCCTCCGTGACTTTGTTGTTTTGGCAATGTCATATCAGAACAGCCTTATGTGGCACATACCAACTAAGAACTGTACCACTAAGAATGAACTACACTCCAACCGTATCTGGTGTTGGCAGGATGGCAATGTAGCTATAGGGGTGGGGCACACAATTGTGTTACTATTGAACTTGACTTGGACAGTTCCGAATGGTTTCCCCTGCTCAGGGACATGGATAAAACAGTTCCTACTCTTCTCCTCTACCATATATTGCCATGCATCAGAGGCTGTTCTACACATGTACATGTCCTGCTGGGATCAGGTAATAGCAATTTTAAGACAGTTGTCCTCTTCCCCCTGCCTGCTGTATATTGCCGTGCTAGTTAAGCATCACAGACTATGGGGAAATATTCACTCTCTATTGCTTGAGGAATTGAAATAATGTTGTAGCATGGCAAGAGGCATTTGTTACAGGGTGTGTGTGTGTGTGTGTGTGTGTGTGTGTGTGTGTGTGTGTGTGTGTGTGTGTGTATGTGTGTGTGTGTGTGCGTGTGTTCAAAGAGTTGTACATCTAACCGCGAATCAATTCCATCTACTATCCGTTAGTCCTCATTGTCAAAGGATGCTGCCAATCGCCTCCAGCGCCCAGTTAAGAGCCATTATCGTTTTAGTTGGGGAATACATGGGCCCTATATAGGTGCATTCCTTTCGATGGTGCGTGCGCGGCAAGGCAAGTTACACCATGCTACGGGGAAATCCTCTGTGCTCTTAGCTCATATAGGATAGACTAACCTCTGTTCTGGCTATCAGACTCCAAAGCTTTTCCCATCGAACAATCTGCAATCTAACCCGTAAGAGCTTATCACGTGATAATGACTATAAGGAAAACAAATATACATGTACCTTGAATGCACGGCTCCTATGTGTAAAAGACAGCTTGTCACATATTCGTATGGAAAGGCTGTCATTAGGTAACGCGCCATGCATGTTACTGCTCTAGTTTGTATATTCGTCATCTAGTCGACCGTATACGCTGTCGCACACCTTAGATTAATATACTGAGTTCACCAACATCAAACTGTATGAAGCGATGCACATGAACCAGTGCAAAGTAGAAGTAACAAGAGAACTGAATTTACTGCAGCTTTTAGTGTGCTGAAATCTAAAGGAAATACGATACTTATTTTTCCATGACAAGGAAATACAAAGGAAATTTCCAAAACGAATCAACACCGTGTTTCCGTACATTTTCTATCTTACTGAAACATATGAATTTCGTGTAGTGTGTGTGTGTGTGTGTGTGTGTGTTTGTGTGTGTGTGTGTGTGTGTGTGTGTGTGTGTGTGTGTGTGTGTGTGTGTGTGTGTGTGTGTGTGTGTGTGCATGTCAACATCAAGGGGGGACTGGGGGGTGTACATGTCAACTGGCTTTTGTGTAATCATTCTGGATAGAACAGCATCCCGCCAAGTAAGAACAAAATATTATATCCCTGTATTCACAGCATCAAGGAAGTGACGTATGTCGTACTGACGCTAAGGAACAGTGACGTATCGTATGTCGTACTGACGCTAAGGAACAGTGACGTATCGTATGTCGTAGTACTGACCAGTGGCGTGGTGGCTATTTATTGGCTGGGGGGAGCACTTGCATATTTGGCGTCCCCCCCCCCCCCCCCCCCCCCCCCCCCGGCGCAACCGCGCCGCACAAGCCACGCGCGTACGCTCTATGAATAAATAATACACGGCTGTTTGCGGCCCATTCAATGTTGGACAATAAGACCTACGCCCCGAAATATTGAAACGATGACATCATGCATCATGACCTAACCAAGCACTTTGTATTTTCGAGCTATATAAGGACTGTACTTGTTGCACCGACATGTAACAGCCATTTTAGTACAGACATACCATTTATCTATCCATCATATAAATTTTGTGCCACAACTTTGTAGTGCCCGCTAGTTATAGCGCTCACAAGCCAAGTACCTCAATCGGATATCCTCCACAAAGAACTGAACAGTGGACCACTGCCAATTTTCCTAGGAAAAAGCTAAGCGTGATTATGTAGCGGAGGGTTAAGACTACCTAGATGGCGTATAGACTAAGTGCGGCCGGCTGAAATGGTGGCCCTACAGATCATCAAATATCGCTGATTTTACAAGAGTTTTTAATGCCGTGTCAAGCATAACGATAGGTATAGTCCTGAAAGTTCAATCTTCGTTGATTGTGGTATTGCTGCCACATCTTATGACACGATGTTGATAAGGTGCTCCATCACATACTGCATTGTAGTTCTGCAACTGCATCTCTTATACAAAAGCATATGCTATTCTGTGCAATGATGCATGGTATGCATAGGTGGATTTGACTCCTTAATTGTTCTGCAAGCCAGAAGAAGACTGACAGAATCCTGCCACTATTCCACAAACCTAGTGCATGTGATGAAGATGATGTTAACTAGGTCAATGGCATTAAGAGCTAAAGGTTATAAAGTCATGTAGCATTTATACTGGCATTCAATGCTCAGCTGATGTTGTTAAGGCAGTAAGATTCAATGCTGTTGAATCAGATGTATAATTCGATAACTAACGTTTACAGTGAGTGCATAAACTTTATTGATGTTTCAGGATGTCAGGTGTGAAACCTGGTAGGTCGTTGACAACTTTAATGATGGAAATGCATGGTGTTTTGATACTCCAATGCTTTGGGGTACATAGTGCCTGATTCAGTGCCTGATAAAGATCAAGTAGAAACCTTTACACTTGCAATGTATAGTATACAATGACATTATTGTGCCTCTCCACCCTTGCATCAGTCCAAGCTTGATCCATACCATACTTCGTCACTGGGGATTTAGTTGTCATGCAAGATGAACCTGTAAACTATGTACAGCGAGTTGATTTATAAATATCATCTTATTTAAGCTGTCCATGCACCCAGCAGCTTTTCCATCAATGTGAAACATATAAAGGTGTCTTCTTTCTGCCAGAGAAATGGCAGTAAAAATGGTGAGCTATCTGATCTCAACCCCCTTTGAGATCCTAGCCTCTGACCTCTCCCTGGAGATATAGTTTTGTAGTAGAAGCCTTATGTGCCATTTACATGCATGTATGTATAAGTAAGAGCAAAGTTGTTTTAGATTTTTTTTTGTAGTTGATTTTTATGGGTGTTGCGCAGCTAATGCCAAGTGATTGCTAGGCCAGCTGTGGTTTTCTTGTTAAGCACTCCAATGAATGCTTCCTATTTTGATCACTGATCACTTAATCGATTTTAATTCTCAGGTAATTAGTCCCGAAGTTATGCACAAGGATCACTCTGGAGACCTTGATTACAGTGTTGTCATGCTGACTGATGTGTTTGCTAAGGCTTGTGGATATTCCCTCACAGACATGCATGTAAGGAAGAGTCACGCTATTCTTTGACTAGGTTTGTGCCATTGTCGATAATGCAAAACATCTAGGGTCTCAGATGCCATACACATATCAGAACATCTGTAACTGATTCAAGCCTTGATGTCCCTGGAACATTCATTCTGCTACAATGTTTAATACCAAGCTAGGTATCTAGGGGGTAATTGTGCTGTGTCATAACAATAGGGATGTATTATACAACTGCAAATACATTTGCTTGATGCAGCTCCAGAGGCTGCTTACCTATCTATAAACAAAGAGAGGGCACAACAAATACTGTAGAATTGACATGAAAGTTTGTCACCTGCACGATGTATGTGAGTGCATTGTGCAGATTGACAAGAGCATTAAATGTTTGGGTGTGAAATAGTGCTATTGTACTTTTAAGGCTTAACAGCACACCCTTAATTAACAAAACTAGAGAGAGAGTTGCTTGCTTTGCCAGTTAGATTTGGTGGGATGGGGATTTTTAATCCTACGACATGCTCTTCTCAATGTTTTAACAACTAACATCTCCGCTGGTTGCACTAATCATTTCACAAGAGGACAAACTTCCCTCTGCTGTTGCCACATTATCTGAAACAAGAAAATCTATTCACTCAGAAAATAAAAAACTACAAAATCCCTTGCTGATTGCATATATGACAAGCTGTCTGCTAAGCAGCAATGACTGGTTGATCTTAGTAGGGAAAAAGGTGCATCCTCATGGTTATCTGTACTTCCTTTGGACGAGTTTGGTTTCGCTCTGCATGAGGGTGAATTTCGAGATGCACTTTGTTAGAGGTATGGCTGGAGTCTCCCAAATGTGTCATCATCTTGTACCTGTGGTATGTCATTCTCTGCTGGCCATGCAATGGCGTGCAAATTGGGCGGCTTTCCAACAATACGCCATAATGGGATCAAGTACTCACTGCTTCCTTGTTATCAGAAGTATGCCATAATGTTGCCATTGAACCTCACTTACAACCACTGAATGGTGAAGGCCCTCACCACAAATCTGCCAACACTGATGAGAATTCACGTCTCGACTCACGTGCCAGGGGTTTTTGCCAGGATGCTTACATTGATGTAAGGGTTTTCCACCCTAATGCTCCAAGCTACCGTTCCATGGACTTGCCAGCAATATACCACAGACATGAATTGGAAAAAAAGCGACAATATAGTCAATGGGTGAAAGAAGTTGAGCATGGGGTCTTACACCACTGGTTTTTAGTACAATTAAGAGGAATCACTTGTGAGTGTTCAACATTTTACAGGCGTTTGGCAGACATGATTTCCATCTAGCAGGACACACCGTATTCTCAGCTGGCTGTGCACTCGACTCTCTTATGCTTCCCTTCGTGTTGCTGTTCTGTGCATTCATGGAAGCATGCAGGTCATCACATCGCCACCCTATTTACGAACATGACCTTACCCTTGCCACAGTTGAGGGTAAGATACCATCCTCAGTCTAATGATCTATCAGTAACACTTTTTTTTGTATAGTATGTGGATTATTGTATTTGGATTTATTTGTTTATGAAAAACTAAAAAAAAAATTAGCTGGCCTGGTGAACCACTGCTTTCCACTAGCATCCTTCAGTTGTGGACATGAAGTGTTACAAAACCCGTGTGTAAGCTTAGCATCATATTTACTGGTCAATGACGATTAATATCCATTAACATCTTACTCTAATGTTGTAGCTATTAATGAAGTAAGACAACCATGCCATCTGATACTAGCATTTGAAGTCATCAAGTTCAGTGCTTGCAGAAGCTACACTATTAGCTGGGCTTTGGGGATGCATGGCTCCATCCTCCTCAGAGTGAAATGCCACACCATGCAAGGCCTGAATACTTGTATATTGTGTCCTTTTTGCTTGCTCTCGTATAAGACATGCATTTTTCACACTCTGCAATGCAGCTGAACGTGTTGGCAATGGTACTCCATTGTACGTGTCATGATTATTCATAGAAAACAGGCAGCCCTTTCAGGCCGAAAACAGCCGGCCGCGCTTAGTGGACGACATAAACCAACTACTTGAAGCTTTCACATTGCCTGTATGTCAAACTTATATGTGGGAAAATTGGCAGCTACATGCAATTCGCGCATCTTCCATACCTATTCGATCTTGCCGTACCTCATATGCCTATGAAAACGTGGCGCGTGTATTAATTGGAAAGCGTAATTTATCATTTCAGGTGTGTGTCATGAAGCCAGATGATTGCTGGTACTACTGCATATGTTTATAATAACACCAGATGTAAGCATCTTGTAAGGCACATCGTTGAACATTTGGTGTCGATAATGAGGCTAACCGCCATGATTTCTACACCATATACCGTAACGCTCTAATTATCAAACTAAATGTCCAGCCGCAAACAGCCGTGAATAATCAGTACTACGTGCGTGCGCATGCGCTAACTGAACAATGAGCATTGCTTAGGTAGATTGGGTTATAATTTCAATAGTATTTTATTGCATTGGGGTGCGTACGCGCGTCTCACGGCCTTTGTTCCAACGTAACAAGTGATTGCCGATTCAATTACCGTGGTATGGTTTTTGGCGCCCCTTGTGCTCGGTGGCGCCCCTATTTTTAAGCCCCGCAGGGGGGTAGAGGAGAATAGGCCCCCCCCCCTCCCCCCCCCCCCCCCCCCGGCCCCCCCTGGCCACCACGCCACTGGTACTGATGCTAAGGAACAGTGACGTATGTCGTACTGACGCTAAGTATAAAGAGGCTCAGGCGTCACCCCACATCCCTCCCCACTATTAGTTACCCATGACCAAAGCATTAATATCATGCACCCCTCCGTTTTGCCCCCCGCCCCCTTGCAAAAAAATTCTGGATCTCTGAAGTTTAGGTAGCACAGTAGTGGGGGCGGAGCGGGGGGCGGGGGGCACGCTAACTGACTCTTGGTGCCACTTAAAAATTGCTATTGCCTGCCCTCCTGCAATGGACAGTGAATATTTTCTAGAACAGTAGGTGTGTTATGCGCGAAGCATGGATTTGCGCAATCCAGGGATTGCCCTGCGCAAACCCTGGATCCACGGTTTGTTTGCGCAATCTCGAGATTGCACCAACGTATTGACGTAATCAGTTGCATTTCGAATTAAAGGACTGAAGCTATTACGAAGTTACAACTTGTATCATACCGTTCAGAATACACATTGATAACAGTCTCTTGGTCTCCAAGCTGTTTGGGCTATTTAAACACCACACGCTGTGTACAGCTACTTCATCAACCAACTGTGAGTTGCTAGGCGTTATTTAGAGCGGATCGGTTATATGCGATATGGATGCTCAAAAGGACACCTTCCAGACGTTTTTGGTGGATTCATTCTTGTCAGGGAAGAAACCTGGCAGTAAAGTAATAACAAGAGCAAAGGGCAACAAGATCGTTGCGCTTTTGAAAGGGACTTGTAACGATAGTGATCATCATTTGAAATTTTGGGTAAAATCACGCAAATTTTCCCTAATGTCCTATCCTGCGCTTGGTCTGTCGGATGTGCTTTGCTTGCCTGCCAGAAAAAAGGTGAGCATTAGAAAAATGTGAGAAGTATTTTTTACTTGTACTTGTTTTTTCTGTTTTAACCATACAGGATTGTAGTGACACCACCGTGCTTAGCCACGTTAGAAGAGTGGCTTATGTTGAAGACTTCTTTGAGATACTTCACAGGGTGCATTGCCAAGAGCGAGGTCATGTGGGCTACAAAAAAACTCTTGCAGAGGTATTCTGGTAGAATTTGTTTCATGAATATTATACAGTATAATAGAGTATAGTTTTTACTATTACAGATTTCGGCATGCTATGAGTGTCTTCCACGGTCAGCTGTACAGAAGTTTGTGAGCCTGTGCCCCCTTTGCAGTACTCAAAAAGTACAGCACAATCAAGCACCCCTGAAACCCATCATTGCATCAGGATTTATGAGTAGAGGTCAGGTGAGTTACACTTTATGCACAGCAAAACAAAGTTGACAGTGGTGTTTAACAAGCTAGGTAGAACTAATAGACATGCGCCACCGACCTGATGGACTTTATAATTGGATAGGACACTACATCGACCATTGGTATAAATTCCATGTACTATTTGCCCTTCAGAGGAAGAGTAGCAAAGAGGTGGCCTGGAACCTTGCAACAAAAGTTTTTGCCTATCTTGGTTTACCCAAAATATTGCAATCTGACAATGGGCGAGAATTTGCAAGCACTTTGATGGCCGAATTAGTAAAGAACTGGCCTGGTGAAATTTCCATTGTCAATGGCAGACCATGCCATCCTCAAAGCCAAGGACTGGTAGAAAGAGGCAATGCGAAAGTGGAAGAAATGATAGCTTGTCATTTTCATGAAAGCAAGGGAACTGTCATTTTCATGAAAGCAAGGGAACTAAGTCCTGGACAGACTGGCTACATGAAATTCAATGTAAGTATAATTATCTACTACATCAGTATAGTTGCAGATAAATTGAACACTTGCGTGCATGCAACAAAAAAGACAACTCCTTACCAGCTGGTGTTTGGTCAACCTCCTCATTCATCACCATTTCCTGGTACAACCAAGGGCATTGTTATGGAAGAAGCAGTGTCTGATATCTTAGGTGCAGTACACATGTGTAGCTTGTATTTATACAAAAATACTTGTAGACTTTTACAAGGCACATTTTGTTTTTGTGGTCTCTAATATTTTGTACATATAGATGTATTTTTTGTGAGGCTGAGATAGATTCTTGTGACTAAAGAATTGTAAAATTGTAACTATTCTGTATTTTATGTATGGCTAAGATACCTTGATGTACTTGTACTTGTTACTTCGTATATTACTGCAGATACTTGTGATGTTGTGAAAGAAGTGTCTGCAGATGTACAGGGTGTATCAGGTGAATTGTTTTTAATTTATGCTAGCAATATTATTTATTGATTCTGATTTTTACAGTCACTGGTAATTTTGATAAAGAAGAAAGTGATGAATCAGGTCAGTAAATTATATGATAATATGTAGTAATACACAAGGCCAAGGTACCTTAATGCACCTGTTAACTCCATACATTGCTGTAGATACTTGTGATGTAGAGAAAGAAGTGACTGATATACATGTATCAGGTGAATTGTACTTTCCCGCTAACACTATTCAGTCACTCTCAATTTGATTCAGATTATTTCATTTACAGCCACTGGTATTGTAGATAAAGAAGGAAGTGATGAATCAGGTCAGCAGATTTTATGCAGTATAATATACGTTGAATAATAACACAAGGCCAAGGTATCTTAATGCACTTTGTTACTCCATAAATTGCTGCAGATACATGTGGTGTTGAGAAAGAAGTGACTGATATACATGTATCAGGTGAATTGTACTTCCCCGCTAACATTATTCAGTCACTCTCAATTTGATTCAGATTATTTTATTGTTGATAGAGAAGGAAGTCGTGAATCAGGTCAGTAAATGATATGCAATTTGTATGTGTACATGTATACTAGTACATCACTCCAGATTCAGATGCAAAGCAAAGTGAAACAAATGTAACACAATGCATAAGTGAGAAGAAACCCACATACATGAACTATAATAATGGTATTAATTTTATATAATATTAGGTGATCGGTATAGTTAAGGTTAAAGATTTGAATAACTAGCATTACAGGTAATCATATTGTTTATACTAGCGTCTGCTGCAAAAGATCAAGATGATTTCTATGCAAGGTAATTAAGGTATTAATGTGTAAAGCAATGTTGCATTTGCAAACTTTTCTGTGTGCAAATTTGTTACAGTCCTGCAGATATGCACCTGTTCAACTATATCAAAGCAGAAATGGATCGATTGAAGGTCATACCAGATGCATTTATTTAAAAATTTATTCATTTTATCCATCAACACATTCAGCCAGACCTTATTGGAATAATTCAGGGGGAAACAAACTCTAATTTTCACAACATATACTGGCATGGAAGCAAGAGTGAGAAAAGTAACATTCACCTTCATGACAACTTTGGACCATCCAAAGTGCTGCCTGATCATTTGGTTAGTCATTAATGAAGTTGTAATTACGTACACTTACATGGTTATAAGCATGCTCCTTATATAGCAAGGAAGATTATGTACTTATCTGGGTACTGTTACAAATGCATATATGATGCGTGGATATGGCATATCATATGTTTATGAAGTTTTGATTCCCGAGGTGGGTTCAAATATTTATCAAATTTTCCACCTAGATACACATGTAGATGTAGCTTGTTTTTGCTTTGACCTACAGTTTTACACTCGGATGGATAAAAAGCATAAATTTGTGATCTCTACTGACTTGTTCAGAAAGTACTGAGCTAGCAAAGGCTGATGATGATGATGGAGTAGATGATGATGTTGATGCTGATAGTGATGATAATGAAGGTATCACAATGCAATTATGATGAGGGGTAATTAAGATATATGTCTTAATGTCATGTATTTATCACTTCTTGTAAAATGTAAGGTTCATTCATAATTATGATAGCCCTTAGTACATGTAGCAATGATTTATTTTGTCTCAGTTTATAGTAGCTTGTTTTTTGCTATGTATGTTGTATTTAAAGCTCATTTTGGCAAAATAATATATTTTTATTGTGTTATTTCTTACTTGTATAGGGCAATATAGTGGCAGATTTGGAAGCTCCTTCAAGCACCTCAAAGCACGTATTGACGCAGACAAGCATTACCGCTCCAATGCTGAAAGAATGAAAAATTCATATCTGGTCTGCAAGAATATGAGAAAATTTAATGTTGGAGACCTAGTGTCTGTTAGAATCCCTAGAATTGATCGGGCCCGTACAGACACTAGACGATTACCATGCATTGTTGTGGAGAAGACTGGAAAAAAGCATGTTTCATCGCCTCAGGTGTGCACAAGGAGTACTTAAATCCTGCTATCAGGAAAGTGATTTAGAGTTGTATCCTGGTAGTAGCTCATCAAATGATGCATTAAAGGTGAAAGAATGGACGGATGAGAAACTCATCTGCTTGCATGAGGCTTCAAAGAGGCAGAACCCTTGTAATAAATTCTATGGAGACAATTGCTATGTCAGAAAGCTGCTCATCGCGGCGATGTGGTTGTGTCGTTAAAGGTAAATAAACTATGCACTAGCCATTGCCATGGAGGGAGGCCATGCCAAAATGAAGTGGAGCATATTACTCCTGGACGCTCATCCAGCAACAGCACAATTGAAGGAAAAGATGAAGCAAAGCTTATTTCTCCTGGAAGCGCACCGAGCAACAACACAAAAATAGATGAAGCAGAACTTATTACATGTACTTTGGAGGCTCACAGTACAAATCGAGAATATTGCTCATGAAAAAAGGACTGCTCACCCAGTCATTGTGGTTGTGTCCTGAAAGGTAAAAAAATGCAGCAGTCTTTGCACTGAATGGAGGGAAATCATGCAAAAATGAAGCAGAATGTATTAATCCTATTTGGGTGTCTGAAATAAGTTTAAATTTAGATGACAAGAATGCTATCCTTTTAGGTGATTGGTTGACAGACAAACACATCTCTGCTGCTAACCAACTACTTAAAAGGGATTTCCACAGTGTAAGGGATAAGACAATCCAATTTTGGGGGAAAACTTTTCATTTCCTCTCCTGAGAGGAGAGGGTGTTCAAATGTTACATGTAGATAAATCCCATTGGATCTGTGTGTCAACAATTGGATGTACTTTTGGGGAATTAAATGTATGATGGCCGACTTACCACTCTCTCTCCAGCAACATTTAAGGTCTTCTTCACTGCAGTAAAAGTGACGTGACTGTCAATTGCAACAACAGTCTAATGGAAGTGACTGTGGGGTGTATGCAATGCATGTGCAGCATCTTTGTGCAATGGAGATGAGCCATCAGACCAGTGTTGGGATGAGAAAAAGCAGCGCCTTCATCTCCTTCAGTGTTTTGAAAGTATCTCTATGTCAGTCTTTCCAGCTTCAGCTGCAGAGGATGAAAGTCGTGCACAATGTACCACCACAATCCTAAATACCCTAAAGGTACCAGAAGTCTACTGCATTTGTTGCCTTCCATGGCACAAGGAAGATATGATACAGTGTGGGACGTGTATGGAATGGTATCACCCAAGCTGCTTGTCTTTGCCTTACCACATTTTTAAGAGTTCTAAACCATGGCGCTGTTCACTGTGCTCGGTGTCTCGTATATAGTACTGTACAATATAGCCTTTTATTTGTACACGCGCATACATGATACCAGTCAATGCATCGTTTCACATTTGATGTAATAAAATCATTCTCCGTTTAAACCATCGGTTAAACATGTACATGTACATATCTATACTTTGCGCAAGAACAATCCCAGGATTGTCCCGATCCATGGTTTGCGCACGCGCAATCCGAGGATTGCGCGGTCAATCCATGGTTTGTGGTACAAACCATGGATCCAGGGTTTGCGCAGGACAATCCCTGGATTGCGCAAATCCATGCTTCGCGCATAACAGGTATTGGCAATATGAATACATGTTATGGAAACTTGGGTGGATCCAGAAATTTTTTTGCGGGGGGGGGGGGGGGGGGGGGGGCAAAGGGGAGGAGTGAAGAATACTCATGCTTTGGGCGTGGCTAACTAATTGAACACGTTAAAGTGGCAGACGAAGCCGTGCAACCGCTCTTTACTGTTACTACGGCACATGCCTTTTTCTTTACGCATATAGTGATACCATTCGTTACCTAGCTCTATATATAAGCTAGCCAGGTGATGACGGTTGCAGCAGTGTGTTACTCATATATATACAGCTGATCGCAACACAGCCAGGCATAGGCGTAGGAAGCAGGACTTTGTACGGTGGGGGGGCTCAGCCCCCTCACATTTTGTGCCCATATTAATGAATAAAATTATATTAAGATCGGGAGACCATGGCAGGGGTGGATACGGGGGGGGGGGGGGGGGGGGGGAGAGGGGGGAGGGGTTTGAGGGTTGCAAACCCCCCCGTTTCGTATCGGGCCTGAAGCGGACACCCCCCCCCCCCTCCCCCACGCTTTTCGTATCGGGCCTGAAGCGGACAGCAACCCCCCCCCCCCCCCCCCCCCTCGTTTTCGTAGTATCAGGCCTGAAGTATCAGGCCTGAAGCGGACACCCCCCCCCCCCCCCCCCCCCCCCCCCACCCCCCTCCCCCTTTTGGAAAATCCTGTATCCGCCCCGGCATGGTGACAAATACAAAGCACACCCACATCACTTATGAATAACCACACCCATTTATGAATAAATAATTTCAGCCCCCCCCCCCCCCCCCCCCACTTTTGAACCGTTCCTACGCCACTGCCAGGGATAACATCTCTGACACAACGTACCAAGGAAACATGCACGTTCGAACATACTCCACTGGCACACGTGTGCGGCCGCGTACATATGCTGCCCTAGCCTGGCCGGGCAGTTGGTGGCGTATGTTACATGACAGGTAACAACGTTTTCTTGGTCAACGTTATAACGTATATGTACGTACTATTCATTTTTTTAAATACATTTTTTTGAAAGGGTACTAGAATTCTCATACCTGAAACTAGAAATAGATGTGCACATGGCATAGATAAGCTAGTTGCATGTGTAAGTACGCTAATAGCTCTGGCTTTAGTATCCGCTTTGAGCTCCTCAATACATCGTCAACGCGGTAAAGTAGCTAGGGAGGGGGAATGATCAACGTCATTTATTCCATTTAAACGTATGCAATAACACAAAACTCCGTTTTGGAAAGGATGGGCGCACATTATTACAGAACAGAAGATATAAAAAAATATGTGCTATTTGTCACTGTATCCTATTTAGGTTTGAGTGCTCTACTCTGAGTCTTTGGTACTAAACTGTGCGCGATTGATAGAAAATATATCCATGCATGTACAAATAATTTTATTACGCGTATTACGGAATTCAAACCGCAATTGCTGGCCATGTATAAACAATTCACCCAAATGGGGCACTATATAACAGGATGGTGACCTTTTTACTCATAACTGCAGCAGATACTAGAGATGGTGGCGAGGCTCTTGCCTTTTTTGACGCTGCTATGTAACGCTCTATTGGCACCATCCGTTGCCATGGTGGTTCCAGTTGAAACCGAGAACCAGAAGCTTGAAGAAAGAGGATTTCAACAGGTTCACATTTGTTGCTGACTGTAGTACTAGCCGCATGCAGAGATAATATATCATCTATACATCTATACAATGTAATTCTATATCTTTGTGCCGCAGGATCACAATGTAGAAATCCGTGGCGTTGGTATCCATACCGATGAGGAGATTTTGGCAGAGTCTATATGTCAAGCACAAGCAATAGCTAGTAACCAAATAGGTATTGGATGGATCTACGCCGTTGGCCGCCAATGTGGAACAGGTGATACATGTGACCAGATATGCAAAAGTGCACAGCTTCATATTCAAGATACCCAAACTTCGGATGAAACCTGGAAGTGCATATCAGCGATGCATGTATACACCGGGCGACCTGTTACAAATCCCAATGGACAGCGTTTAAACAGCAACATTGGGTCTAAAGGTTTTTCTGTACAGAAATTCGTGTTCTGAAGCAACGTGTGGACCTAACTTCTTGTTGCGCGGCTTTTTGGTAGCAAACTTATCTGCCATGATGTATTGGTGAAATGTATATACTAGGTCCCAATATGTATATATCATCGGTAACCATCCGCAATTACAAAAAGGCACAGGCGTGGGGGAAGAGGGGGGGGGGGGGGGGGGGGGAGGGAGGCTTGGCTTACGGTGTCCTCCCCTCTGTGGGAATCAATACAGTATCCCTACCTCTTTTGGGGAAATATGTCCTATTCATAGCGATGTTAGCTATCAACTCAGATCACCGCTAATGAGATTCACTTTGGGATGAAATCTCATTAGAAGTGGTTTACTCCCAGCAGTTATTAATGGAATACTACTGCATGCAAACCTTTACCCTTTGCTACAAAGAAAACAAAAGAAAACAAAATTACCTGTACAGTACCTGTACAGTGGTGAAAGGCCTGTATCCTCACCTTCGAGGTGAACCAGAGGTATACATCGAGGACAAGGAGAAGGTCAGTACAAGCGATACTCAGGTGCAGAGTGAGTCTAACGAAAAGGTGGTGGGATATAGGAATTGGAGGCACAGGTGGTGTAAAAAGGAAGGAAACAAGGTTTGGGAAAAGAAAAAATTAGACAAAAATCCTATATTCAGCACTTCTTTTGGTTCTGTTACATTTACATGTGCTAAATATAGGATTTTTGTCTCATTTTCTTTTCCCAAAACCTTATTCCCTTCCTAGCCATCTTTGCCTCCAATTACTATATCCCACCAACTTTCTCGTTAGAAAATGTTTTCTTTACTTGTTTCCTCTATTTTTAATTCAATTAATTGTCGATGATATCTGCGAATACTGGCAAGTGCTCACTATTTATAGTTATGACGTACCTCTTTAATTGAAGATCGGGCACTTATGCAGCCCCCCCCTCCCCCCTACCCTTCACCACCACTTCAATTACCGTCACGAGCAGACGCCCGCTTTTGTTAAGGATTAGCATTGTACCGAAGCGGAGGACTAACTCGTCGACCGTCTCGATCTGGAGGTATTCCTCTTGTTGTTTAGCTCTCCTTTTTTTTTGGCGTGAAGGCATTTTCATGGCCGTAGACAACTTTCAAAGTTTGGGGGGGCTATAATGACTGGGGGTGGGTGCAGTAGTGGGCGTGCCCCCTCCTGCCCCCAGATAGGGGGTTTGGGGGAGCGCTGTAAGCTCCCCCAATGGGGGTCTGGGGCGAAGCCCCAGCCGCTTTAACCTTTTCCTTATTTGTTGTTAGCAAAAACTTAACATTAAATGCAGAAATTGACCCAGCTCTATACGGTATAGCAACGAATGCTATTGCTATATATTTAAGTTAGTTGACCTTGTCAAAAATCACTTGCCGCCGCGGAGATTTTTTGATCAGCTTTGTCGATAGTGTCTAATATATCACGAAGGCCGGGATTACATTTGCAGCTAAGTTCAGAGCATGGCCATAGCAATGGGTATACAAAGCTCTATGCTCTTTCGAAGTATAGTAGTTGATACACCTGTTTTACAGCCTGCCATTGAACTAGCCCCATCGTAGCACTGTCCACTGAAGTGAAAGGGATAACCTCAGCAAAATGTCTTCTATTGTTCGGATGATGCTTTCTGCAGAGTAGAGTCCATGCTGTGGACTATACTCTACTCACGATCGACCGCTATCAATGATTACAGATCGATGTACATGTAAGTAGTTAATTCTAATTATACGAGATACGGTTAACATTTTAATATTTTCTCTCAAGGGAAATTTTGGGGGGGGCTCAAGCCCCCCCAAGCCCCCCCTTGTCTACGGCCTTGATTTTGACAAAAACAACTTCGCTAGCCAAAAGTGGCGATCAAATGAAATTCACAATTCTAATTATACGTGAATTGAACGCTTCAATTAACTCTCCGCATTACGTAATGATTACGCATTCTGTTTCATGCTTTATTCATATATCTGATACCTGAAGATGTCCTTTCGGGAGATTTTTATGCGATTGGTATAATTTGCGCTCTTTTAAAACATTCCTATCCCGTGTTAGGCTCACCCGAGAATTAGAAGAAGACGACGACGACGAGGACGGAGAAGAATTGGCTTGGGGACGAGGAAAAACATGAGTTTTTTGTTCTCTTAAAGCAAACAGTTTGAAGACTGAAACAAAACATTAAAATGACCGTCTTTGCCTTCTGGTTCGATAGCAACAAAGAGCTACACTATCAGTTTCTTGGTACGCGAGTTATACGCGGGTCGCGTTTTTAAAATCATATTCACGACCCGGATCGATTTCTATATAGGAACTACTACCGTAGTTCCCGATAACTTTTTAAGAATGCAGTTTAAAATAAAACGTTACCTGATCGATGATGTATGAATTGGCGGTTTCCTGCTCAATTTGCGCCAACGAATGGGGCGCAGTACAGACTCTGCCGTACCTTTTACATGCAGCTATATATCTCCGATTACGGATGGAAGCACTTCTAAAATATAGAATTGCGCGAAACGAGTTCTCATATTGATCATCAATATCAAATCACTGAAAGATGGAACATAATTCCAGCGTCTAAATTGCAACTACCCGAATAGTCCGTTTCTATATGAATCTGCAGGAATGCGAGTGACAAATCATATCAATGGAAAATCAAAATTGATTTTCGCGTTTTTTTTGATGTGTGTGAGAACTAGAATTAAATACGGAACTGATGTGTCACTAACGCGCTTGTACTGTAACATGCCCCCCCCCCCCCCCCCCCCCATTAATTGTATGTGCATGGATTTTTAAATATAATGCTCCGTAGGCACGAATGCGTGCCATGTGTTGTGTATGAATTTTTGTGTGTTGTGTTTTTGTGTGTGTTGTATGTGTTTGTGTGTGTGTTGTGTGTGTTGTGTGTGTGCATGTGTGTTATGTATACCATGTGTGTGTTGTGTATGTTGTGTGTGTTTGTGTGTGTTGTGTGTGTATTTGTGTGTTGTGTGTGTGTGTTTGTGTGTGTGTTGTGTGTGTGTTGTGTGTGTGCATATGTGTGTTATGTATACTGTGTGTGTTGTGTGTGTTTGTGTTGTGTGTTTGCGTGTGTTCTGTGTGTTTGTGTGTGTTGTGTGTGTTTGTGTGTGTATGTGTGGGTGCATGTGTGTGTACATGTGCATGGGGAGAGGTGAATGGTTGCATAATATTAAACAAATGCACACACATATACGCACATACACACACATGTATCATGCAGCCAATTTGCACACACATACCAGATGTGATGAATGAGTGTGTGTATGTGTGTGTGTTATGGACACATGTGTGTATTTGTGCATGTGTGTGTGTTATGTGTGAGCATGTGTGTCATGTATACTGTGTGTGTTGTGTGTGTTTGTGTGTTGTGTGTGTTTGTGTGTGTGTTGTGTGTGTGTTTGTGTGTGTGACATGTGCATGGGGAGAGGTGAATGGTTGCATAATATTTAACAAATGCACACACACATATACACACATACACACACAACATGTATCATGCAGCCAATTTGCACACACACACACCAGATGTGATGAATGTTTGTGTATGTGTGTGTTATGTACATATGTGTGTGTTGTGTGTGTTGTGTGGTGTGTGTTGTGTATGTGTTGTGTGTGTGTGTTGTGTGGTGTGTGTGTGTGTGTTGTGTGTATGTCATGCATACTGTGTGTGTTATGTGTGTGTTGTGTGAGTATGTGTGTATGTGTGTGTGCATGTGTATGCACATGTGCATGGGGAGAGGTGAATGGGTTGTACAATATTAAACAAGTGCACACACACATACACACACATGTTTCACGCAGCCAATTTGCACACACACATACCAGATGTGATGAATGAGTGTGTGTGTGTGTTGTGTGAGTGTGTTGTGTGTGTGTTGTGCGTGTGTGTGTGTGTGTGTGTGCGTGTGTACTGGTGAATAAATATGTGTGGGGGAATTGATTGTGGTGTGTGCACTTGTGTGTACAAATTGGTTGCGTGATATGTGTGTATATTTGTGTGTGTACATGTGCGGGGATTTGGTTGCATGATACACTTTATGTACCTGTGAATAAGTGCATTTATATGTGACTGTGTGTGTACATGTGTGTACAATCATGTGCATGGGGAGAGGTGAAATATCTTGTTGCATAATATTACACTGTATGTAGCACGTGTGTGTGTTTGTGTATGTGTGTGGGGTGTGTGTTGTGTGTGTGAAATATGTGTGTGGGGAGAATTAAGGAATTGGTTGCGGTGTGTGTGCGCTTGTGTGTACAAATTGGTTGTGTGATACATGTGTGTATATGTGAGTATATGTGTGTATGTGTGTGTATGTGTGTACATGTGCATGGGTAGAGGGGAAATGGTTGCATGATACACCTGTGAATAAGTGTGTGTTGTGTGTATCTGAGTGTTGAGTGTACATATAAATACAAATTTTAAACAAAAAGATACAGCAATTATGTTTTTGCTGTTATACTGCTCCTCTAACACCATCGGATGACACATTTATGACTAAGGATTTACCAGCACGGATTAAATAATTCCACCAAGTATGCACGTGAAGAACTTAACACAAATAAAGGAAGAAATATTCGAATATTATTTAAAAATTTGATGTTATTGACTGATCAATCGAATTGCTGCATCCCAGAAAATTCAAAAGTAACAGTTGATGACATTTTTATTCAGGAGATTACACAATTTGGTACCAACTTGTTTTGACGATGAAGAACATGCATTTCCTAGAATTTATAAATTTGAAAGATTTTGTGTAAATGGGCAAAGGAGAAGAGGGAGGAGGAGGGAGAAGAGGGAGGAGGGAGACAAGGGAGGAGGAGGGAGAAGAGGGAGAAGAGGGAGGAGGGAGAAGAGGGAGGAGGGAGAAGAGGGAGGAGGGAGAAGAGGGAGGAGGGAGAAGAGGGAGGAGGGAGAAGAGGGAGGAGGGAGGAGGGAGAAGAGGGAGGAGGGAGAAGAGGGAGGAGGGAGAAGAGGGAGGAGGGAGAAGAGGGTGTAGGGAGAAGAGGGAGGAGGGGGTGGAGGGGAGGAGGCAGATGGGAGAGAGAGGGTGGAGAGAGAAGGGAGTGAGGAGTGAGGGATGGGGAGGGAGGAAGAGAAGGGATAGGGAGGGGAAGGGGTGAGGAGGGAGAAGGAGGAGGAGGAGAAAGAGATGGAGGGGAGGAGGAGAAGGTGGAGAAGGAGGAGGAGAAGGAGGAGGAGGAGGGGAAGTGTTAAGATGCACTAATGTTACCATTTGGTGACAATAAGAAGCAAGTGTCACCAAATGGTGAAACCAAGTTTAATGATATATAGTTTCATGAAACAAGCCACTGTTAAATAAAATTCTACACATATTATTGAACATTACAAATATACTAAGTTTGCTTTATTTTTAACTGATGCTAAGGCAATTATATCATAGTGAAGAAAAATATATCCAAGGTATAATTATGGAAAACATTATTTACTGTTTCATGAAGGCTTTCACTAGGTATCCCACAAAAAACCACTCATGAAGATCTACCTCAGCCACTAACGAAATTCACCGATAACCTGTCCACTTGTCATCACGCTTAGCTGCAAAATTCATCTGAGGAATGATGCACTGTTCCGCAGAAGCCAAAGGAATGTATTTTGTGAACAAAATACATATCAGTGATGTATCAACAGAGCTGTCTTTATACTGAAGCTCACCACACCGAAGTTTTGGCTAGGTGGGTCTTCCTAGAATGTGCTCCATCCAATTCTTCCTGCTCTTCTTCTGCAGTTCAGTCTCATTGTCGCTATTTGAATCACTCCCGCTTACTTGTGATCGACCTCTGGCCTTCTGTCTTCCATTTCTGTACTGTTATAAGGAAAATAGATAAGAAAATCAGAGGAATTAATTATCTCTTCTCTTATCTCATTAAGAAAGTAAACACAGATGGAACAAGTAATAAAAATATACTCTATGAGAATGATGGTAGGATTGGAAGGCAATAGTGGTGTAAAAAGGAAGGAAACAAGGGTCTCATATTCAGAGGAAATGAAATAGTCCTATATTTTGCACACAAGTGCAATACTGCACATGTACAATACTGCAGAGAAAGTGCGAAGGTATTAAAATTGCCGAGCCCACTGCGCGTATTTTGAGGGAGGGCACCGATGATTACTTTCCCCGCCTGGTCGAAGTCGATTAATTAACCCGTTAGTGTGCCTTTGTACAGGCGGGAAAAGCGAAGGGCATGTAAAAAGGGGTAATCAATGTGCTACCGATTTCTGCATATCAAGGAAACGATTATCGACTAATCGCGACTAAGAAAAGCAGAATCGGTTATTTCGACTAAGGAAATTCTGAAATCGATAACCTGCAATTCTACTCGACCGAATTGGTAATCGCGAATAACCGATAGACCTACAAAACCTGAAATTGGTTACACACCTTACCAGCACTAAAATGAAATGAATGCGATTTTATTTTAATACTCAATATTACGGTCAAACAGCACTTGCCAGGAATGTCGAGGTGAGTTGGCCATTGTTTATGCAGGCGAGAAAGTGGTGGTTAAAGCGAGAGCAACTTGGACGGAACATGGGAAATGTCAAAGAGATAATTCATTCCTCCGATTTTCTCCTTGTGACAGTACAGAAATGGAAGTCAGCAGAAAACATATTCATGTACTGACGGACAGCTATGAGATACGACAGAGGCAATTTGTGGGTAAAAAACCAAAAGGCCAGAGGTCGATCACAAGTATCCGGGAGTGATTCAAGTAACGACAATGAGACTGAACTGCAACAGGAACAGGAGAAATGGATATTTATAACCCTAACGCCTCTGGTAGCTTCGGTTTTTGAGCACATTCTAGAAGATCCCAGCTAGCCAAAACTTCGGTGTGGTGAACGACAGCTCCGTTGATACCTCACTGATTTGGATTTTGTTCACAAAATACTTTACTATTGCATTGCGGGACAGTGCATCATTCCTCAGATGAACAAGTGAACAGGTCGGTTAACCATCGATGAATTTCGTCAGTGGCTTATATGAGAAAGGTTGATCTTCGGTGCTCTTATGTGGGATACGTAGGGAAATCCTTCATACTGACTATGATATAATTGCCTTAAGTTTGCATGAGTTAATAATATACAAGTAAAGAAAACCATTCTCTAACAAGAAAGTTGGTGGGATATAGGAATTGGAGGCAAAGATGGTGTAAAAAGGACAGAAACAAGGTTTTGGGAAAAGAAAAATGAGACAAAAATCCTATATTTAGCACTTCTTTTGGTTCTGTTACATTTACATGTGCTAAATATAGGATTTTTGTCTCATTTTTCTTTTCCCAAAACCTTGTTCCCTTCCTATTTACACCACCTTTGCCTCCAATGCCTATATCCCACCAACTTTCTCGATAGAGAATGTTTTTCTTTACTTATTTCCTCTATTTTTTCATTATCGTATTTTATCGATTATTACTACTAGCAAGTGCCCCCCCCCCCCCCCCCCCCCCCCCCCGCTTCAATTACAGTCACGAGCAGACGCCCGCTTTTGTTTGGGATCACTGTAAGGAACGCGGGAGAATTTTAACTCGTCGTCTCGTTGTTCAGCTCTCCTCTTTTGTTAGCACAATTCTAAATATAGGTAACACTAGGCATTACGTAATGGTTATGTATGTCCTTTTCATGCTTTATTCATACCTGAAGATGTGTCCGTCAAGGAGATTCTAAAGCGATTTGTATAATTTGGGCTCTTTTAAAGCTTTCCTATCCGGAGTTATACTCACCCGAGAATTAGAAGTAGACGACGACGACGACGAAGCAGAAATATTGGCCTGGGGACGAGGTAAAACAAGAACTTTTTTGTTCTCTTAAAGTAAACAGTTTGAAGACTGGAATGAAACATTAAAATGATCGTCTTTGCCTTGTGGTTCGACAGTAACAAAGAGCAACACTATCCGTTTCTCAGTTATACGCGGGTCGCGTTTTTTTTAATGGTAGTCACGACCCGGGTCAATTTCTTATATATTCCTTGTGCAAGAATTTATTTAACACTTACTTGATTCATGAAACTGTATATATCATTAAACTTGGTGGTGAAAATATCTTAACACTCATCCTTCCTCCTCCTCCTTCTCTTTCACCTCCTCCCCTCTCCCTATTCACCCCCTTCACCGCCCTCCTCTTCCACCCCTCCCCTCCCTCCCTCTCCCGCTCCCCTCTGCCTCTGCCTTCCCAACTCCCCTCTGCTTCCGCCTCCCCAATTCCCCTCCCCTACTCCTCCCCCGTCTTCTTCTTTGCCCATTTACTCAAACCTTCCAAACTTATCAATTCTAGAAAATACATGTTCGTCATCATCAAAACAAGTTGGTACAAAATTGTGTAATGTCCTGAATGAAACTGTCATAAACTGTTACTTTTGAATTTGCTGGTCAGTCAATAACATCACGACGATCAATTCTTCTTTAAAATTCGAATATTGCCTCCTTTATTTGGGTAAGTTCTCCACGTGCATACATGGTGGAAATATTTTAATCCATACTGGTAAAATCCTTAGTCATAAATGTGTCATCCGATGGTGTTATAGGAGCAGTATAACAGCTAAAACATAATTGCTGTATCTTTTTGTATTTCCGTGCTTTTGATACTACGTTTGCTGAGGCAGGTATAGTTTAGCATCTTAGGTGGCTAAATAGTAATGCCCTCCTTTTACGTTCTCAGACATGCTTGTAAAATATTCTCATTGCATTTAGTTATCTTTCCTGGTAAAATTTATTAAGCAAACTATTCGCAAATTTGCAGTGGAAATGTCAGCACAAAAAACCATCCTATACAAATTACTGAGCACAACTCAGATCCAATGGAGAACCAGCGCTGAAAAGCGGATTAAGAGATGACATGTCAACGAACACATCATTGATCCATCTGCACGTAACATTGTTCGCATTAAAGTATGGAGGTGTAGTGATAAAAGAGAAAACCAAGGGCTGCCACAACTGCGCTATGTGGTAAGGAATACGGATCGTAGCAATTTCATTCAAGGCGCACATTAAGTCAATCACTTGCTCGCAACTATAAATGGCGTTAATGTACTGGAGGGGGAAAACGACAAATCACATACTAATGCACGCTTTCCAATATAGTTACTATTATTATACGCAACTTACAGGCTGTTGCTCCACATATAAGCACGTAATATTCCGAACGCGATTCAAGTTCACTGACGGGTTGCAATCATTACTTCTTGCTTGCCGAAGGACATTACAGGATGCAATAAACTTATCATAATCATCTTGTATTTCGAACTGTACATGTGGACAAAAAGTTTATTCAAAATGAACACTTCATATACTCGCCATTTCCATCACGTTCTATGAAGAACTACTTACTGCATAACTCAAGCCGTCCAAAACATGAAAATTATTCATGAGTGAAGTCAATCTATCCTCTAAATTGGCGTAATTCACCACTGCCAGTGAAAAAATGCAGGCTGCCTGCAGTTGGACTTGGAAGTTCATCACGAACATTTTCTGCTGATGTTGCTCTCGCCTCGTAATGTATTCTGTAGTGCAGTGTCGTATTTATACCAATGTATGATCTTCTATGTCCGGACATGACGAGCGATTGGGTTTAATGTATATCCGCCACAGGAATTAATAAATATTCACCTGAGGCTGGTCAAAAAAACTTGATTCGTCCATTTAAGGTATCAGCCCTATTACTCACTATGATAACCGATTTAAACCTGCAAGAATGTGAAGTTAGGAGTAAATGCATGATTAAGCATTCAGTGAAGTAGATCATAGTTGCAAGCTGGGCGACATGTACAATGCGTCATTATACATGCGTGTGAGTTAACGAGGCCTTGTCAAACCGGAACTTGCGGGGCCACCTTTAATGAACTATGTACCGCGCGGAAGATTGGGAGTCACCTGCATGCAGAAGGATGTTTTTTAAAGTTTTGAAGCCCTAAGAGGCATGCAGGGTTAGCGCTTCCATTGGCCAGCTGCCTGTCAGGCCGACCTGGCAGCACGGCCAATCAGGCCGGTATAAAAGCGTGTTAGGGACCCCGTCCCTAGTTCGCTCGTGTTTTGGGCCATCCGTAGACCCTACCACAGGGCCAATATTACTAGCTAAAATATAGGGATCAAGGGACTGTCACGAAAATTCAATCCCCCCCGCCAAATTATATATAAATTTTGGCAAGACACCCTACCATTTTTTATCCCACAGTTATAAGCAACAGTTTTGTCAGCTGGCTATAGCACAATTAAGCCACGTGTAGGCAGGTGAATGGATAGCTACTATAGACGGCAACATGGAAACGCTGGTGAAGCTAATTATAAGGACATGCACGACCGCTAGCTGAATGTGAAGACGATTGGTGTATATCCAAAGCAGCACTGAGATATAAGAAATTCAGCTGCCGAATGGAGAGCTGTACTACAGACTGGGAAAACACGACTGGGTTATTATATGCTGTATGGCAATATACGTGCATTTCCCCTCGCCTGCATGCCTAGTTTAGGTTAATTGGGAGTTTGGCCATAATAAAATTTACACCATACAAGAGGCTCGGCTTTCCTCTATCTTTCAAGCAAGAATGCCACAACTATTGCTGCCTCGTACCAGAAATGAGTGGTCAAAAGTCGGAAGTAATTAATTCGCGGTTTGCGGATCAACGAATATTCCCGTATACCTTCCCATAGACATGTATGAGGTACACTACATTTGCCATGATTCGACCCCCTTATTTTCTGTGCTACTACTACATTTTCCAACCTATTTTTTGTGTCTACATCTATGATGCTTTCTGTACTGATGTCATGCATCTATAGTATAGTGATCCAGTAGGTTGCACTGCTAGTGGGGTCGCGGACTCGCTGTGTCTAATTTAATTGCTACCTTCCTTATTAGTTCCTCTGCTGAATTCTTGTCATAATGTTCTTGCCAAACCTTCTCAAACGCAGTGACCATTCCTTCATAGCCTGCAAGGTTAGTGATGGGTTCCCAAGTGTTGTGTGGGGCTCTGCAGTCCAACCTACCCATTTAATCTCGTACTCTAATTGTCCTTTCCTAGTTCGACGGCCGTTAATCTCCTCCGGAATACCCTGGTGACGTGTTTTGGCAAGGAAGCTGCAAATGCAACTTGATAATCTAAGACCTTAGCCTTTTTTTGATGAAGAAGCTTTGCCTGTGGGGCTTCTATTTGTACTGAGCTTTAAAGATTGTAGTCAAAAAACATAATGGTCAAGTGTCATGTGACCACTCCGTAATTGTCCACCATGCAGCGGACAGTGTATTAATTAGTACAGTTCCTTGCTCTGATGTCACTGTGAATATAGCAAGTATTGAATGCACGAGCTCCAAGTAATTATTCATAACACTAATTTCGGCTAATTTTGACCACAGATATATCAGGTCACACAAAGGGAAGAAGAACAAAGAAAATAAATAAATAAATAAATAAATAAAATTTAATTGAATAAAGTCACTCCTGCATGTATGGAAGTCCTGCTCCGTCTTCTATCTCCATCCTTCTCCTCCACTTCACCCGACTCCCACGAATGCACAAATTTGTAGCACGAAGGATAGCAAACATCAGCCTTGCCCGCACATATTTTGACCACTGTCGTGAAAATGAGTACTTACAACAATCAATAAGAAAGCTGACTGATACCGATAATATTCAGTAATTGAGAAATTATCTCTTACTAAACGGTAATGAATAAGAAAGTGTCTTACCGGTTGCTTAACGGTATCGGATACCGGTAAGCGGTAAGGACAAAGCTTATCGATAGTTGACCTATTCAAGACGGTAAGTTGTGTGGTGGGTGTTATAAAGAGCCGATCGATTGATACTCAAAAGAACACTTTCCAGAAATTTTTGGTGGGTGTATTTGTCAAAAAGGAAATCAGGGAGCAAATTTGTAGGGTATAGTTGCACTTATACATGTAAATATACCGACCGCCAAGTTATCAAACGGAAGCCAGGTGAGAGGCGTGAGAGACTCATACAGAGAGTGTGGGGCGGCATATCATACGACAAGGGGAGGGGGGCCGCCCCTCTCAAGTCTATGTTGGATCCGGGCCTGAACCGTACCATGCCAATCCGCACCGTACCGACGTGCTGGCACGGTGTCGTGTGAATGTAGTATTATAGATCCAATTAATACACGAAAACAGGCGCGTAGGCAGCCGGGTTTCCGCGTTGCCCGGAACCCGCCCCCCCCCCCCCCCCCCCCATTTTTCTGAAATCAGTGAGAATAAGCATGCGCAACGAGACTAAGGTTACAGCTTGTACACGTATGTGCAGACTTCAATGCCTCTATATATATTTATATTTATATTAAATCTGTTGTACAGTATAACACCAAATCAAATAAATAAACAAGGTATACATACATAGAATAATTAAGTAAGTATAGAATCCATAATACCAGAGAAGAAATAAAATAAATAAATACTGGGAAATATTATTGGAAGAACTAACTATTCTACTATAAAGGGAAGTCCTATGCCATCAGCCATATCCATAGCAATCCTCCATCTGATACGAGATCCCCGGAGACACAAATCAGTGGCTCTAATGATTGCAAATGACAAACTGGCCCTCAGCCATCCCATCACTTCTCCATAGGACTTTCCCCATTTCATGCAGATGTGCTCAGAGAGGTGTTTAAGATAGTTGGTTGCTTCACATCCCAAGGCACCATCAACTGATACCACAAATGGTGTAAATGAGGTTCGTCTAGCAATAGCTGCATTTTTGTATTTCTTCTTTTTGTCTGTTTCAGCTGATATGCTAGGACTGCTGCCACACTTCTATGAACATGAGAGGGTGCATCAGTGTCTATCACACGTACATCAAAAAGTGCTTGAGCCTGAGGCTGCCAAACCCCTCGTACACCAAGGTCAGCTATTAAGGAGGGTTTGCCTGCTACTTCACATGCCTCTTGTATCACGGGTTCCCTGATAATGTCCTTATAAACAATAGATGACAGGTCACCAAGAGTGTCTCTTACTTCTTTGTGACGTCAGGTAATGAGACCCCCTTTCTTACAGTCCAGGGCATGTTCATAACTAAAGGCTGCACCACATCCATCACATGTTGCTGGCATCTTCAAAAGGGGTCTATGATATCTGACTGTTAAAGCATCACGAAACTCGGTAGCAGAAAGGTCAAAATGATGACCTGTGGTAGGTAGCACTGTTAACCATGTAGATGTTTTATATGTGATGGCTCTTTGAATAGCTCGTACCTGTTTTGTATCAAGAGTGAGAAGCACTGAATCTAATCTGATTTGATCTTGCTGCTGAAGTTCATGATGCATAGTTGATATTGCCTCTGCCATCTTAGCATTGTGATCCATTAGTGAAAAAGGTTTTCTTTCTTTTATGGCATCTGAAATATGCCTTGTGCCTGATACTGAAGTGTTGTAAGCAAATGTTGGCCATTTCAGCAGGATTACGAATGTCCATCCCACCCATTTTGACAGGAATGGAGAATAGTAATTGGTCTTGTTGGGATACTGTACTGTCAAAAATAGCAGGCCAAAAAGAAGCATTAATAGCATTCCATATAGGGGTAAAGGCGTTGCCAATGTTTGGTATTAGTCTTTGCAAGTGGGACCATTCAAATTGAAGAGATTTAGATAATGCTACAAAGGCAGCTTGAGGATATGATTGTGCAGCTTCGGAGAGGATAGTAATAAAGTTTGTCCACTCCTTCACTTTGCCTTGAACGAGCAGATTGATTTCTTCCAGGTCTCCAATAAAACCACCCAAACAACGATGGCCCCTAACAACTTTGACACCAAGGTGATCAATTTTTTTATGTGCTTCTGAATCAAATTCTTTATCGACTATCAGCACGGTCTTCTTTGGTTCTGGGTAGTAACCATACCTAGGTCCCGTCGAGCAAAGCTTTTCAAACCACTCAATCAGATGGCTGAGGTCAGCAATATAAGCAGAGTCATCAGCATACCAATTTTGATTACACTTTGGAGTTGATAGGGACTGAATGATAGGCATTAGGGCAGCTGCATACATCAGCATTGAGAGTGGATCTCCTTGAGCAACACCCTCTTTGCTAAATATGAATTCAGCATTGCGCTCTGTTTGTACCACAAGAGGAGCATAACCATGATACGTGTTGAACACAAACCTTGCACAACGTGGCCCCTGAATGCGGGTGTTCCAAATTGCTGCAACCCTATTGAGGGAGTTGAATGCGTTATTAGCATCTACAAGAGTAGTCCCCATCCTGATGCTCTTTTTGCTTCGAAAAGATCTTTCATCGCATGAAATGCTCCCTCAATGCCGCCCTTTTATATCTGAACAGAGCTGGTCAACACCACATAAGTCTGCTATGTCATTTTGTGTAGTCATAACCATTGATCTGCATATAATGCGCCTTAAAATCTCGCCGATGGCTATGGGGCGAACACCTGGACATTTGTCAAGTGCTATCAAGCGACTAGACATTAGTGCTCTGATATTTTTCCAGTCAACAATTGTGTTGGATAGGCGTCGGGCCAGTTCAGCAACTACATCTCGCAATTTGGCACTGTGAGTACCATAATGAAGTAAGAAAGCCTGCCAGTGGGTGGCTGTAGACCCACCTGGTCCAGCACTGCCTTCAATTCTTTTTGCAGCTATTGCAATGTGTGCACTTGTAATGTCCAAATCTGTTAAGGTTGGAAGATGTGTATTTGGAAGGAAGGCTTGTGGACAGGATTGAGATGGCTCAGGGTGCTTTTCCTTCAAGATATCAAAAACAGTTTTTTGTGTATTGTCAACACAAGAAGAGGGATCTAAAACTCCTCCTTTGCTTTGTCTTTCAGTTAACCAACGCACTGCCGTCCTTACTTGACCTTTAAGCATCAAGTTGGAAAAAACTTTGTAAGTGTGTTGTTCACATGATCTGATATTGTGGTGAATAAACTTATGTTTAGAGCATCTCTCGAACTCTTGCATCAATTCAGCATGTTTCTCGCTCTTCCATTCTTGAATCCGTCGTGCAAGAAGTCTACGAATATCTTGGCTCTTTTTAACCATTTCGTCACAATGTAGCATATGTCCTAAGAATACAATGAGCCTTTCTGAACGTGTTGCACCACTATGTAATTGTGTGACTTCATGTGTTAGCAAGTCAATAAGCTCTTTCGCCACAGTCCCATTGGGTAGGTCGTAGTGATGCCATTTTGTGGACACTATTTTTTGCCACCGTTTACTCCAAATATCATCAGCAGTGCAGGTGTTCCGAATTAGACTTTCTCCAAAAGCTTCCCGCATTTTCGAGTCTTCAAATGTCTCATTTGGAGTTGATTGTTACGGTTGTGGTGGAGTCCGCAAAGTGGGCAAAATGGTAGATGAATTTAGACTACATGCCCCAGGTACAGATGAATATAGGTTACTTGCCCCAGATACAGATGACTGGAAAGATGTCAGAGTGTGTGTATTTTCATTCAACTTGACTGGGCACAGATGATGAAGCGTCGGGTAGTGCGTTCAAATTAGAACAGTGTCCATTTTTAACAGCGTGGCAAAGCGGTAAGCACCGCCGTCCTGCTTTCACACAAGAACAGGATATACACTTTGCATTTGCACCGTTGCAGGCACAACAAGACGATTTTTTTTACTGTTGCCCCTATACGCAATTATGTTATGTTTTGTGACTTAAAAATTGTGAAAGTTGAAAAGCGGCTGGGGCGATGGGGGAGCTTACAGTGCTCACACCCCCTTGCTGAATGTGTGGGGATCCCTTGTGAAACCCCCCCCCCCCTCCCAAATCCAGCATATGCCACTGCGAAAAGGTCAGAGCATCTGCTGTGGTAATTAAAGCACAAGGATACTGACACACAGCTATTTTCCTTCAAACGTGACCCTAATACATCAGGCATGTGTGTGTGTGTGTGAGCATGCGTGCTGTTCCATGGCTGAGAGAGTTTAAAGCAGGCATGAGGTAGTAAAATCTAGATTTGAGAATGAGATGTATCAGTACTTCTGATCGAAAGCAATATCTACGTAAATATTGTTGACTCCGATAGTGTTGTCAGCAAACATATACAGTAATCAGTCAACATGTAGTACTACAATGCATGTACTTGATCATTCAGTGATAGTTGAAAGTTGTTCAGTTAAGATGATGTACATTCGTAAACCATCCTGAAAGAGATTGCAATTGTTGTTAATTACTTCGTGAAAGATTGTTGTGAAGTCAGGGAATGATTGATGAAAGAGTGAACTACATTGATCAGATAAGTGCCCTCTGCCCATTAGAGGATCACATCCAAATGCATGGCTATGTGTTAGACGTCCACCCAATGCTTCAAAACGAGATGCAGCAAATTCCCATTCAGGAATAATGGCTTGAGGCAGCTGAACTGCACGCGTACTTGCAGCCCGTTCATTTGGAATTCCCTTACCTGCAATATGCATGTATATTGCACCAATGACTCATGCAATGTAACATAATATTAAATGAAATGCTTACCAGGAATGTAGTGCCTATTTCACGCGCCTATGAAATACTTAATACCCACCACAGCAACATTAAGTGACAACCAGGATACACAATATCGGTGAACCATTGAATACATACTCAAATCCCCATTTTCCTCCATCTGAATAAGGCAGGACTTCATGGGATAGTTAACTCTGTGATTAACTTCAGGCCAGTAGCGTTCAACTGTATGGTTCTGTGACGTACAATCATACATGTAATACTATATGCATTCATTTGCAAGTATCATAATATTACCAGTGTAGATGTTGTTTGCCTGTGAGGAGGCTTCTCGACGTTGTGACACAAGTGTGCCAACAACTCATGGACGAAGAAACAAAGAGTCCATTCTCTACCATGGTCAACACGTATTTGGTCAAACAACCCATAGTCAACCAGGATTGGTCTATAGCAGTGATATTGCAATGTCATGCTCAAATGAATAAATTGTTTCACATACCTTAAAAGATGTTTGTAAATCTTGACTGTATTTTTATAGGCATACTGATGAAACCCACTATCTTTCCTGAGTAGCCATCTACCGCACATATGTGTGTCACACCGTACATTACTAGTTTTTCATTTTGGCCTATGTGTAATTTTTCACAAAAGTACTCTGCTGTATATGGTCGTGGATTTAAACTGTTTGCTGTTCTAGTAACTCTCATCTGATGATCGTCAGAACGAGCAGCCCTAAGTACCTCGCGGACCCATGATTCAGACACTTTGACACCTTGCGAAGCAAGAAATCCGCACATGATCTTCCGACCATACGTAGGTCCTACCTACACAACAACAAATAATTTTTTTTTAAATTCATAATCCAGTATCTCGTTTCCAGACCCAAATGTACATAAGCATAAATGCTCAATAATGGAGCATGTGGGTCCGGGTTCGAAGACTACATGTAGGGCCCCTTCCTTACCATTGCAACTCCAGCTGTCACTGCTTCCTCCACTTGACTCCGAGATATATTTGTAATTTGTGGATACCATTCTCCTGGCAAAACCGTTTGATACTACAGACGGTAAATCCTATGCTTTGTGCATCCAATCTTTTTAGCTCTTCGCGTAATTCATTGTGGGATATGCCATCTTCTACAATCCTTTTCCTGACGTATCCTTCATATTCCTGCAGTTTAGACATGTCTACAAGCGCGCTATGCCGTTATCACGTGCATGAATGACCTTTGCTTGCTCTGCGCATTACAAGATGGCCAGATAAAGGTGCAACATGGATAGAACTAGGTGTAACATGCATCGACCTAGGTGTAACATGCACTGCGCATGAGCACACAACACGTGGTTGCTATCTGTTGGCAAAACTGACATGTCGGCTAAGAATGATAGGACCCTAGTTTTGTCACATGGTGAGAGGGAATATACCATTCAGGTTCCACGATGAAGACTGTCATCAAGACAGATTGGACAAATGTTTCAGGTTAGAGTCTGTCAATTGTAATTTAGTTTTCGAGGTTTACTATTGAAACCACTTCAATTTTGCAGATGCAGCCACAAGGCCTGTGGCTGAGATGCGAATTCTAAAACAAGGCATTTTGGCCCACCGACGCTGGCGAATTTAACCTCAGCGCGGAGACAGACTACACACATATCCTCATAGAAGGACCTCCCTCTACTACACCAAACCTACATGCAGCTGGACAGAGGTGTCCAGTTTTTCATTTTACGCCATTGAGTACAACCATACTCGGTACTCCTACGCAAAACCCTAGTAAAATTTGTGGCTTCTTTCTCGGATTCCAATCAGTGGTTCCTTCCACCCCTATTCCAGCCAAAAAAGGGGGAACCTCCTTTGTTAAAATGATTGTCGCCGGGATGACTCAAAATGGTGATAAACTGGAATTTGACAAGCGCAAACAGGTTTTTATCCCTATCACTGAGGCTACTGCCACACTGCTGCATATACTCGCCCACGTAACGGAGCAAGTTGGGGAAATGTATTCTATTGTCACCTGCGATGGGCTGTAAGTGAAGTAACCAACTGCATGGAACAGCAGGTATGAAAAATAATTGACTGATAAATTTTCTTTATACCAGCATGAAGTGCTCTCATCTTACATGCACATAGGCTTGAAGTTTTGGAAGGCAAGTGCTAGAAAGTTTTTTATAGTCCCAGAGGAGGAGGATCTTGAGGAAGGCCAGCGTGGTGCCAAGCGCATGCGGGTAGCGCTACAAAATAACAGACCCTCAAATACGCCAGCATGCACAGCTGCAGGGAGACATCGACTCCATCAAGGCGACGGTTGAAACTATTGTGAGTCTCTCGAAGGACTTGAAGATACCTCTTGGTCTCAAAAGGCTTTTACATGTAACTGAGTCCTTTCAGTGCTATATATGTCACTGTTGTATGAAGCCACCAATCATCATGGCAAAATGCTTCAAAAGCATCGTAGGATGTGAGGATTGCATTAATGGGTGGTACTCTGGTCCAGAAGCCCTCACAAAGTACTGCCCACGTTGCCGTTACGAGCGAGGATATAATGAAACTATGCGAGTATTGGGCCTTGATGACTTCCTGACAGGGGTCCGGACCATGATAGAAATGGAGTTTGATTTTTGAAAGACCATGCAGTGATGAATAATGTACTTGTATACACTGTTCAGATCATCAGTATTGTGCATTGGTAGAAACAATCTCTTACATTACCAAATCAGGATTGCACATTCAAAATAACAATTCATTATGCACTTTCATTTGTAAAGTGCGACTCGATTTATCCACGGTTACATATATCAAGGTTAAAAGCGATTGTAGGATTGGCTCTGTAGGCGTGGTTTTCGATCGATGGTTAGAAATACGCTTCGTATAGCACTTGCCAGTGGCTATAAAATCTTACCAAAACACGCTGCATCTATATAGTACAGCGCACATTAGGAAAAGTGGAAAAATATAAACGTTGCATCAAACTGTAGCGCTAAATGCGACACTTGATCCATTGTGAATATTGAAACTATATTGTTTATATCAGTTTCGATTTAAATTTCTAATGAGTATGCGTGGGTGTATTTTTGCTGATTTATAAAAAATGAAGTATACTTGCGGCCATTGGACAGTTGGATAAGGATCATAACTAAATGTTTGGACCCATATGTTGTCGGGCTTTCATCCATACAAATTGCTATTGGAACTTTGATCAAAGTGCCCAGCACGTCAATAATAATTGGAATCAAGCACGTGGTCTTGCACATGTGTTCATTTTTGTGATGCTTTTTGGCAGTAGTTGAAACATGCCTTCGCGTCAAGAAAAGCTCAAAGAGATCAGTACAATGAGAACTAAGAGAAGATTTGCATGAACGTCATTCGGTGGCAAGCAAAGTAAAAGCCAGAGAATATTACCAGGCGAAATCTGAGCAGAAGCAAGCCGACGAACGACAACGGTAAAGAAGAGATCCTGAAGCGCATCGGGCCAGGAAAAGGGCAAGGTGCAGACCCTCGTCTTCCTATTTTAATTTGTATCTTCCCATCTATCAACATGTATATCTATCCTTCTTACTGTAGCTATGATGACCCTGAATTGAAGCGAGACGCTGAACTGGCGCGCTACGAAAAAGACCCTGAAACAAAGCGAGCAAAGAAAAGGGCAAAATGCGACGCAGACCCTGGATCGAAGCTGTTTGGTGAGCGCAAACGCTATCTTGTTCATGCTGAAGCAAGAAGAGCAGTTAAAAGGGCTAAATATTCAGCATGGTCTGATCTAAACACTGCCTCCCAAGTGCTGAAAAATAAGAAGTCAAAGATTATACGGTGAGTCCATGCATGGAATACTGTATGCTATAGCAAGTACTGTGGTGAAATAAGTGAGTAAATTACTGAGCACTCTGATGTGTAATTTACCTGGATGTAATGTTACTCATGTTTTGTCTCTTTGAACCAAGAGATGATACAAGGCAGGTGTATTGCATGTTGCTTGAAAGGGCACTAAATAGCAATAAAAATGTACCAAGCAAACGTAGTTTAAAGAAGCGCATGAATGGTTGGCTGACAAAGTACGCACTAGATCAGGGCATGCAGCAGTGTGCAAAATAAGTGCAAATAAAAATAAATTGCTTGGGTTAGCACTGCATGTTCGGAAGCAATGCTCCTAAAATCTGTACTTCAATAAATGCACTAGTGACAGTTCAGATTGAAATGGAATTGATATGAAGAGCTCAGGGCCATACTTACATGAAACATCATACACAAGTATAAACGTAAGGGTGAAAGTAGTGACCTTCCCAATACAGTGTTTCCAATAACAATAGATGACATGCAGGATGATAAATGATGTTGGGCAACAGTCCATACTGTTGCGGAAAATAATGCCAGCAAGCTGCAAGTGCTATCGTAGGTTGAATTACAATCTCACACTGTGGAAAATGCATTGTTATCCACGGGGTGTATTTGGCCTGTATAAGCTGAATCATCAGTGGTTTGTATGTCAAAATCCATCTCTTCTACAGCTGTTTCATCAGTTGATTTCTGTTGACTCGCAGTCAAACACTTTTGTCCTTGAACAAACCCCGGGAACCAAATGTGTACAGAACGTTGCTTTAGACACGCTCTGCTGACAGTGAGTACAAATCCTCCACTCCTAACTTACAAAAATAAAATAATAATTTAATCACGCATGCACAAAATTGGATACTTGCACATTTTTCATTGTGAACTGCTGTGCAGTGATGTATAATAATAGCACACATCGCAGCGGCAGAATTGTTCTATCATGTAAGTTTGGTGTGCCGGCGTGTGTGTTTGTGCACGTGTACATGTCCACCATGCTGCTCAATGGCTGAGTGAGTGAATGAAGAATAAGAATGAGAGGCCATTATCACAAAACAGAAAGCAATATATAGCTATCGAGTCTTACATTTATTATATGTTGATTGATCTCCATTTAAGCACTATATCTGTTTGCAGACTTGTTGCCAAATGATGATATTATATTATCGTTACCTTGGCTACCAGGGTGGGACGAGTATGCTCCTCCTGTTAATCTAATTCGCCTGTGTTAGTCTGTGCATGCACCATAGCGACGAGAGTGTTAGTCCGTGCATGCGCGCGTCCATACTAGTGTGTGCGTGCATATGGACTTGCCAAAGCAAGTAACTAAGAGGGTAGTACTAGGGTCCTATCCATGAACTGCCCCTCCCTCATGGCATGGACGAATTGGACGCCATGCTGCTCCATGGCTGAGTGAGTGAATGAAGACTAAGAATAAGAATAAGAATGAGATGCCATTATCACATAACAGAATTATTAATATTATATTTTGATTGATCTCCGTTTAAGCACTATATCTGTTCTGTTGCCAAATGATGATATTTAGGTCTAGAATTATGGCAGAACAAGTTCACAAACCTGGAATATTCAATTATTACAAACACTTTCTGCTCCGATGAACATATGTGCGTGGAGTTGATGCCAGTGGGGACATGCGTTGAGCAAAAAGCACCAGAACTACGCTCCGTTACTTTCATGGCCATTGCACAAAGATCGTCTTCAGCACAACTGACCACCCTCTTCCTTTTCAATGTAAGTTCACCCTGCAGGAATTTGTGCCATGATTGGGAGACCTTCCTGTGGTCCTCAATGAGATGGCGGCGCATGTTGGACATCTCACCTTCCGTCAAGCCATACCACATGTTAGATATCATCGTGGAGTGAACAAATTGTTGCGCCTGTGCAGTATCCCAGTTCATTCAAAAGTTAGCACTGGTTTCTTCATCCTCTTCCCATTCCAAGTCATCGTCTGCATCAGAATGATCGAACGAAAGTTTTAGCTCATTAGCCATGTACTTGGCAACGTGACGGCACTCTTGACACTTCAACGTGTTGATGGATCAGCCTGCTAAAGGTGTTTCGCAACAGGGCTGCATCCATCTTGGCCCCCTTGCTCACAAAAATGTGAGTGTTGTAGCATCCATCCTGGTTTCTGTCAAGGAAATTGACCAAGGAGCACACGAATGGCCTGACAATCAACACGTCAATCAACAAGACCAAGGAGGCCTCACTGCTCAAAAAACCAGCTATGGCTCTGTTTGCCTCCAGCAATGACCGGGTGTTATTGTACTCGGACATGAAGAAGACGAGGCCTTCAGTACAGTACACGCTTCATCTTGAACTTCTTGTGGCCAGCAGTCAGTATGTCTCTAGTTCGGTGGCTCTAGAAAGCATCCCCGACCCCAAGACCAGTATCATATGAAGGATGTAACCCATCAAAGAGGTCGAGATATACCTGACACTCTTTGATTACATACTGGACGATGTCGGCCTGTACACCTCGTCCAAACCTTTCACTGAGGCCTCAGTTTTCTAGTACATGTTTTTAAAGACTGGAATGGATGGCTGTCTCCAGTACTGGGTCTCTATGTGACATGATGGAGAAGGTGGTTGTCATCAAATTATCAAATATGGTGGAGAGCGAAATTGGTTTCAGTCCCATCAGTAACGTGTTCATGAGAGCCTGGCACTTGGATAATGCAAGTTGATAACATATCTGCAAGTGTTCGGCACTGATGCTGACACCTCCCGCGATCAACCTCGTCTATTCTCGAAAGGATCATAGGAATCCTGTTGGAGGTGCAGAAAACCCTTCGTGCAAGGCCTTGTACTCTGCAGAGGAACAAAAAGATGTTATAGTTGTTTATCTCCATCAGTGGTTTAAATTCATCCATCGCTGCCATTCTTAGTCGTTCCTCCCTTTCCATAACCAACTCGAGAACCGACACTTTGGCTAGGTATATCAACTTTGCACACATGCAACTCACATTTTCGAGGCCCATCAAGGTACCATCTGGTAGTAGGCAGCTTACTTGGTATGGTGGCAGTCGATTCTGAGTTGGTTGGAGTGTATTCTTGCAACAGTGCACGGACAAAGCCAAACACATTGGACTTTGTGCAGCTTCGAATGACTAGCTCCAAGCAGCAATGTGCAGTGTGCCGATCAATAGCACCAGGATGTTGTTGGTGGCAGGTCTATGAAAAGAACACAAGCCTGCTAAATAATCTTGCATAATCCTTCCTGCTCACTTCAGACTCCAGAGTGGAGAGTGCTGACACAACCACATTGGGACCCCTTGACCCGCTAAGTCTAACATCAATGTTAACCCTTAATTGGAATACAAAGGAGGTAACTGTTGTCAAGGTATTGCAAAGGATGTTACCTATTTGCATAGCCGCATCGTGCAATTCTTCTCCCTCTTCAAGAACATGGAAAAGCAATGTGAATGGGTTTCCTGCATCCACTGGTTGAGGACACCACCAGCCCACTCAGGGCAGTTAAGGCCTGGGTATCCTGAACATTGACATTATTTAGTGAAACTTCCTAATCTGATGACCAGTAAATGTAGCCCTTATAATCTAGGATAGCCCCGATTGAGACCTACACTTTGATATAACTATGACGCAATTACTTCAAGTGATATTTCTCATTGATATTAACCTCAATCACAACTTTAATTAAAAACGCGGTAATGATGCTAAGGTATCTATGGTTCGTGGTTATACCAATATGAAGATCAGTACAACTAGCGTACACATTCTGTCAGACGTATTGAAAACTCATTTCTGATCGGAAAATAACAAAACTAAAGCCCTTTCATCACCGCCATTTTGGCAACTTTATTATGATTATTTTGCATCGTGAAGCTATTAGCAACTACGTCTAACAGTCAAATTGTGCGAAAGTGACTGATAGATGGTACCAATTTATAATACTCGCTGAAAAGATTCCACTTCATCACCCCGATCGAGCGTGTTGTCTATTATCCTTTATTAGCTTCATTTTAGCGTGCGCCATACGTTGATGTGGTAACAGAAGAGCTCACTTATGGCGGGATTTTCCCGCTGCTGTGGCACCATAGATATTTTAGTACTATAATATCTAAGCACGTACGAACGCAAAGTGAACGCGAAAAGAGTTTGAAAGCCAGTCTATACGTACAATCGAATTGTTTGGGAGCTTTTTTCCCCATTTGACGTCTATTCAGAATCCAGCAAACGCTATGCTAATTGCCCACAATAAGCACATACACATGTACATGTACAGGTTGCCACTCGCCACAATGAATAAGTTGCTTTTTGACTGTGACTTTGCTCGGGTTGCCATCAGAGAGTTTTCTGAACCATACACACGATAGGGAAGAAAATATGCAGTACGAAAATAGACATAGTGAAGATATCCAGTTAGTTTTTTTTTGCTGCAGCGACATACTATTCTGTTTAAAAAGGACATCATTTAACAAGTACTGTACATCCCTCAATCAGCTCCTCACTCACTGACTACACCCATGGACCCTTAGCAGCAGAGTTCAGTAACCCCACAACTTCTCACTCACTGACCACACCCATGGACCCTCTTAGCAACAGAGTTCATTAACCAATTAAAGCCTAAATATGGCTTGATAAGTAACATGGATAAACTGATCTCAAATGTGGCCACAATAATTTTGTGTGGCAGGAAGGGATAATCTAAGACACTCACTGAAGCCATGTTCATGAAGAACTTCAAATTGGTCTAATTTTTCTTTGGTCAGTGGTTACTTTACCTAAAATACCTTGGTAACAGTAAACACCTATTCAAAGCAGCTTTAATAGAAAGTGGCTTCAGATATTAAGGCCTACATGACAAACTTCTCAAGTTGCCATGACAAAACAAGTCCATCTAAATACTGTCTCAGTAATTGTTCTGAATGTGCTATTACCTACCATAAGCTCCAGGTGAGATTTCCGGGAGCATCTTCTCACATGATGACACTTATGAAGACTGTAGATTACTTTGCAGAGGGTATTAGGAATCTGCAAAACAGAAGGGTTCAAGTGAGGCTAATACCTTGTTGTAGGACTTAAAAATACATATTACTTATGAGTCTATCCAGGACAATCCATTTGTTGCAGCGATTGTGAATGACTGCCAAGGTTTAGGTATCAAAAAGTGGCAAAGACCTGTTCAGAAATAGAAAGACAAACATAAAATAGCAATTCTTAGCGACAGAGTTCATTAACCCAAATTCCCACTCCCTGACCACACCCATGGACTCTTAGCAGTAGAATTTTTCTCTCCACTGCTTCCTACAAGCGGCCATTTTTTTACGAACGCATTGTCTTCAACGTACTTTTTCGACCACGTAGACAAATTCTGCTCCCCAGTTGGAAGCACAGAACAAAAGGAGACAGAAGGTACTTACAACATATACTATGGAACTGTAGCCATACTTTTTCTTCACGATGGTATATGCATGTGAAATTCATGTACATGTATACAGTGGTTTGAGCCATGGTAACTATTAATAGTACATGTGCGTATGGACAAGTCATATGATTATGTATCCACGATTTTGTTACGTTGTTTGGCGGTGGAATTGCTTATTCAGTCCGGGGTGCAATGGTTAGCCTGTGCTCTTCAACAATACAGAGGAGCATGTGGACCTTGTTGTGGATACATTGATAAGTTCTCTGTGTGCACATGCATGGATACACTACCCCGTGTTCACCTAGGAGACCAAAGCCTGCACCCGTCCACCTTGCCCATTGTTATAGATATACAGTGTAGACAAACTTGGCCATAAATTCCATCAACTTGACTGCTCCTGTGGACTATAGTGTACAGGCATTGTACACAGGTGGTGCTCAAGAGAAGTGAGCAATATGTATGGTGTGTTGGGTGGCTTGTATAATCACAATTAGCCTTAGGTTGAGCAGTGCTGTACAGGACATGTGGGTCTGGGCCCAAGACACTGGCTGTTTTCTCTCCCATAGGGCTGGAGGGTGTACCATTAAGATCAATGTCCTAGCCATCATCAAGCAGCCACCTGTGTTAGACAACCCTCCTTAGTGTCTCCATCATTGAGTCTGCGGTATCTTTACCTATACTTCTCGGGTGTGCCTACTCATACATGTATGTTATGGGGAGATAGTGACTACTATTCTGACCCCAATCCAGTGGTCCCTCCAGCTGTTCCTGTTCTCAACATTCTAAGTGGAAATGGGCTGGGACAATTTTAACAATGGGTATTAATGTGAAGCCATTAGTAGTAGCCTCTCGTATACTCCCCTTCTCACCTCCCCTGCATTCCCTCCTCTCTCCTCCCTCCCTATTCTCCCTCTCCTCTCCTCCCTGCCCTCCCACCTCTCCCCCTCCCTCCCCTCCATCCCCTCCCTCCCCTGCCATTAGGTGCTGGTTCACAATAGGACTGTACTTTTGACGTGTATGAGCAGTATTTTGACAGTGTAGTTATAAGTGTAAACAGAATGCGATGATCAGCTCCAGAAACGTTGCAGAGTCTATGGAAGCCTTTTGGTGGCTATAGGTTAGAAAAGGAAGGCATTCTATCAATGTTCAGAGTTACTATAAGTATACACCCCCTGATGGCACCCACTGGTGCCATCAGGGGGTGTATACTTATAGTAACTCTGAACAAAGGCTTCCATAGACTCTGCAACGTTTCTGGAGCTGATCTCTGTGGTGTTACATCTAGGCTATGTGACCGAACAAACCGCATTATTCATAGCAAAGCAAAACCGTTTATTGTGTGATGAAAAAAAAAGTATGGCTGCATCTGAATGGTGTTTCTGTACACCTACTTGTGTGTAGTTTTCGATGCGGCATGCCAACTGTCTTGAGAATTTGTCTGTGCTTGGTGTTTTCATTCTAAAGTTACCCCTCTCCCTTACGCTATCCGTATATAAATTGGCTGCGCGTTATTAAGGATTGCGATATGAAGAGTGCGCATATTGTATAATCTCTACTATGACGATACACCATGCAGTTAAATGGGAGGGATTAACAGGTATATGATGGTAAAATGAACAAGATACAGCTCTCTCAAAAAACACCATATTAATGAGGCCATGGCGCACTAGCTGCAATGGATTCTTTTGCTTTACTGAATTGCCTAATTATGGACCCTTTTGTCCGGCCACAAAGGGCTGTGGGTAACAGAGTTAAACTGATCTCAAATGTGGCCACAATAATTTTGTGTGGCAGGAAGGGATAATCTAAGACACCCACTAAAGCCATGTTCATGAAGAACTTCAAATTGGTCTAATTTTTCATTGGTTTGTGGTCACTTTACCTAAAATACCTTGGTAACAGTAAACACCTAATCAAAGCAACTTTAATAGAAAGTGGCTTCAGATTTTAAGGCCTACATGACAAACTTCTCAAGTTGCCATGACAAACAAGTGCATCTAAATACTGTCTACTGTCTCAGTGAATGTGCTATTATCTACCATACCATAGCTCCAGGTGAGATTTCCGGGAGCATCGTCTCTCATGATGACACTTATGAAGACTGTAGATGACTTGTGCAGAGGGTATTTGGAATCTGCAAAACAGAAGGGTTCAAGTGAGGTTAATACCTTGTTGCAGGACTTAAAAATATATATTTCTTATGAGGCTATCCAGGACAATCTATTTGTTGAAGCAATTGTGAATGACTGCCAAGGTTTAGGTATCAAAAAGGAGGCAAACATATGTTCAGAAAATGGAATAGCAAACATAAAATGGTAACTCACAAACATAAAATAGTAACTCTTAGCAACAGAGTTCATTAACCCAAATTCCCACTCCCTGACCACACCCATGGACTCTTAGCTAGAGTTCTGCATTAATCCTACATCCATTCACCCCCCTTAGCAGCAGAATTCATCAACCCCTCAACTTCTCACTCACTGACCACACCATGGACCCTCTTAGTGTAATGTACTTACTGATGCACGATTCTACATCAACTGCCTGAATCTATTCGTCCTCAGCCGTCTGTAACAGCAATGGTGGTGGTTCTGGAGAAAGGAAATCGACAGTGAAGACAATGTAGATTTTACTAAACATTTGATAATTCCAATTACTGCCCCCTCGTTTAACACTACGATATTACGGTTCGATACTCCGGCCGGAGATATCTCTGCTCCTGCTCCATCTACCAATGGGCTACTGTACAAAACAGACAATGGCAATCTCTTGGTCATAACAATGCAAAAAAGGTCAACGCACCGCCATTCGTGCGCGTATTACTAGTACGCACGTAAAAGAGGTTACCTGTATCCGTTGCACGTGCATAAAGCTAGAGCTTAATAATTGAGTCTAAAACAGCTACATATCCCCAAGTATACAGACGACGATTCAATGATGGGGGAAGTTTTACAGATATCAAATTGTTGGCCGCATGAATGGCATATTATCACATGCGTTAAGGAACAATGAATTTAATTAAGACGGAAAAATGGCTTTAAGTGCCCTAAGCATGATGACATAACAGACGTTGGCCTCTTTGATGGTTTCTGGTGCCGAGACTCTGGCATTTGAAAAAGCTAAATCCATGGTCTTTTGCACGACAGTGGCTATGCTTGAGATGGAAGGAGCGGCTGGATGGTCTGCAATAGCCACTGTGGGCTCGACCCAAATTACGTTCTGCAGGATGCAGTTGGGGAGTTCAATGTCTGAACTTTACATGGAACTATGGCTCATGTGTTGCAGTGCATTTTCTTGCCATTTGGTGATTGCATGGCACACATCGGTACCCCTCTCTTACTGGAAGAAAATCCAGCATGGGCAAGGGTGGCCGACTTCCACATACATATGGACTTTCCTTGCCAAGATATGTAGAGACTATTTTTGAATCTCTCGTCGGGATTGATATCCCATGCTATGCCTTGAGGTGCGTGGCTAAGCTTGCACCCAACACACAACTGCATTTGCAGCACACAAGGAGTTGGTATTCATTTCTGAATACCAAGTTGTATTTTTGTTGCGGTTGATCCGCGACAGGGTGGCATATCGACTGAGGAAGGCTGATGGTTTCGCACACAGAGTCGTGGCCTCTCTGCGACCTAAAATTCCAGCGGGTGGCATACTCGAGGTGGATATCACTGTGTATGTAAAATGTATTGCTACGTGATCACACACACCATCCAATGCACCCTATTTAAAACTATCTCGAGTGTGCCACTGCATGCACAAATCCAAAGCAAGATAATAGGTAGTGCTTAGAAGCAATAGTGCATGCTATTTGTGCTTGTGACATTTTTTGTTTGGCATTGCAATGTCGCAACTACAGGAGATTAACACATCAAACTATAACAGATACAGTTGCATGACGTGTTTTTCATGATGTAGGATTGGTATAAGTAGATAGATATAGGCGATTGCAGGTCCCTATAATTTTTACCCTCATTACAAAAGTACTCCTTTGCTAGCGTAGTTACAGGTGACTCTCTGTATAAGCAGTGCTAGCCATACGACAATTGCGCTTGTACGGCATAAGAACCAATTAATAGACATGCTAGACTGAGGCAGATCAATATAGAATTATATAGAACTAGTTTGCTTGTTGCAGCTTTGCTTGCTTGGAGTATATATCCCGTTTGAAGCAGTTGCACTCTACAGGCGACTCAGGCCAAATTGTATTTTCCAACGTTAATCATAACGCCTAGTAATTGCAAACTAATAACAATGCGTAACAGCTGCTAAACGCGCGCCTATTGCGTAACAGCTGCCCGTATAATACTGACTGCCATGCAAGCAACATCCCACGAATAAAGTTAATACTACAACACAGACAACATCCTTCGATAGAATTGCAATCCATGCTAAGAAGAAAAAAAAAGGATGAAGGGGAAAATAATTGACCTCACCAGGATTCAAACCCAAAAAACGTGCTTCACACACACACACACACACACACACACACACACACACACACACACACACACACACACACACACACACACACAACACACACATACACTCACACACGGACACTCCCCCGTTATATATATATATAGATACAGCCATGCATGATGACTAGAGTGCTTGTACAATAAGAAAAATAGCCATGTACGGCGTGCGACAGGCTATAAAACATTATGGACCACCACAGAGCCATGCGAAACGCGTAGCCCCTTTCAGAACATCTACTTGGCCCTTGTGGGACCAAAAATATAAAGCAACCCTCACGCTCAAGTGTTCTTGATGGACATAGGAGTACAAGAAGTAGTATACTACACGCTATAGTACAGGTGAACATGTAGGGGTAAAAATTTATTTTATTTTTTAATATAAATTAATCATATCTATTCACTACTGCACCAATACAATAGGCTGCCATTTTCCGTGCTTTTTCAACATCGTACAGCTACACACACTGTATGACATTTACTTTAGCTAGGATGTCAGCATGCATGGTCCAAAACCCACCGACATCCCTGCGGTTAAAAATGTCCCGCAAATACGTGATGCATATTGCATTATTTATTAACACGCGCTTCTGAGGCTGCGTGCGTGCCTGTCACGGTCGCGACACTAATTTTTTTGGCATTTAAAGTTTGCCGACATGCCGTACGCGTTCTTGTACGTATACGTCGCGCAAGCATATTGTGTGATCCCATGCACTCAAGTACCTAAGATATTTGAAAAACAAAACCGACAAGTATAAGTGTAATGCTCAATTAGAAATACCTTCTTTGTGGTCTGTTCCCTCCAAGAAAACGCATAGTCTTACTCCCACTGTAGAGACATGGATTTGTGGGTCATTGAGTCTAAATCAAAGTCCCCTCTATCTTGCATTTCAATCAAGCAGGACAGTTGACATGATGATTCACTTCGATTCAGGCCAACTATGTGATTCTGATGGAAGTATTTACAGCTAAAATATATGGTATCAAGGCAGAAAAAAGGGAGAGAGCGCTTTTTTCTAATTATTTCATATTCTAACAGACTATCTTTTTTACGCACTCAAATTTAGGCTTTTCATCATGCAGTTACAGTGCCTGAAGTTTCAATTATGTAACATGTTAACTTTGATGCTCCATTCTGGAAAAATGTTATAATATGTGCAGGTCCTTCTTCACTGCCTTGACCTAATGTTAAACAGTACAATAAATTTATACAGGGTGTTAACAAAGCGTTTAAATGAATATAATCAATTAATAGGATTTTTAATAAATGAAAAAGCTTTTAAATGAATATATTTATCCCGTAATAGGATTGTTTATAAGACATATGACAACCACATTCTGTCAAATACAAACAGCATTATTACCTCTCAATTATCTTTAACAGTTCAAAAGATAAAATCAAATAGTATAATATATCCTTATCAGCCGCCCCTCCCACCCCACCCGGTGTACACTTTACAGTACATCCGTTTCCAAGGCTATCAGCAAAAATACAGAATTTGTTAGTCATACTTATTATCTTCGCATACTCTTTCAGATCCACACGAAATGTGTCTGTGGTTGATGATTTAACAGCCATGCATAGCAATTAATACCTTAGAAAGGTCAAAAGGCCTTTGGCCAATACTCGTGTGCATGTAAAAGACACAGCTATGTCCAAAGGATCTGTCGTTTGATATTATGTAAATGGTCATGATACGCTGGCATTACGAGGACACGCATGATGGTTATTTGTAGTAAAGACGCCCATGAGGTTTGAGCGCTTATTACGTAGTACGCATGCAAGACACTACCTCTGTTTTGGCTCAAAGCAATAATGCAATTAGCGTTTCGACTTAAATGATTTCCTTACACCTCAACCGCAATTAGCTTTAGAACTCTAATCGAGTTGACACTGCGACTCACGAAAAACTATTGTATGTATAAAATACCATCGTTCTTTACAGATTTTTCTATTTTGGAGAGGATGTTCATTGGTCATGATCATGCCAAAAATGCATGCATATAACCGAAAAGATAAGGTTTAGGGATGTATGCACGCACGGTCAATGTATGGTCATAATAAGTATGCATGCATTGATATTTAATACCAACTGCCATAGAGGCGTGGCACCCATATGAATGTACATTACCGTATATATTACAAATGCGGATAACGGGTTCAATTGATGTCGGAGTCGTTGTGTCAAAGAATACGAATGGATTCCCTTGTTTGCCTTCTACTACTCCTCACTTCTGCTGAGACAATGGCCACTTATAGCGCTTGGTGTGGGACGAACTTGGCGTTTGGTAAGAAGAATGCGCCCAGCAAAAAATTCGTACGCTTTAATCGTCAAACGATAAACCCCTTTCGTTCTATTAGCACGATTTTCATAATGTCGGGTGTACTTGATCTGTATGCATCGTACTTATTAACAATGCACCATACAGGTATTCTGTTAGACAAATCGTCATCTATCTTACGCGAAGAATCGCAGGGATCGTATACGAATAGCAACGATCTTTTATGTACTTCGTGTGCGATCGCTAGCTGTCGTACATAATCAAACTTAATTGTAAATAAAATCGGGATCAATCGTTTATATGCTATGTACTATCCGTGGGACTGATCGTATTCTATCTTACACGATGAATATATACGATTAGCAGTTGAATTGTATATAGGTTTCCGTCGTACATAATCAGACGTGATCATGAAATATGACGCATGCATGACGCAGTAAAAACGGGATCGGGATCAATCGTTTATGTACTATCCATGGGACTGATCGTATTCTATCTTACACGAAGAATATATACGATTAGCTGTATATAGGTCTCCGTCGTACATAATCAGACGTGATCATATTATAATGATCATGATGTGAAGCATGCATGACTCAACCTTCCATTATCCAATTCTATCGTCCGTACTCGTATATATAAATATACTATCATGCATGATATGAACGATATTAGAAGGTTTGTATTCATATATACCTGATCGGTTTACAATCAATAGCTATCGTAGTACAGCAAATGCCCACATTATTCATAAATTGATTGTTAAATCACCATACAATAAGTAGTTCACACACTAAATCTATGCTTTATGCTTCTTCGTAAAAATGTCAGAACATTTTTAGTTTGCCTGTTTCCGCACTTTCGGCGCCGTTTTACTCTGCCAAAGCGCTCAATTATTGCATCTGCATGTAAGAAAATAATACATTAATTAAACAATTATAGATCATTATATACACATTACCATATATTAACTTCACCCTCTTATGATCTGGGCGGGGGCGGGGAGAGGGGGGGGGTTAGGGTCATACCCCTATCTCTTTCTGGTCGCTTTATAGCGTCCGTTGGCCATCTCTTCCATGGAGAACAATACATCCATAGCATGCACACAAAATCTAACAGGGTCTTTTGCTGGAATTGCCAGTAGATCGATATCATTCACCTGAAAAATAAATATAAAAACATGACGACATTATTTGCTCTGCATTATTTATTTCACATCAATATGTATTGTTGCTAACTCAATTTCATTACATTCGTAACAGACTATACATTTATACATAGAGCTTTGACTCATACCACGTTTTTACTCCAGTGGTAATAGATAACAGCTGTAGTGTTGGAACAAGGACAGCTGATTTTTGGGCCATCGGTTCAGGCAGGTGTCAGGTGAAGCTAATTCCTTTGCATAAGGCAGGTATATCATTAGCAACAGTAAAGTGTTACATGTCCTTCATTTGCAAGTTGGCATCGATAGTGTTACCATACAGGACCCCACAGACAGTAGTATTTATCTGATCCTCATAAAAACAAAAGTAAGGTTTAGATGACTTTTAGTTCTGTGTGCGAGTGATCGAGTGTGTTAGTGTGCCAGTACATTGTATATGTTAGGTTGTGTTGTTGTTAGCCATATATGTTAGTTTATATAATAATGTAGTTCTGTATGTGCATTTATTCCTTTGATGTATTCTCTTGTAACTTTATTATTACCTGCATTATTATTTAAAAAATAAAAAATAAAAAATAAAAAAGTAAGGCAGGTTTTATAAAAAATATGCTTCTGTTGATTTCATAAGCACTATCATTTTCATCCTTAACTACACACATTAATATAGATGACTTCTTCATATGTGCATACAATAAAGAAATTGCATACAAATATGCACAGTGAGATTAAATACAGTGTCTTACCTGAATAGTAAGGTTCTCATACACTATGTGTATATAAGAAGCAAAAACAATATATGAACTTCTTGATCAATATTTTAAATAATTTACACATGTTTATGTGTACATTTTATTATTGTACATACATATGACATCTACACACAGATATACAACAAATCAATAAGTATTGAACAATTCAACACACTTTATATGATAGTCTCCTTTGTTATTAATTTATTATATTACTTTTATGCACATAACACATTATCGCTTGGAGGTTACTAATTTTAATATTTTCAGGGTGTAATTAAACATTTACACATAACACACTCTAATAATAACTACTTATGATTTATATTCACAAATCACTCAAGAGGGAGCCGCATGAGGAAAGCCCTTGCCAATGGTCAGGTTGAGGCTACCGTATAGTCCGGCAACCACCTTTGTTCGTTGCATCTGGTGGCAAGGCAAGAGGTTAGTGACAGGGTCATAACCAACAAAATCAAAGGTGGTTGCAGGACTGTATGGTCACCTCAACTTGACCTGGTGCGCATTGCAATGCAAGGGCTCTCCTCATGAGGCTTTCTCTTGAGGCAGCATAACTGATACATTGTACTGTAAGGATCATTTCTTATTACATGTATGAATGAAAAATGAATACACAATTATATCAATTGTACTAATACAGAAACTATATGATTACTTACTTAGAACTAATTGAAATGAACTGGCAGTTTGTGTGCATGTGTTTGTATGTGCATGTGTGCATGTGCATGAGTAAGGATTTTAAACTTACATTTTCTTCCCCTTCGAGGTCTAGAGCCTTGTGATAAATGAATAAATAATATGATTGTCTAGTAAGCACAGATTACGTGTTATAAACAGGTTCTATGCACATTCTAATATATGGGTCAATGCAGTGAAAGGAACCTATATTCCAGGAAGGCCTTCAAAGTGGATGTGTGCAATTAAAATGTACACTTAGCTGTGGCAATGTAGTGTAAGCTATGTTGTGCTTATTAATAAGCTTGCACCTACCTGCTGTTTGTCATTTTGAGTCTTGTGATAATAGTCACATATATTCAATGAATAGATGCACATAATATAATGTTTATCACCAAATCACAGGTAATATTAAATTTAAATGCACACATGGTGAGTTTGATGCATTCAACGTTATGGTTAATGACCATTTATATCATAGCAACACTACATGTCAGCATACATAAAGGTCACTGTGTAATGTCACCTTAATTTATGAAGTCCTTTTTAAATAAATTACACAGATAACATAAATTACATATATGTAACTCTTTGTAATAACCATATGCATCACTTGATCTAAGTAATGTTGTAAATAACAAGTAAACAACTTATAATTATACATTTCAATGTGTATAAGCATGATTGATTTACATGTACAAGAACATGGCTGCTTTTCTGTCTATGTATAGGTAAAGTAAAAACACGATTGTGAGCCTTACCAGGTTATAATAAAAATTCCTCCTCACCCTTTGTGAAAATAAATATTAAATTCCTGATATTTTTTCGACACAAAAGCTTACCGATGATGAAGATGTCTGTGGATCATCTTCCTAAATGTTATGCAAGTGATAAAATGCATTCCAAATACTTGTACCACCAAAGTGTTCATTTATTTGCATAGAAACAATTTAGACACCCTATCTTCAACAATGTTGTGTATTACAGCTACATGTATGTTACTGGTGGCGTAAATTTTCAACCTTGTATTTACACAGAACAACCTATTGTAAAATAAACATTTAATTTCATTTACATCATGCACGTCAATTTAGATCGAATGTATCGATCATTATAAATGCATAATAGCCGCTTATAATCTTTAATAGTCACATATTTGGCTTTGATTACAATGCATTTGAGATTTCGGCACACAGATACTGTGATCATGGTAATATCTTGAATTAACTTACAATTTGAGCATTTGTTCTCATCGGAGTAACCTATTGTATAAATCATCACATTTAAATACCTTATTTCTTAAGTGTGTGCTACAACTATGGAGTGTTTTAGAAATATAGATACAACCCTATTAAATATACATTGTAGATACAATCCTATGTGTTACATGTTGCGCCTACAATACATTTTGCATGCTATACAATGGTACAAAGTGTTACTCAGAATAGTATTCACTTTTCTAAACAAAATCCAGCCGCTTGATACTTGAAATAGAATTATGAAATATGGAATGGACGTTGTAATACAGTTTTTAGTGGTAATTAGACATGTATTTATAATTTATTATTCTTATTTGGAACAGTGTCCACCTTGTGATAGATAATCCAAATTTGGACGTGTAAAGATAAGGATTTATAATTTATTATTCTTATTTAAGGATTTATAATTTATTACTCTTATTTGGAACAGTGTCCAGCAAAATCACCCTTGTGATACTTTTTCTAATTTTCCAGGACAATCAAAAGAAAAGTAACGCTTGCATTAAAATGTATGGCTAATTATAAATTCAGTGCCTAATAACTTTGTGATGGATAGTTCAATTTAGGATGCGTGAGGACAATTTGATAGAAGCTCTTTAGAGTTCACGGAAAATCAAAAAATTTGAAAACTTGAAAAACTACGAAGAAGGGTGATTTTGATGGACACTCCATTTGGCTTAAACCTATAATCAACAAATTATTTATATCTTGTCATTCATTATTTCCAACTACATGTAATCCAGTGCACAGGAAATGGTTGACTTACTGATGAATGTGCAACTTTTGAGGCAATTCCTTCGTGCTATTATAAACAAGTAAATATTTTAATGTGGCATATCATAACAGAAGCACTAATGATTTTAAAATGTATAATAATCTAGAACACTTCCTCAAACATAAGGCATTATACATGTGTGACCTCACTACTTACATCACAGGCTTATGGAATGTCACTTAAATCCTCTCATCACAGATATCCACTACCATGTGAATTATTAAGTTGCATAACTTAGTAAATCTAGTGCTTATTTTGGAAATGCGGCATTGGTCAAGCAAGTACATCATACTCTTTATTCCCATACACTTATAAAGGCAGGCTTTTGCATTATTTCATGCTCTATGATATTCCTGTCTGTGATAAAAATTTATAGGTAATTATACAACTGAATAAGCTTTGAGATTATGCAATGTTATCTGTGATTTCATAAACTGTACAGGGGACAAATTCTATTTTGGACCCTGGTACCCGTAGCATTTGTATCATTGATTAGAGAGTCCAAATCCTTGTCACTTAGGCACTCTTTGTCACTTGTGGCCAGTGACGTTACACAAACCAGCCTCCTGATTGTTGAGCCTTTTGTGGCTATTTGACACGTTTCTAATAACAAACATTATAATCAAAGGAAGGAATACTTATTTTACAACAGATTAAACTGTGTGGGTGGGGAAGATTTTTTATGCGTTTTACGTTACAATAAATTAATCTTACTCCTAATAAAACATTATGATTTAGTTTAAATATTTAAAAACCTAATTCACACCTACTGTAATTAATCAAACTTAAATACTAAGGAAGGTCCGCGTGTTCCTAATGGAGGCTACATTGAAGCAGTGGGTATAATGCTTTGTCGTTGCGACACTGATTTTGCATGTGACAAGATCAGGAAAAGATAGCTCAGTACTCCCCTCTGTAGCAACAAGCGTGAAAGCCAAACCTGAAAATCATTCCAAATATATATATTAGGTCCTCTGCTGACTGGCAACAGCACCTGCTGGCGTAGCGGACTGTGCCAGGTGAGAGATTTCCATGCAGGTAGCAAGGCTGGTAGTCAGGGCTCGATGAATGATGTCATTGAGGGCAGCAGTATTATGATAGTGATGACTGAAATGACAACTTGAAGTCCAGACTTGCATGCATGTATAGTTATAGTTGCACAGTGCTGGCAAGAATTTGGGCAGCTTTGATTTATTAATTTTACCATCATTACAGTGAAAAGGGACCTAGCGCATTTCTTTTGTACACGTATATTTAACGATATCTTATTTTCAATCTTATCTTTATGTATGCAATAACCATCAATGTTAAGTTAGCACTTGTATCATCCCCCCCCCCCCACCCCGCATGCTTAAAGGCTCGAGAGTTATGACTAGATTCATAGGGTAGCGACTGAAGGTCCCCTTAGGGTAGCAACTTTTCACAGGCTAAATGTGTGTGTGTGTGTGTGTGTGTGTACACATTTATGTGGTCATATTTAGATACATGTATCACAGTTCACTAGATTTATAACCTACCTACCTCCATGCATGTGTACACACACATACACACACACAAATACATCACACACAGTGTGTGTACACATGCATGGAGATAGGTAGGTTATTTATTTAGTAGTCTGTGCATCTAAAAATGACCACATATGTACACTATGCGCGTGTGTGTATGTGTGCGTGTGTGTGTGTATGTGTATGTACACATTTATGTGGTCATTCTTAGATACATCACAGTCTACTAGATTTAAAACCTACCTACCTCCATGCATGTGTACACACACACACACACACACACAATCACACACACACAGTATGTGTACACATGCATGGAGATACGGCATCTAAAATGACCACATATATACACTGTGTGTGTGCATGTGTGTGTGTACGTGTGTACGTGTGCATGTGTGTACATGTATGTGCGTGTGTATGTGTGTGTATATGGTCATTTTTAGACAGATCACAGTATACAAGATTTATAACCTACCTACAGTACCTCCATGCATGTGTACACACACATACACACACATACATCACACACAGTGTGTGTACACATATATGGAGGTAGGTAGGTTATAAATCTAGTAGACTGTGATGTATCTAAAAATGACCACATAAATGTGTACACACACATACACACGCACACACACACACACACAGTGTATATATGTGGTCATTTTAGATGCCGTATCTCCATGCATGTGTACAAATACTGTGTGTGTGATTGTGTGTGTGTGTGTGTGTGTGTGTGTGTGTGTGTGTGTGTGTGTGTGTACACATGCATGGAGGTAGGTAGGTTTTAAATCTAGTAGACTGATGTATCTAAGAATGACCACATAAATGTGTACATACACATACACATACACACACACACGCACACATACACACACGCGCATAGTGTACATACATGTATGTGGTCATTTTTAGATGCACAGACTACTAAATAAATAACCTACCTATCTCCATGCATGTGTACACACACTGTGTGTGAAGTATTTGTGTGTGTATGTGTGTGTACACATGCATGGAGGTAGGTAGGTTATAAATCTAGTGGACTGTGATGTATCTAAAAATGACCGCATAAATTTGTACACACACATACACACGCACACACACACACACACATACATCACACACACACACACACACACACATACACATGCACACACACAAACACACACATACACACAGTGTACATATGTGTGGTCAGCATATGTGTGGTCATTTTAGATGCACAGTCTACTAAATTTATAGCCTACCTACCTGTATCTCCATGCATGTGTACACACAGTGTGTGATGTATGTGTGTGTATGTACACATATATTTGTACACACACAGTGTGTGTGTGATGTATGTGTGTGCATGTGTGTGTACACATGCATGGAGGTAGGTAGGTTATAAATCTAGTGGACTGTGATGTATCTAAGAATGACCACATAAATGTGTACATACACATACACATACACACACACACGCACACATACACACACGCGCATAGTGTACATACATGTATGTGGTCATTTTTAGATGCACAGACTACTAAATAAATAACCTACCTATCTCCATGCATGTGTACACACACTGTGTGTGATGTATTTGTGTGTGTATGTGTGTGTACACATGCATGGAGGTAGGTAGGTTATAAATCTAGTGGACTGTGATGTATCTAAAAATGACCGCATAAATTTGTACACACACATACACACGCACACACACACACATACATCACACACACACACACACATACACACGCACACACACAAACACACACATACACACAGTGTACATATGTGTGGTCAGCATATGTGTGGTCATTTTAGATGCACAGTCTACTAAATTTATAGCCTACCTACCTGTATCTCCATGCATGTGTACACACACAGTGTGTGATATATGTGTGTGTATGTACACATGTATTTGTACACACACAGTGTATGTGTGATGTATGTGTGTGTATGTATGTGTACACATGCATGGAGGTAGGTAGGTTATAAATCTAGTGGACTGTGATGTATCTAAAAATGACAGCATAAATTTGAACACACATACACACGCACACACACACATACACAGTGTACATATGTGTGGTCAGCACAGTCTATTAAATGCATAGCCTACCTACATGTATGTGTACACACACATACACACGCACACACACACACACACACACAGTGTATATATGTGTGGTCATTTTAGATGCATAGTCTACTAAATTTATAGCCTACCTACCTGTATCTCCATGCATGTGTACACACAGAGTGTGTGTGATGTATGTGTGTATGTACACTTGCATTTGTACACACACAGTGTGTGTGATGTATGTGTGTGTATGTGTGTGTACACATGCATGGAGGTAGGTAGGTTATAAATCTAGTGGACTGTGATGTATCTAAAAATGACCGCATAAGTTTTGTACACACACATACACACGCACACACACACACACACATACACACAGTGTACATATGTGTGGTCAGCACAGTCTATTAAATGTATAGCCTACCTACATGTATCTCCATGCATGTGTACACACACAGTCTGTGTGTGTGTGTGTGTGTGTGTGTGTGTGTGTGTGTGTGTGTGTGATGTATGTGTGTGTACACATGCATGGAGGTTATAAATCTAGTGGGCTGTGATCTATCTAAAAATGACCACATAAATGTGTACACACACATACACACGCACACACACACACAAATACATCACACACACACACACATACACACGCACACACACAAACACACACATACACACAGTGTACATATGTGTGGTCAGCACAGTCTATTAAATGTATAGCCTACCTACATGTATCTCCATGCATGTGTACACACAGTTTGTGTGTGTGTGTGTGTGTGTGTGTGTGATGTATGTGTGTGTACACATGCATGGAGGTTATAAATCTAGTGGACTGTGATCTATCTAAAAATGACCACATAAATGTGTACACACACATACACACGCACACACACACACACACACACACAGTGTATATATGTGTGGTCATTTTAGATGCACAGTCTACTAAATTTATAGCCTACCTACCTGTATCTCCATGCATGTGTACACATACAGTGTGTGTGATGTATGTGTGTGTATGTGTGTGTACACATGCATGGAGGTAGGTAGGTTATAAATCTAGTGGACTGTGATATATCTAAAAATGACCGCATAAGTTTTGTACACACACATACACACGCACACTCACACACACACATACACACAGTGTACATATGTGTGGTCAGCACAGTCTATTAAATGTATAGCTTACCTACATGTATCTCCATGCATGTGTACACACACAGTCTGTGTGTGTGTGTGTGTGTGTGTGTGTGTGTGTGATGTATGTGTGTGTACACATGCATGGAGGTTATAAATCTAGTGGACTGTGATCTATCTAAAAATGACCACATAAATGTGTACACACACATACACACGCACACACACACACACAGTGTATATATGTGTGGTCATTTTAGATGCATAGTCTACTAAATTTATAGCCTACCTACCTGTATCTCCATGCATGTGTACACACACAGTGTGTGATGTATGTGTGTGTGTGTACACATGTATTTGTACACACACAGTGTGTGTGATGTATGTGTGTGTATGTGTGTGTACACATGCATGGAGGTAGGTAGGTTATAAATCTAGTGGACTGTGATGTATCTAAAAATGACCGCATAAATTTGAACACACACATACACACGCACACACACACACATACACACAGTGTACATATGTGTGGTCAGCACAGTCTATTAAATGTATAGCCTATCTACATGTATGTGTACACACACAGTCTGTGTGTGTGTGTGTGTGTGTGTGATGTATGTGTGTGTACACATGCATGGAGGTAGGTAGGTTAGAAATCTAGTAGACTGTGATCTATCTAAAAATGACCACATAAATGTGTACACACACATACACACGCACACACACACACACACACACACACACAGCGTATATATGTGTGGTCATTTTAGATGCATAGTCTACTAAATTTATAGCCTACCTACCTGTATCTCCATGCATGTGTACACACACAGTGTGTGATGTACATGTATGTGTGTATATACACATGCATTTGTACACACACAGTGTGTGTGATGTATGTGTGTATATGTGTGTGTACACATGCATGGAGGTAGGTAGGTTATAAATCTAGTGGACTGTGATGTATCTAAAAATGACCGCATAAGTTTTGTACACACACATACACACGCACACACACACATACACACAGTGTACATATGAGTGGTCAGCATAGTCTATTAAATGTATAGCCTACCTACATGTATGTGTACACACACAGTCTGTGTGTGTGTGTGTGTGTGTGTGCGTGTGTGTGTGTGTGTGTGTGTGTGTGTGTGTGTGTGATGTATGTGTGTGTACACATGCATGGAGGTTATAAATCTAGTGGACTGTGATCTATCTAAAATGAACACATAAATGTGTACACACACACACACAGTGTACATATGTGTGGTCATTTTAGATGCATAGTCTACTAAATTTATAGCCTACCTACCTGTATCTCCATGCATGTGTACACACAGAGTGTGTGTGATGTATGTGTGTGTACACATGCATGGAGGTAGGTAGGTTGTATACTGAAATGACCACATAAATGTGTACACACATACACACACTCAGTGTACATACATGTACATGTACCTCCATGCAGGTGTACATACACACACATACATCACACACTGTATGTGTACACATGCATGGAGATACATGTAGGTAGGCTATAAATCTAGTAGACTGTGCATCTAAAAATGACCACATATGTACACTGTGTGTGTGTGTGTGTGTGTGTGTGTGTGTGTGTGCACGCGCGTGTGTATGTGAGTGTACACATTTTTAGATACATCACAGTCTACTAGATCTATAACCTACACCTACCTACCTCCATGCATGTGTACACACACATACATCACACACACATGCATGGAGATACATGTACATGTACATGTAGGTAGGCTATAAATCTAGTAGACTGAAAAATGACCATGTGTGTGTGTGCATGTGTGTATGTGGTGTGTGTGTTGTGTACACATGCATGGAGGTAGGTAGGTTAGTCTTGACTATCTGTACATGGATGAATCAATACATAGGATATTTTGGCATTAATTCTTGCTACTTCCTATTGCATAACTATTAAACGATTCTTCCAATGTTTGGGACAGGTAAGCAGGTATGTTGTCAAACATGTACAGGTAAGCAGGTATGTTGTCAAACATGTACAGGTAAGCAGGTATGCTGTCAAACATGTACAGGTAAGCAGGTATGTTGTCAAACATGTACAGGTAAGCAGGCATGTTGTCAAACATGTACAGGTAAGCAGGTATGTTGTCAAACATGTACAGGTAAGCAGGTATGTTGTCAAACATGTACAGGTAAGCAGGTATGCTGTACAAGTAGTCCCCCAGTTCTGTTTTTATGTCTTTCTCTGAGTAATGTGAGATGTTTACATAAACACCCACAACTAATTAATAGGAGGTACGTTGTAACCACAAAGACTGATACCAGCAGCTACTTCCCACAATACTAGTGCTTCAACTGTCCACACCATGGCCTATTTATTCTTTGCTCATACATCCATATGTATCTCAACCTAATTGTAACCATATGGACCAAGCAGTATTGCCTTACTTGAATGTTAGTTACAACCTTACCTTGCTGTTCCTACACCATGCCTACTTTCCCATCCCTCCATGCAGAGTAAAGATGTGGATTTGAAACCCCAATGACAAAGGAACATAGAATGCCTGTACACTTACTAGCCATCTTTTCCACCACTAATTCTCTACATCACACCTCCCTCTGCATCCCCTTCAAGGGATAGGTGATCCATGGGTCGCTGGTTCAATCCGGCTCAAAGAACTTTATCTTTGTCAGGGCGTGACACATTGAAAGCTGGAGAGGGGTGGAGGTGGTGATGGAGAGGGTGGAGAATGATAAGGCTAACCATCTTTTGAGTTTTCTTGTCCATGTTGTCAGTGTAGGGTGAACTGAGACGTGAGAAAAAGGCAAAGTGAGTAGGAGGGAGTGGAGAAGAATATATATTTTTTGCACGACTGTTCTATCTATAACAAGCTAGAGGTGATATCTTTATCTAGGAGATATAAAAACTCCAAAGGTACAGACAGAACAAAACACCTACACCATAACCTACCTGTTGACATCAGAAATATAAAAATCTCTCCAGAAATAGATTCATCAGGTAAGGGGAAATACTAAGGTTATAAAATTCATACGCTAATGTGTGCACAGTACTGTCACCTGCATATGTGAGTGTGACAAATAGAGAAAAAAACCTTGGAACCCAGGTAATTGTAGAACCAGCAGGGCTCTAAGTACTTTCTCACGCTTCGCTGGATGCTGAAAAACCTGAAAATAAGAGGTGGATCCATGTAAGCCTTTGATGATGTGGATGGAATTCACATGAGAATGCATGCCTCATATTTCCAGCATCCAGTAAAGCACAAGAAAAATACTTAGGACTCTGCTGGTTCTTGAAGAGGCCCACGATAACCTAAGAAGGTTTGTCTCTCTATTTTTCCATACTAACATCCACATAGCCACACTTGCACACATGCATACAGTGTAGATCACATGT
>OY811976.1:3726329-3732300 GCA_963681505.1 Eunapius fragilis | reverse complement strand
CCAGTAGATCGATATCATTCACCTGAAAAATAAATATAAAAACATGACGACATTATTTGCTCTGCATTATTTATTTCACATCAATATGTATTGTTGCTAACTCAATTTCATTACATTCGTAACAGACTATACATTTATACATAGAGCTTTGACTCATACCACGTTTTTACTCCAGTGGTAATAGATAACAGCTGTAGTGTTGGAACAAGGACAGCTGATTTTTGGGCCATCGGTTCAGGCAGGTGTCAGGTGAAGCTAATTCCTTTGCATAAGGCAGGTATATCATTAGCAACAGTAAAGTGTTACATGTCCTTCATTTGCAAGTTGGCATCGATAGTGTTACCATACAGGACCCCACAGACAGTAGTATTTATCTGATCCTCATAAAAACAAAAGTAAGGTTTAGATGACTTTTAGTTCTGTGTGCGAGTGATCGAGTGTGTTAGTGTGCCAGTACATTGTATATGTTAGGTTGTGTTGTTGTTAGCCATATATGTTAGTTTATATAATAATGTAGTTCTGTATGTGCATTTATTCCTTTGATGTATTCTCTTGTAACTTTATTATTACCTGCATTATTATTTAAAAAATAAAAAATAAAAAATAAAAAAGTAAGGCAGGTTTTATAAAAAATATGCTTCTGTTGATTTCATAAGCACTATCATTTTCATCCTTAACTACACACATTAATATAGATGACTTCTTCATATGTGCATACAATAAAGAAATTGCATACAAATATGCACAGTGAGATTAAATACAGTGTCTTACCTGAATAGTAAGGTTCTCATACACTATGTGTATATAAGAAGCAAAAACAATATATGAACTTCTTGATCAATATTTTAAATAATTTACACATGTTTATGTGTACATTTTATTATTGTACATACATATGACATCTACACACAGATATACAACAAATCAATAAGTATTGAACAATTCAACACACTTTATATGATAGTCTCCTTTGTTATTAATTTATTATATTACTTTTATGCACATAACACATTATCGCTTGGAGGTTACTAATTTTAATATTTTCAGGGTGTAATTAAACATTTACACATAACACACTCTAATAATAACTACTTATGATTTATATTCACAAATCACTCAAGAGGGAGCCGCATGAGGAAAGCCCTTGCCAATGGTCAGGTTGAGGCTACCGTATAGTCCGGCAACCACCTTTGTTCGTTGCATCTGGTGGCAAGGCAAGAGGTTAGTGACAGGGTCATAACCAACAAAATCAAAGGTGGTTGCAGGACTGTATGGTCACCTCAACTTGACCTGGTGCGCATTGCAATGCAAGGGCTCTCCTCATGAGGCTTTCTCTTGAGGCAGCATAACTGATACATTGTACTGTAAGGATCATTTCTTATTACATGTATGAATGAAAAATGAATACACAATTATATCAATTGTACTAATACAGAAACTATATGATTACTTACTTAGAACTAATTGAAATGAACTGGCAGTTTGTGTGCATGTGTTTGTATGTGCATGTGTGCATGTGCATGAGTAAGGATTTTAAACTTACATTTTCTTCCCCTTCGAGGTCTAGAGCCTTGTGATAAATGAATAAATAATATGATTGTCTAGTAAGCACAGATTACGTGTTATAAACAGGTTCTATGCACATTCTAATATATGGGTCAATGCAGTGAAAGGAACCTATATTCCAGGAAGGCCTTCAAAGTGGATGTGTGCAATTAAAATGTACACTTAGCTGTGGCAATGTAGTGTAAGCTATGTTGTGCTTATTAATAAGCTTGCACCTACCTGCTGTTTGTCATTTTGAGTCTTGTGATAATAGTCACATATATTCAATGAATAGATGCACATAATATAATGTTTATCACCAAATCACAGGTAATATTAAATTTAAATGCACACATGGTGAGTTTGATGCATTCAACGTTATGGTTAATGACCATTTATATCATAGCAACACTACATGTCAGCATACATAAAGGTCACTGTGTAATGTCACCTTAATTTATGAAGTCCTTTTTAAATAAATTACACAGATAACATAAATTACATATATGTAACTCTTTGTAATAACCATATGCATCACTTGATCTAAGTAATGTTGTAAATAACAAGTAAACAACTTATAATTATACATTTCAATGTGTATAAGCATGATTGATTTACATGTACAAGAACATGGCTGCTTTTCTGTCTATGTATAGGTAAAGTAAAAACACGATTGTGAGCCTTACCAGGTTATAATAAAAATTCCTCCTCACCCTTTGTGAAAATAAATATTAAATTCCTGATATTTTTTCGACACAAAAGCTTACCGATGATGAAGATGTCTGTGGATCATCTTCCTAAATGTTATGCAAGTGATAAAATGCATTCCAAATACTTGTACCACCAAAGTGTTCATTTATTTGCATAGAAACAATTTAGACACCCTATCTTCAACAATGTTGTGTATTACAGCTACATGTATGTTACTGGTGGCGTAAATTTTCAACCTTGTATTTACACAGAACAACCTATTGTAAAATAAACATTTAATTTCATTTACATCATGCACGTCAATTTAGATCGAATGTATCGATCATTATAAATGCATAATAGCCGCTTATAATCTTTAATAGTCACATATTTGGCTTTGATTACAATGCATTTGAGATTTCGGCACACAGATACTGTGATCATGGTAATATCTTGAATTAACTTACAATTTGAGCATTTGTTCTCATCGGAGTAACCTATTGTATAAATCATCACATTTAAATACCTTATTTCTTAAGTGTGTGCTACAACTATGGAGTGTTTTAGAAATATAGATACAACCCTATTAAATATACATTGTAGATACAATCCTATGTGTTACATGTTGCGCCTACAATACATTTTGCATGCTATACAATGGTACAAAGTGTTACTCAGAATAGTATTCACTTTTCTAAACAAAATCCAGCCGCTTGATACTTGAAATAGAATTATGAAATATGGAATGGACGTTGTAATACAGTTTTTAGTGGTAATTAGACATGTATTTATAATTTATTATTCTTATTTGGAACAGTGTCCACCTTGTGATAGATAATCCAAATTTGGACGTGTAAAGATAAGGATTTATAATTTATTATTCTTATTTAAGGATTTATAATTTATTACTCTTATTTGGAACAGTGTCCAGCAAAATCACCCTTGTGATACTTTTTCTAATTTTCCAGGACAATCAAAAGAAAAGTAACGCTTGCATTAAAATGTATGGCTAATTATAAATTCAGTGCCTAATAACTTTGTGATGGATAGTTCAATTTAGGATGCGTGAGGACAATTTGATAGAAGCTCTTTAGAGTTCACGGAAAATCAAAAAATTTGAAAACTTGAAAAACTACGAAGAAGGGTGATTTTGATGGACACTCCATTTGGCTTAAACCTATAATCAACAAATTATTTATATCTTGTCATTCATTATTTCCAACTACATGTAATCCAGTGCACAGGAAATGGTTGACTTACTGATGAATGTGCAACTTTTGAGGCAATTCCTTCGTGCTATTATAAACAAGTAAATATTTTAATGTGGCATATCATAACAGAAGCACTAATGATTTTAAAATGTATAATAATCTAGAACACTTCCTCAAACATAAGGCATTATACATGTGTGACCTCACTACTTACATCACAGGCTTATGGAATGTCACTTAAATCCTCTCATCACAGATATCCACTACCATGTGAATTATTAAGTTGCATAACTTAGTAAATCTAGTGCTTATTTTGGAAATGCGGCATTGGTCAAGCAAGTACATCATACTCTTTATTCCCATACACTTATAAAGGCAGGCTTTTGCATTATTTCATGCTCTATGATATTCCTGTCTGTGATAAAAATTTATAGGTAATTATACAACTGAATAAGCTTTGAGATTATGCAATGTTATCTGTGATTTCATAAACTGTACAGGGGACAAATTCTATTTTGGACCCTGGTACCCGTAGCATTTGTATCATTGATTAGAGAGTCCAAATCCTTGTCACTTAGGCACTCTTTGTCACTTGTGGCCAGTGACGTTACACAAACCAGCCTCCTGATTGTTGAGCCTTTTGTGGCTATTTGACACGTTTCTAATAACAAACATTATAATCAAAGGAAGGAATACTTATTTTACAACAGATTAAACTGTGTGGGTGGGGAAGATTTTTTATGCGTTTTACGTTACAATAAATTAATCTTACTCCTAATAAAACATTATGATTTAGTTTAAATATTTAAAAACCTAATTCACACCTACTGTAATTAATCAAACTTAAATACTAAGGAAGGTCCGCGTGTTCCTAATGGAGGCTACATTGAAGCAGTGGGTATAATGCTTTGTCGTTGCGACACTGATTTTGCATGTGACAAGATCAGGAAAAGATAGCTCAGTACTCCCCTCTGTAGCAACAAGCGTGAAAGCCAAACCTGAAAATCATTCCAAATATATATATTAGGTCCTCTGCTGACTGGCAACAGCACCTGCTGGCGTAGCGGACTGTGCCAGGTGAGAGATTTCCATGCAGGTAGCAAGGCTGGTAGTCAGGGCTCGATGAATGATGTCATTGAGGGCAGCAGTATTATGATAGTGATGACTGAAATGACAACTTGAAGTCCAGACTTGCATGCATGTATAGTTATAGTTGCACAGTGCTGGCAAGAATTTGGGCAGCTTTGATTTATTAATTTTACCATCATTACAGTGAAAAGGGACCTAGCGCATTTCTTTTGTACACGTATATTTAACGATATCTTATTTTCAATCTTATCTTTATGTATGCAATAACCATCAATGTTAAGTTAGCACTTGTATCATCCCCCCCCCCCCACCCCGCATGCTTAAAGGCTCGAGAGTTATGACTAGATTCATAGGGTAGCGACTGAAGGTCCCCTTAGGGTAGCAACTTTTCACAGGCTAAATGTGTGTGTGTGTGTGTGTGTGTGTACACATTTATGTGGTCATATTTAGATACATGTATCACAGTTCACTAGATTTATAACCTACCTACCTCCATGCATGTGTACACACACATACACACACACAAATACATCACACACAGTGTGTGTACACATGCATGGAGATAGGTAGGTTATTTATTTAGTAGTCTGTGCATCTAAAAATGACCACATATGTACACTATGCGCGTGTGTGTATGTGTGCGTGTGTGTGTGTATGTGTATGTACACATTTATGTGGTCATTCTTAGATACATCACAGTCTACTAGATTTAAAACCTACCTACCTCCATGCATGTGTACACACACACACACACACACACAATCACACACACACAGTATGTGTACACATGCATGGAGATACGGCATCTAAAATGACCACATATATACACTGTGTGTGTGCATGTGTGTGTGTACGTGTGTACGTGTGCATGTGTGTACATGTATGTGCGTGTGTATGTGTGTGTATATGGTCATTTTTAGACAGATCACAGTATACAAGATTTATAACCTACCTACAGTACCTCCATGCATGTGTACACACACATACACACACATACATCACACACAGTGTGTGTACACATATATGGAGGTAGGTAGGTTATAAATCTAGTAGACTGTGATGTATCTAAAAATGACCACATAAATGTGTACACACACATACACACGCACACACACACACACACAGTGTATATATGTGGTCATTTTAGATGCCGTATCTCCATGCATGTGTACAAATACTGTGTGTGTGATTGTGTGTGTGTGTGTGTGTGTGTGTGTGTGTGTGTGTGTGTGTGTGTGTACACATGCATGGAGGTAGGTAGGTTTTAAATCTAGTAGACTGATGTATCTAAGAATGACCACATAAATGTGTACATACACATACACATACACACACACACGCACACATACACACACGCGCATAGTGTACATACATGTATGTGGTCATTTTTAGATGCACAGACTACTAAATAAATAACCTACCTATCTCCATGCATG
>OY811976.1:3641329-3721329 GCA_963681505.1 Eunapius fragilis | reverse complement strand
AGGCTAACCATCTTTTGAGTTTTCTTGTCCATGTTGTCAGTGTAGGGTGAACTGAGACGTGAGAAAAAGGCAAAGTGAGTAGGAGGGAGTGGAGAAGAATATATATTTTTTGCACGACTGTTCTATCTATAACAAGCTAGAGGTGATATCTTTATCTAGGAGATATAAAAACTCCAAAGGTTACAGACAGAACAAAACACCTACACCATAACCTACCTGTTGACATCAGAAATATAAAAATCTCTCCAGAAATAGATTCATCAGGTAAGGGGAAATACTAAGGTTATAAAATTCATACGCTAATGTGTGCACAGTACTGTCACCTGCATATGTGAGTGTGACAAATAGAGAAAAAAAACCTTGGAACCCAGGTAATTGTAGAACCAGCAGGGCTCTAAGTACTTTCTCACGCTTCGCTGGATGCTGAAAAACCTGAAAATAAGAGGTGGATCCATGTAAGCCTTTGATGATGTGGATGGAATTCACATGAGAATGCATGCCTCATATTTCCAGCATCCAGTAAAGCACAAGAAAAATACTTAGGACTCTGCTGGTTCTTGAAGAGGCCCACGATAACCTAAGAAGGTTTGTCTCTCTATTTTTCCATACTAACATCCACATAGCCACACTTGCACACATGCATACAGTGTAGATCACATGTGCACTGTTAAACCACCATGTTATCTCTCTCTGCCTTGCCATGTAACGGCTTGGGCTGGTACTGCAAGGATGATTGCTCCTGCCAGTGTAAACATCCTCAGACGAGAACTTCGTACGTATTTACGTATGTACGCACATTTGAATGTATGTGTGCATGAGTGCATGTGTGCGTATGTGTATGTGTATGTGTATGTAAGAATGTATGTATGTATGTATGTATGTATGTATGTATGTATGTATGTATGTATGTATGCATGCATGCATGCATGCATGCATGTATGTATGTATGTATGTATGTATGTATGTATGTATGTATGTATGTATGTATGTATGTATGTATGTATGTATGTATGTATATACAATAAATCTTCATCTTCACAGCAGGTATAAGAGTGATAGATAACCCACAAAGAAATGATAAACACATGGACACACAAATGCAATCACACAAACACATGCACACATATACTCCATACAACACACCCACAATACACACACACACATACACGCTTACAAACATGTACATACACACACACACACACACATACACACACACACACATACACACACACACACACACACACACACACACACACACACACACACACACATCCTTCCCCTCCCCTCATCCTCATCAGAATAAAAGTAATGTACATTTTGGCACACAAACCTATTGCCACAGCAACAAGAGCAGTTACTTTAACTCAAATATTTACTAGAGAGCACCACTGTGGACCAACCATTCTAGCCTTCAATGACCTTACTACTCTTGCTACACCCTCCCCATACCCAGGTACATGTATGCATTATTGAAAACTTATCTATCCAGGCAGCGTCCCGCGTAGACACTGCACCAGGTCCAGCACTGTAAAATATCCACTTGGTCTTCGAAGACAGCCTTGAATTTTGCATGACCTTAATCCGCAGAGAGGATCCTCTCTTGGTTCTCGAGGTCAACTCCTCGGCCCCGTTACCTAGCCTAGTCTCCAAAGACAGAGATCTGGATCCTTATAATAGCGCATTCGGACGCATTCCGCTCGCATCGTGGTTTCAGGTCAGGTGGCCATCTATACGTAAATGTAATACCGCGTAACAAGGATAAATTATTAAGGATTAATGTTTAAATCTATCATTGTAACCATAGCAACATCTATTTTCACGTGCGTTTTGATGGCTCCCAAATGCAAGAGATCGAATATTTGCGAAATCCAAACAAAAGTGTGCCGACATCAACAGCCTATGAGTGGAAGCGGAAAAAAAAAAACGATGGTGAGTTATGATCCATTGATCAGATGTAGTAGCATAGATATTAAAATAGCTATGCTACTGGTACTAGTACCGTACTACTAAGCGCTGCAGCTCCGCCAACTGCATCGCCATAATTTTTTCATGATTACATTGTTGTATTGTATACCATTGATGATACATGTAATATATATGAAATAAATAAATTAACCACAAAGTTATGTTTAGGAACTACATGTACATGTATCTCCCTCCTGGATGATATATCCCTTAAGAGGAGGGACCGAGCATTGGCCCGCACTAGTATTAAATTCAGGCGGCCATACAAGTTGGAGACCACCTAATGAGGGCCGTAGGAACGGGAATAAAACCTGTACGGCTAATGGATGGAAGCGTGGTCAAGATAGTCGGGGTGGGTGTGGAAGGGGGGACTCCTGCCACCCCAGGTAGGGGGTATGGGGGAGCGCTGTAAGCCATCGGGTCTGGGGCAGAGCCCCAGAAGCTCTGCTACTATATTTTGAAGTCATGAAGTCATGATTGGTGGTTTCTATATCTGAAGCAGATTCATACCAGCCGCTATGAAAGTTTCAAATAATTTTTTCAGTAATAACTTATGCTCTAGCCAAAAACCTGTACGGCTTTGGCCGTATAGGCCGTAGTGTTTGCTACAGCCCTGACCTTGCTTGGACTTTGGGGTGTTGGTCCTTGTGGCAAGGTGTGAAGCAAGTCTTGAGAAAGCTTGGACAGCTTCCCTGCCCCAAGCTCCATATGACTCCACCACAAGGGGAATGCATGTCCATCCCAGCTCAGAACACTTAAGCATCATTGGCCGAGTGCTTTCTTAGGTCTGTGGCAACTGCTGCTGACCCTGCTGTGAGACCTGCTTCAGAGAGAAGGGATGGGTTTAGAAGTCACAGAAAGGTCAAAGGCAGCAGGCTTGCCACAGAGCCAATTCGAAGCTAAGATGTCAGCAGAACGCGTGTGCAGGAGCTCATGTCCAAGTCCACTGCCAGCTTCTGATGCAGGCACGATGGCAGGTTTGGAGCACTACATCCCTGAACTTATTGTGCCTGGATACAGCATCACCACCTTGCTTACATGTTAAGGCATGGTGTCCTAGGGGATCCAAAGGGTGTTCTGGGCACAAAGCACAGGGAGGTGAGCCAAGTGAGGTGTCTAGCCCTAGCCACCACTTGATGGCCATTTGGTGTTCATTGGGGTCTAGGCTTAGACACAGGCCTGGAGATGGAACAGCAGAGAACCATGCAGAGGCATGGGGCAAAGACACTGACAGGAGATGAGCCTTGTCAGCAGTAGAGCTCTCTGTGAGAAGAGAGTTAAATTGAGTAGACTCTAATGTGGCTAACAAAGTGTGCTGTCGACAAGGAGTAGTGGCCAGACTGTCGACATCAACTGCACTCTCAGGGGGTACAGGCATGTTGTACACCGCCTCAACCAGGAAGTTATCTGAAGGTGAGGTGAGGCCAGCAGTATTGATGGATGCAATAAATGCTGCAGTAGAGTGGAGTGCTAGTAAGCGGAGACCCAGGCCACCTCTGCTTAAACTCAACTGGGCCTGCTTCCAAGAGCTGTCAGTAGTGTGAATGTGTCTGACCTGCTGATCGAAGGCATGCAGCGCATCTAATGCCAGGGATGGAGGAGTGGACCGTGCAACGTGGACCAATTTAGTAAATCCAACACACATGCGTAGCAAAATGAGAGCAATCTGAGGATCACATGAGCCAAGCTTCTCCAAAGAGGATAACAATATGGAAGCAGCAGCACGTTTGGAGGCAATAAAGGATGAGCAAAAGGCCACATCTCCTATGGGTGCTCCAAGGATGGTAAGGTTGGGTGTGCAAGATTTGTTCATCTCTGAAGGAAATAAGCTCAGGTCACCTTGACTGAAAAGCTCACATTTTGGTGGATTTAAATGAAGCCCCAGTGAGGGACCTAAATCCTGATGTACCACATGTTGGACAGAGGAAGATGGACCAGCCACCACCCCATCATCCAGGTACCAAGCATTAAAAAGTAGATCTTGGCAGCTATCATCCTTGGCAATGGTAAGAACCAGATGGTGCATGACCAAGGCGAAGTAGAAGGGGCCCAGAGGATTCCCTTGCTGCACACCAGTCTCTAAGGTCAAAGTTCCCATAGAATGCCGAAGGAAAGAGTGTTGCCTGTAGCACCACTGGGTCCATGGGAGTAGGAGGGGGAAATGTAGGGCACATTGATCAAGGAGGGACTGCACGGCGAGATACTAAGTTAAAGGCATTTTTCATATCCACCTTAATGCATACAAAACCAGGACCACTCACATCCTTGGGTGAGAGCAACGCCGAGCTGGAAAGGCTGTATGTAAGAAAGCGGAAGCATCCTTTTTAATTAAACCACAAAGACATTTGCTTGTGAGTCGGTGAAGTGATTCACCCACCGCAATGGGCCTAATGTCCTGTGCGCCTTTCCTTAAAGCAACTAGGCTACCCCCTGCCATGTACTGAGAAATTGCAGCTGGAGCTTGTCCTGAGGCCAGGATGTTGATTACACCTCGAAGGAGGGAGCAAATAGAAGTAGGAACTGGAACTTCAGCCACATCAAGGAGGTGTTGGATGCACAAGCCTGTGGAGCCAGCTGCAAAAGCCTTGGGGAAGTACCAAAGGGCAGAGAGCACATTGAAGTCTGGTGGTAAGGTTTGAGAGGACATGCAAGTGACTGATGAGCAGGAGGAACTGGGGGGGGGGGGGGGGGGGGTCTCATGGGATGTTTAGCTGATAGTTTCGTCCATGTGTCCTCAGTATTGGGAGCTAGGCCTGAAGAGATAAGGATCTGGCAAGCCTTTCCATGAAGCCGTCCTTGGCGAGAGAAATTGCTTCAGCAATCCTCTTTTCATTTACATCAGGAGATGAAGACCAAGACACATGCTGTTTTGTACGAGCCCAGAGGGAAGCAAACTGACCACACTCCCAGGCCTCACACAGCAGTTTGATGTCAGTAGGGTGGTGACGGCGACCACGGCATGGGGCAGAGGGGAGGACTCATTTAGGTAGCATAAAAAGTTATATATGACATTTCCTTTATATTTACCATATTTACTAACACATTTGCACCACATTTGATTAATTGTAAGTCAAAATTATTATACAGTGATATACACTGAGCCTTTGGCCCCAAGTCTAAATAAATCAATGATAGTAGTTAGCTATAGTTTCAAATATATCTTTACCGATAATAATTCTTGTGATTGCAAACTGCCTGTAAATTATTTTGGTCTATGTCAGTTACTGAAACTGTTCACGTATCGCACGCCTCACTTCCCAACCCAACGGGGTTATCCCTCTGCAATAGATTACATATAAAAATGACAGCCAGTTGCATTTGAAACGAATAAAGTAAAACTTCAACAAAAGGTAACAATTACATGTATATGTATTATGGTAATCTAGTAAGTACCCATGGAGGTGCCATCCTGCTTCAATAGACCCAATCCTTGACCTTTACTGCACTGCTTAACACATGCCCCTGGGGCATGATATACATGTAAGCCCATCACACACAACAGATCTACTCAGCAGCTGGGTTTTCATCTCTTAGTAATCACCCTCCCACCACACTCCCAGTGCCTTGTCACACTTGTGCATTTGAATGTACCTCACACTTTCTGTCTCTCACATCACCACCTGTATGAACTTGTACTCTTGCTGTTGTGTACCCTCTCATTATTGCCATTTGTTGCTCTTATCTAAATCGGTAGTCGGTCCTCTGAGGGGCCACTGCTCAACACATGGCTACCCTAACCCTAGGGCTAACACCCTGAGGTGGGGTCACACAGGTAAAGCAACAGCCTCTGCTGGCCTCTAGGGTACATGACCCACACCACATTAACCCCACAATGAGGCCACCTAGGACATGGTGGTGTGTGCCCTACCTAAGACCATGCATATACAATGTAGTTGGCGCACCAATCACCCTACAATGGCTCCATCTGCTGTATGGCTGTCGGCTCTTGCCTCCCTTAGCTATCTCTAGCGATTTGGGCACATGGTCTCATGGCGTGCTCTGCCTGACCCCCTTTTACAACATCCAGTCAACAGGGTGCATGTACTGGGCTAGCTGCTAGTACGCATGCTACATGTAAGTAAGCTAGGAATTTATGGTAATATAGTTAAGTTTCTCTTGGTTTTCGGAATGTGCACGTACATGTATGCTAGCTATTTTAACATATACAAGAGTTGAAAATAAAGTAGAACTTAACCATTGGCATTCTACAACGCATAACAAAAGAAATTCACATTGCTCGGATATCTTGTGGAAAATATTTGATAAAGGATAACAGCATTTTATGCATAATGCTTAATTATGAATTTATTTTCCATACAGATATGTTTGCTCCTTGTTCAAATGAAAATCAAGAAGGATCTATTTTTAATGAACGTGCTGATAATTATGAAAGTGGTTAATGTTCGTGGTCTTAATATTGACGGTGATGGTACAGAAAATATTGTTGGTCTTAGTATTGACAGTGGTGGTACAGAAAATATTGGTGGTCTTAATATTGACAGTGGTGGTACAGAAAATATTGGTGGTCTTAATATTGACAGTGGTGGTACAGAAAATATTGGTGGTCTTAATATTGACAGTGATGGTACAGAAAATATTGGTGGTCTTAATATTGACAGTGGTGGTACAGATAATGTTCGTGGTCTTAATATTGATGGTGATGGTACAGATAATTTTGGTGGTGATAATGATGATGATGATGGTTGTATTGATGATGATGATGATGATGATGATGATGATAGTGATGATGATTATGACAATGATTATGGTAGTGGTGGTAACGATGAAAGGGATAGTGATGAGAGTAATAACGCTGATGGCGAAATGGATAATGACATGAGTCAGTCTTCATCATCAGAATATGTGAATAAATCATGGAAGAATATAGCCATGTTTATGAAGAAGCATAATCTAACAGATTGTGCCGGGGGTGAACTGCTAAAGTTATTAGAAGAACACAATCAAAATGATGAATTACCTTCCTCCATTTATGTGTTAAAGAAAAGCTTTTAGTTTAGATGTTGATGTAGTAAAGTATTGTGCTCTATGTTTAAAGGAGGTGACGGAATTGTGTGATAATAAGCAGCATAAAGGAATTTGTTGACACATGATATTACCCTTTGAAGAACAAATGAAGAGGATGTACGAAGGTGCGTTTGTAAATATCAGTCAGTATTTGCACTAAGGGATATGTTACAACAGTAGGTAGCATGTGCAATTGAAAGCAATTGAAATAAACGTATACAAGAGCATTGAGAATACTTAACTTCACAATGAATTAAGTTACGGACAGTTGTACAAAATCTAATTGTGCGTGAAATAGTATGAAAATGTATAAGGTGCTTTTTGTCATATATTATTCCATTTACGGGTATTAATAAATTTAAATACTTATTATTCATTGTAGGGATGTGGGAGATATTGAAGGAACAACATAGCAAGCGGAAAAATGACAAAGATGTTATTACAGATATATACGATGCTGATGCTCTGAGTTCAGATCCATTTTTTGATTTCCCAGAAAATGCAGGAATTATGCTTTGTACTGACGGTGTTCCTGTGTTTAAATCTTCAGGTATGTAATATTGATATATAAATATACAGAATGATGTCACTCTTTATTTCCAGGAAATGGTTTCTGGCCTATTGAACTTGTCATTGTTAATTTGCCACTCCATATCAGAGTTAATCGTAAATACATAATATTAGCTAGTATATGGTATGGACTTACTAAACCAGACATGAATATACTGTTGAAACCTGTTTTAAGTAAACTACATGAGCTTCATACAAATGGTACAACTCTTATAGTCCGGGACAGCATTGAGGAAGTAAAAATAATGTGCCATTTATTTATTTTAAAGGTGTCTTTGGGGTCCGATAAGAACGTTCCTTATATTGGTTTCACTAGCCCAACTCGTTTTAACAAAAAATTCAGTGAGTTGAATTATAACTATAAACATTATTTCACAATTAGCAGCTAATTATATTCATTGAAAACACTTGCCGTTTACATAAAAACGCTGCAGTTAGGAACAAAGGAAAGGGCTTATCGATGAGATTGTTGAGCAACGCTCTTACCAATTACAGCTGTTAAGTAAACTATGGGTTCACAGTTACGTTGTTTTGCTTACACAAGGTTAAATATGGCTCCAGTAATGAGGCAAAAACTTTAAAAACTTGTCTTGAAAATCTTATGGACAGTTTTTAAGCAAAAAATGAGATTTTAGGTATTTTTGGATATCATTACATGTAGAATCAAAGTATGATTTTTAATTTTGGACGCGGTACTGAAATATTGTCAAACTGAATAATTTTTTTTTAGTACCCCCAATAAACTTGACTTCAAGTTACGCTATATATAGTTTCGTTTTCTCACCATACATAGCTTACATATTTTACCGAATTGTGGTGATTGATTTCCTATGAATATAATTAAAATACATGCTACATAAACGTATACTTCCTTGATGCTGTCCAGGACTTTAATACAACCGATGGAACTAAAACACTGAAATCTAAGTTGTTATTATGTGTTTTCGACCTTCCAGCAAGAGCTATGGCTGTGAATATGAAAGAGTTTAATGGGTATTATGGATGCTTAATTTGTTTAGACAAAGGAATACGCATAGGCAAACAAAATTTACCTACAGAGCCGCATAATGAACGAACTATGGAAATGATGATAAAGTATGCACTGGCTAAGGGCATTTCAATATATGGAGTGAAAGGTCCATCAGTTTTAAATATATATTGTGAAACATGTTGTTATAGATTACATGCATTGCGTGTTATTAGGTGTAGTAAAACAGCTTCTTGATATTAGGTTGGATCCATCATATAGTTCATTTTATTATTATATAAATCCTACAAAGGCAAAAATTAAAAAGTATTTGCTTAACATAAAACCCCAGATATTTTTAGAATACATGCCCGTTTTCTACTTGAAAGAGTGCATTGGAAAGCCTCAGAATACAGGGCATGGTTGTTGTATTCTTCTCTACCAATATTGATCCAAGTTTTACCTGGTGACTATGTTCACCATTATGCATTATTAGTTAGTTCAATGCATGTGTTATTGCAGTAGAGGATCTGAAATTTTCCCAAAAAGCTCTGAATGCATTTTATGTTATACTGCCTACTTTATACTCACAGCATGTGTGCTCAGCAAATATGCATGCGTTAATTCATTTGCCTCTATGTGTTGCGCGATGGGGACCCTTGTGGGCATATTCCATGTTTGGACAAGAAATTTATCATAGTAATCTCAAGCGAAAAATTCATGGTACTCGTAATGTTTTGCCAAAGATTTGTAAATTTATGAAACTTGAGTACTTGCATGATAACTTCACTTCATTACCATAATTGGATGTAAATGTGGGGAAACTTAAGCTGGTAATCCTTTTGCCTGAAGAGAGAAAGGCATTTCTAAAAATAGGTATTAACATAACTGGACCCATTGTAACTTTCCGTGGGTTGCAGAGGCTGTATGATCAAATACACTCATACAGCCAGAAATCAGTAAAGAATGGGTCCATTTGTGAGATCGAACTCTTTCAGGAACTCCGTTGTCTTTGGTCCAAAAACTCCACTTGTCTCTATTGCCCCTGGAGTGAAAAAGTAGCATGAGTCAAGGTGTTTATGCTTCTGCATTTTCCTATCTAGATTGTAACATTAGCTTGCAAATCTAATATAATAATCTATGCTGACATGTCTCACACTTATTGTGACTCATATTGTTAGTGTTGACAGAAACTTCCCACCGAAGTGATTGACAAGACGTCCTGGACAGGCTTCTAGTTCCCTGTGACGGTGAGTGTATCTGTAAAGATGTACAAATGGTTGTGTGTGACATGTGTGTCTATGTGTTATGCAGGTGGTGTTTGGGGTTTTTCATCAGTTTCACTCTGAAAAGGATGAGCACTTGGATTGTTACATTATCAGAAACAGTTTATAACCCACTCGACCAGATGCCATAATGACGTTTGACAATTCTCCCAACGGCTGAGGTCTTGTGTGTAACAGAGGTATTTGTGATTGGATTGGTAAGTGATTGAACCTTTTGAAACCTTTGGTGGCACAGGGTGGTAACATTCCCCTGTCTCTGTATGACTCCTGGCAATTCTTTTTGTACTTGCTGTACTCTGTCTAGGTATTGCATTTACCTGAAGATGGCCAATGCCTTCATACTGGAGCTTGCAAACCTGAACACGACACACACACACACACACACACCCACACACACACACACACACACACACACACATACACACACACATGCACACACACACACACACACATGCACACACACACATACACACACACACACACACACACACACACACACACACGCACACACACACCTGAAGCATTTTAGGAACTGGCATGAGCAAATCAAGTTATTGCACTTGGCACATGGTGGCTACTATATGAAGCTACTGTCTATTTCATTCCCTTATCTTGGGCAAGAACACTTGTTACTACATGTATGCACATGTTTAATTTATTTATTAAGTGGATAATCAAGAGTTGTACAGTGCATTATTTTTCAGATATAGTGGCACTCTTTGTGCACACCGTTAAACTGAGGGAGAGTGTACTGGCATGCATAAAACGTTCTTGTCTGTACCATGCTTGTGGTATAAATTTCAGATTTATTTGTGCGATGCTGTACATGTGAGGATGTTGTATAAATCATGGATTCGACATTTGTACGAGTAGAAATAACAGTGGCCTATGTGGTAGGATGTAAGGTTTGAAAGTTATATCTATCGAGTTCGATTCCTGGAAAAGGACCGGAATTTTTGCTTTGTCATCTTATAACGCATTATAATCGTACTAAATCGTACTAAATCGTGCTATTTCGTACTATGTTTTTTATTTTTAAAAAATCCTCTTCCATTCGAGGGGCATCTTTCTTTTAGCGACCCTCATCTCTTAAGATATTGATCCATACACACGCGCGCGCGCACACACACACACGCACATGCACACACACACACCTGAAGCATTTTAGAACTGGCATGAGCTAATCAAGTTATTGCACTTGGCACATGGTGGCTACTATATGAAGCTACTGCCTATTTTCATTCCCTTATCTTGGGCAAGAACACTTGTTACTACATGTATGCACACGTTTAATTTATTTATTAAGTGTCTAATCAAGAGTTGTACAGTGCATTATTTTTCAGATATAGTGGCACTCTTTGTGCACACCGCTAAACTGAGGGAGAGTGTACTGGCATGCATAAAACGTTCTTGTCTGTACCATGCTTGTTGTATAAATTTCATTTGGTGCGATGCTGTACATGTGAGGGTGTTGTATAAATCACGGATTCGACATTGTATGATTAAAAGTGACAGTGGCGTATAACGTAGGATGTAAGGTTATAAAGTTATAGCTATCGAGTTCGATTCCCGGAAAGGGAATTTTTGCTTTGTCATCTTACAACGCGTTACGCGTTGTAATCGTTCTAAATCGTACTAAATCGTGCTATTTCGTACTATGAACTAACTTTTTATTTTTTAAAATCCTCTTCCATTCGAGGGGCATCTTTCATTTATCTCTTAGTTCAAGTGAAGATATTGATCCATGCTACAGTGGAAAACCAATCTTGTACCCCTGGGGCAGTATATAGCCTTAGCTGCTGAACATGAACCAGCTAGGAAACATGCTGCAGTACCTAATTATAACTTAATTCGCTAATATCACATGAAGGCATACGTAACTCACATAGTTTGATACTTACCGCTACCCCCGTATATAATCATGGGTTCAAATTCATATGAGTACGGAATTGACAGTGGGCTTTATGCTATAGTATGAGAGACCTGTAAGCAGTAGGTATCGAGTGCGGTTCGATGGTGAAACTTTAAAATAAAATCGCACTATTACTGTTAAAAATACGTTTGTTATTTTTTTCCTTTCCCCTCGAAGAACGTGTCTTAGTGTGCACATCTCCACAGGGAAAAAACGCGTGGAATCATTTAGGAAACATTGTGTGATTACAGAGAATCATACACAAATCTCACGCGTCAGATTCTCTATGTAAGATCGCGGTAATAAATCCTCAGTAAAATCAGAACTTGATTCCACGCGTTTCTTCCCTGTGAGCTCTTGAGGTTATGAAGATGTGACAGTATCTTTCAAAGCCCAGCCAGAAAACGTGCCGCGATGCTATTATGTGCGAAGTAATTTAGCTGGAAAGTCTTGAATTCTGTGTGCTGTCGAAATTAATGACAATTGTGGTTACAGTGAAGTGGCTCATGATCAGGCTTATAGTGCACTGAAGGCTCCTGATAGCAATGGTAACACGATTCCTTTCCAGTACAACTCCTTTGTTAGCATCTACAGTGCTGCTTAAAACTACATTGTTTCAAAGTTGAGGCCGGATAATGACTAGTACTCACACATCCGGGACACATATCTCTCTAATATTGTTACACTGGCGTTATCGTTATAGAATTTATAAGCACATACACATGACTGAACACATACCCGCGCCGTATCCATGCATGTACGAATATAATTATATTTCTTAGTTAGTACATTGTACGATAGTGTACATAAAAATAAGAAATTGAACGCCGGGTAGTATATTATCTAATCGACGTACACCGTGTTAAATCATTTCATCGTGATTTATGCGATTAAGAAATTGAACGATAGTACATTATCTGATTTATTGACGATACACACTGTTAAATCCATTGCTAAATTGCTAAGGTTATTGAACGATAGTATATATTATCTAATCGACGATGCACCGTGTGAATTCCTTGGTATAGCATCGTATTGTGATTTGAAAAACGACATGATTAAGATATTGAACGATAGTATATTATCTAATCGACGATTCACCATGTGAATTCCTTGGTAGCATCGTATTGTGATTTAAACACGACATGACTAAGAAATTGAACGATAGTCAATTATCAAATCGGCGATGCACCGTGTATATTCCTTGGTAGCATCGTATTGGTGATTCATAAAACGACATGATTAAGAAATTGAACGATAGTATATAATCTAATCTACGATGCACCGTGTAAATTCCTTGGTAGCATCGTATTGATGATTTATAAGACGATATGATGAAGAAATTGAACGATAGTATATTATCTAATCGACGATGCACCGTGTAAATTCCTTGGTAGCATCGTATTGATGATTAATAAAACGATATGATGAAGAAATTGAACGATAGTATATTATCTAATCGACGATGCACCGTGTAAATTCCTTGGTAGCATCGTATTGATGATTTATAAGACGATATGATGAAGAAATTGAACGATAGTATATTATCTAATCGACGATGCACCGTGTAAATTCCTTGATAGCATCGTATTGTGATTAAAAACACGGCATGACTAAGAAATTGAACGATAGTGTATTATTTTAACATCGTAGAATAATTAAAAGCACGATGTATTTTTCGTGAAACGATCGTAAACGTTATTGTACGGATTTTTTGCTGGGCGCGCACGTATTTGTTATGTACAGATATATGATATAGCATCGCTGACGGGCGTAATCGGCTAGCTATGGATCACTTGCATGCTCATATACTATGGCGTACACGCGCGAATAAACAACGAAACAGAACGCTCGTAAGTGAAACATTAGGAACCCTTAGACGTTCTAGGGCACTGCAATCTACAAGTGACATAGATTAATCAAACGACAACGTGAGCGCAACTATTTTATAGGCACACACTCACGCACACAAACACACACACACACACACACACACACACACACACCCACACACACACACACACACACACACACCTCTTTTCCGCCCGTCTCTATCGTTTAATACAGAGAGGAACAGTGAGTGTAACGCCTTATATATGATGTATGGTATACAATTGAGTCAACTGTAATTGGGAATTTGAATTCTAATGTATCTCACAACTTATCACTATTCCTCATATATGAGCTCTCAAAAGTATACAGACCTTCAATGTCGATTGAAGTAGCAGTTCAACAAAATGAACATTACCTTGTTGCTTGCACTGCGCTACACCTGCTTGTCAATGACTAAATATAAGATGTTCATCCATACGTTGTCAAATTGGCCCATGCTGGCATAACATGGAGTGGGGAGGGTCAACAACCAAGGCCTTGATCAAATTACATTTTTAGTCTGGTATTTTATACGCGCATCCTAGCCAATTGCACTTGGTTGACGATTTTATGTGTGTGCCTGTGTGCGTGTGTGTGTGTGTGTGTGTGTGTGTGTGTGTCTGTGTGTGTGTGTCTGTGTGTGTGTGTGCATGCGTGTGTGTGTATAATACGATTCTATGCAACTGACAATCTCTTTATTTCCACTTCAAACACATACATAAATATAGGAATGCACACTAACTTTTTAAAAATAGTGTTTCTTAAACATCACTTGACCCCCCATTCCACGGGTGCAGTACTATGACAGAGAGTTCAGTTCAAGAATTAGTATTCATCCTCCACGAAGGGTTTAAGGATCTATTCAGAGTCTTGCTGTCTATCACTGTACACAGCAAAATCACCCTTGCGACACTTTTACAAATTTTCCAGGACAGGCAAAAAGGTTGCATTGAAATGTTTGGCTAATTAATAAATTCAGTGCCAAATAACTTTATGATGGATAGTCCAATTTTGGATGCGTATGGATCATTTGATACACTGAAGCTCTTTGGAGTTAACGGAAAATGAATAAATTTGAAACCTTGAAAAACTAGCCAGAAGGGTGATTTTGCTAGACACTGTCCCATATAATTATATATCAGCAGAGATACAGAGATAATATAGAACGTCCACGAGCGTCAACAACGATATGTAATGTGTATCCTTACTGACGTCCGTGTAAGTTATTTCGCGATATTGCTAACGACATAGCATATGGCGGTATAAGTAAAGAGAATTACCCAGCTAGTACATATTGATTTGAAATGCACATTATTGGGATTACGAGATACAAGTGTAAATGTACGTGCGCAAATGATTACATTTGGTATGGTAATGACATTTTCAGAATTTAAAAATTAGCAGAAATGTAAGGCGAATCCTTCCTCACAGCTTCTATTGAATACATTAATGCTACCATCACTGAATGCCATCAAACAGAGCAGAAAGTTATATATAGATGGAACTTTGTTCCTTTGACTACATCTAATGTGCGAATGTTTGTGGAGTATAACTGTACTGAATCACATCTTCCACCAGTAAGTGATGCAGTGTACATGAATAGCCACATGTGCATAATGGTGTTAAACTGCTCCAGCAGCTGCATTAAGTGTTTAGAATTTAATCTATGCACAAAAACATCTACTGTGTACTTTTCCTAGATGACAAGCACTGAAGAGTAAAAATTCAATTTTCTATTACACTTTCAAATGACAAATTGTTTCAGGTTCAACTGTGGTTACCAAGTTCGCCTCAACATTATCTAGTGCCAGATGCACAATTGTCAACAAAATGCATTATTCATGCTTGTTACAGTCTTAAAGAGGGAGCAGATGAGCAGCAGTACTTTGCACTACCTATGTCAATGTGCTCATTTGGTATGTTTATTTTTGTAATCCTACAAATTACTAGTACTCAAATCTATCCAGCTGATCAGTGTTCATTTGGTCCATACATCATTACTTCAAATGACCAAGCTGTAACTGTTCCAGTTAACACTACATTATGTTTCACATGCAAACTACCAAGTCGCAGCTTTGCTGATGAATGGTCTGTTGATGAGTATCAGCTGCAGGAAGTGGGACCATTTAATGGTTCGGCTGTCATTACTGATTCCTCATCACTGTTCAATTCATCAAATTACATCAAGCTGAAATGCAGAAACAAAAATTCTGGGGAAAGTTGGACTGTACATGTTTACAAAAATGGTAAGGCCTAGCCATGATATTATAATAGATTGCACAAAATCTCTGTCACTTAATTATGCTGTTTGTCTGCAACATAAATTGCTTTATAGAATCGATTGCTTCAGCCCTGTCAACATTACGTGGAAATTATTCCTCATCATATGTACTACAATCTGGTTAGTTCGTATTATTGAATCATTCAGCAGTCGGTATGGGTCAAATTCATTTTTAGTTCTACATATTGAACCAACGGCATCTTATTCAGTTTGGAACACGAATGCATCACCATTATACCCAAATTCTACTGCTGGTAATTGCTTTTTTCATGCATTGCACCTGCTTTCAGTTGTTGTGTTAACAGGAGAATATATCAATTCAACCTTTTCCTATGGAAGCACAACTCTAGGTTAGTTGACACATGTATGTGTTTCATAATACTTGTACGAATACATCAGGTTTTTAAAAGATATGAAATTAAATTGTAGATGGAGGATTTGTATGTATGAATTCAAGAAAACAAATTTCAGAAATTATGTAAAAAAATATTTAGATTTATCATAGAATTATAGTGATTAATTTGTACATTGAATATATAATTCTATTGTGCTCATATGGAGGATCATTTTATTCAGCCACATACACACAGAATCCTTATTGTTTACAAACTGAAACCTAGATGTTAACATTACTTTGCATGTACAAATTTACAGGGTATAATATTACTTTTAACCCAAAAATCATAATTGGACATTTAGAGAAACTGAATGATAGCAAATTAACCAATGTGTGATTAATGGATGAAAGCAGTTCACCAAGTCATCGCTAGCTTCCCTGCATAAACTGAGATTTCCTTGCTGAATGCAAATTCTACCTCAAGAAAACTCTATTCCATTATATCCACACAGCCTATTCACTTTACTGGATTTTTGGAGGACTTTCAGTCATACTACTGTTGATTATATCATCTATCATGCCAATACTATGCATAACCAAGGCAATGAGGTTGGAATACAGTTTTGTGCAATAGTCAGCGTATTATGTAAAGTTCAATGCTGCTTATTATTTTGTGTAATCTAGCAAACATTTGCTCTGTCTATTATTTACGCTGCATGGATAGTATTAAATAAAGTGTCTGATTTCAGGTATTAGCATTACAGAAAAATTCAACTGCTTAAATTATTTTAGTAGCTCATGGTATTTAGCATTTTACGTTGTGACTGTGTGTTGTAAATTACATTGAGCTTCACAATATACAGATCTTTTCTATCATGATAGAGTCCTTTGTGGTCTGAGGGTGAATGTTAGCCTTAGCGTTGTACCTTGTGTGATGATTTATTGCCTTGTACACATGCATGCATGTATGAATGTTGTGAAAAAAAATTGATCATTCTTGCAGAACTAAAGCAAAGCATGGAAACCCAGAATTCTTAAATTCTTTAGTAAGTTATGTAATTGTGAACAATGAAGGAGTTTAGAACTATATCCGACTGTTGCTTTGCACTTCAATTTCCCATTATAGGCACTGGAGTTGAGAGCTACAATGTCAACTAGCTACTTCATGTCATCAGTATCTAAAGAATATCATCGTCAAGACAATGTAGGCCAAGTTAGTGCAGCACACCTTGATAGTGACGAACTAATCACTTGTCATGCACAATACCTACGCAAGGTTTTTGCTGAACACATTCCTATAATCACTGACAGCAGTACATCAGCAGTCATTCAATCTGGTACCAGTGGCCTTGACTTGCACAATGGTGCTGTTTGCTCATTAAGTCAAGTTGAGTGGAGGGGTGAAGAATTCCAAAAACAAGCTTACTGGGGGAACGAAGTTTGATACACAAAAATGGAACAGCTGCATGATAATAGTATTACAAAAATAAGTTTATACCAGGAAATTATTCATAACATGCAGAATTTAATTTCCATGATTATATTTATTAAGGTTTCTTAATAATTCAGCAAATGCTGTCTATAACGGAGAGAACAAGGCTGAATGAGAATAATATTCTGCTAACTATATCCAGTGAGACTAAAGCCTATATTTTGCATGTGTAAATGTTTTCATTATGTGCATGTGCATGTCAGTGTATAGGTTGCTAAGACCTCTTGCAGCAACACCGATGGAAGGTTTATGACATTTGCAACCATACTTTAATGAGATATAAAATTGTGCATTATTAATGTTGAATACATATCCGGTTGGACTTTTCATGTTCCTGTCCTTTGAAAACCATATATATTTCTATCTCCCACAACATTATACCATCAACTTTCCCGTTCATTCACATTCTCCTATTTTGCAATAGGCAATATATTGTGCATGGTATTTATTTGCTCATATCGCGATACAAACAAGCATGAGACGTACGGAAGAATTAAGGTAGTAGTACCCATAACGTGGTTTTTTTGGAAAAAAAGTTGGTAAGATCCACCTTATTGTTTAAGATATGCCACCTTGATATCATTTGGATAAGTAACGTATTTAACCGAGCGCAATGCCTTAAACTTTGGCATCCGCCATCTTGTAATTCGCGCACGCATGCGCAGTTTGAGTCCGCCATGTATTTTGGGGTCTGAATTATTAAAATACGTCATCAACAATTGGTAGTTCTGTTCAAGTACCGTATATAATTCTGAGAGAATCCTCCTTATTGTTTAAGATATGCCACCTTGATAGCATTTCAATAACGCGCAGAAACACTAGCACCGCTTGTTTTACGAGCACCTTGAAATACGAACGCTCTTTTTCCTGCACATTCAGGACAACAGACCTTATGATCAAGTGATGAGCATATTATTATGATAGGAGCTAAGCACCAAGAATAGCGTACGTGTAGGAAAATATCTTGTCCTTGTTTTCAAAATAAGTTACTTTTTTCTAAATAGCCGAAAACCGAAAATCTATCTATTAATAACATTTCAATTTCAAGGTACAAATATGGCGTCCAGGGATGCGTAACTTTGTAAAAAATTGCTGTACATTTGTGGAAAAGGGTAGTAACGTTATCGATGCACCAAAAGGACAATTAAGTAATGAAGAACGTGTAATCACGATAAAGTAGCTGTTCTGGAATGCCCAGCATGAGTAATCCATGAGTATCCTAATTATTTCACCCTGAAACGATGGTTAGTATAAGCTTTGGCACAAACCTACTGCTCTGTTTCGAAACGAATGCACCAAACGAAAGAAGATATTATTTCATATTTATCCTCCAAATTTGGTGATTTTTAAGCACTACAGTTTTCAACAAACCAATTATAAAGTTTTGTTCTTAGAATATTTGTACCATTTTTACTGCTCATCTAATAACTGTCAAAATGATACGGTCCTCTAAGATGCTCTCAGGCTACAAGCTAGTATGATTTTTTTTCAAATTCCAGGAGGGTACCCTATCACCTTAAAGGCGATAGAAGGTGAGCATTTCCGCATGTGGAAGTAGTGTTCCGCAGCCATATACGTACGTACGCTTGCCGTACTGCGTACATCTATACTGTAATGTGTACTACACCTCCCTCCCTCTATCTGCATGGAGGTCTTCATATCCGTGCAGGCTAGAGTAACGTCTTTCTTCTCAGGTTTTATTCAGTGGTGGTGGTTGTGTCTTTCGTCTTGCTGCTGCCCTTCTCTATCTCTTTGTTGCCTTGGTTTGACCACCAATAACTCGCACGTCTCTTTACCTTCATTTGGGAGATTCAGCTCCCACTATTCTGCTTCTCTTTCTTCCTGCAGCTGCTTACACCGACCCCGACACTTTCTGATTTGTTTCACATGAACCCTCATGAACTCAATGACATAAGAGACTGGCCCCATGCACTTGCAAGTATAAATCTTTCCTGTTTCCCATCGCCATTTCCCTACCTGAAGAAAAAACTTTACATAGACCTGTTCACCTTCTGTGAACTCCCTTGCTTGTGTGCCCAAATCATGCTCGAGCCTCTGTTTTTCTTGACGCTTTGTCACTTGATCCTCGAGTTTTGGTAAAATAGCGTCCAGTCTCGTTCGCAGTCTCCTCCCCATCATAATTTCCCCTGGAGACACTCCCGTTGTCGTTTGAGGAGTTAGTCTATATTGGAACAAAAACCTTGCTATCTTATCTCCCGACGTACCTTGCTTCATCTTCCTCAACCCCTCCTTAAAAACTCCAACTGCATGCTCCGCAAGCCCGTTCGACGATAGCTGTCTTTATATGAGTAATTCCATTCCTCTTCATAATATCTTCAAATTTCTTTTAGGCAAAACAAGGCCCATTGTCAGTCACCACTGTTTCTGGAATTCCAAATCTTGCAAAAGTAGCTCTCAACTTCTGAACTGTAACTGGAAATATTTGGTTGCATCCACTTCCCTTCATCGATTTCGAATGCGCATCTATTATCGCCAGAAACATCTTTCCTTCCACTGGCCCTGCATGCATAATCCAAGTGCACCCTTGCCCATGGTCTTGTGGGCCATTTTTATGGCTGTAGTGGAGCTATTGGATGAGAGGCTCGATTTAGATTACATTCACTACACTCCTTTACCAACTCTTCAATATTCTGTCCATCCACCAAACAAACATTCTCGTTATACTACTCTTTCTCGATATCCCAAGGTAGCCACCATGTAGTTCCGCTAATACACATACTTAACCTGGTGGAGGGACCACAATCCGATTTCCCCATAACATGCACCCCTCATGCAGTGACAATTCTGTGCTGCGTGCAAAAGAGTGTTCGATATCCTCGTCTTCAGACACTTTGGATGGCCAACCCTGAAATATGTTTGTCTCGTACTCAGACTCACACTCGCAGCTGGATTATATCACCGCTAAGCGAAAAGTCTCTCATGTAGCGGTGATGTAATCCATCCGCAGCTGCGAGTGTTGGTCTGGAGCGAGACTTGAAATATGTACGTTGATATCAATGCCAAGACAGGTATCTTTTGCTCCACATTCTAATCTGGGTATGTGTTAAAGGCATCTCTTGCAGCGATTACCAATTAGGTCGACCATGCATTTTCGCATTCAAGTTAACCGATTTCAGAATTTCCTTTACTCGAAATAACCGATTCTGTTTATCTTAGTCCCGATTAGTCGATATTCTTTTCTATCATATGCCGAAATTGGTCGGATATCGTTTATGTGCCCTCCCCGCCTGTCTGACTATGGCTTACTAATGGTCAATAAAACGGTACGGTAGAAATTAAATGAAATTTCGTTCAATACTTAGTCTGGGGACCAACCATCAATCGGGTCCCAGTCTAGTTGACCGTGAAATACCCGCGGTGGCCACTTAAATACGTTTGGCATTATAGTTCGCGCTCATGCTTGACCTTCCCGCTGTGCTTTAATCAAACGCGCTACTGTACGTACACTGTGCAAAAAGTGTGTTATATACGACACTGTATTTTTTGAGCATACTTGGAGAATATGCACCCGAGTAGTATATTTGAAGTATAAGACGGCGTGTATTCAAGAATCCGCATGAAAAAATAGGTATTCATACAATAATTACTGAAAAGTTATGCACAAATACAATTATGTTCTTGTACAAATTCTCTCTTTCTATTGCTACAGGAGTACACATGGTCTCCATCGCAACCCGGCTAAGTCATACATCAAACATGAGGTTTCATGGGAGAAGTCCTCGGATTGACCGCAGACGGACTTCTCCCTGAAGGAGAGGGAACCATGGGTGTACTGCAATTAGGATCCTTGGTCTTAAAGGGCGACGGCCTCCGCTGGGGGCATCCCTGTGTGATGGGGAGGAGGAAAGAGTGTTGAGACACTCAGCCACGCCCATACTCATTTTATGTGGGTGATAATGACACGGTGTCCAATTGGACTGCAACAATACTTTGTTTCAGCAGACCCCTCTCCAGATACGAAGAGCCCACCAGCAACTGGCCAGGTAGACATTTGGTCTGTGAAGTAAATAAATTAATAATCGTTATCGATTTTTTTCTGGACGCAAAAAGGTTGTCGCGCTCTTAGGCCTTCTTCTTTTCTGGATCAGCCCAGTGTTGCCGCGATCCGGAAACGATCTCGCTATCGTCGATGCATATCCTGTATCGCATCCGGTATCGATAATTGACGATGTTTTTTATTAGTTATCGACAAGGCTCGACGATAAACTAATTAATTCCACGTGCTTGTTCAAGGCTATGTCACAAAGGGGTGCGGACAGTGCTTGTGGTAGTAATGCGACCGCAAAGAACGCGCAGAGCTGAGTGTGGAAGCACTTTACTCTCGAAAGACAGTCTTCGGCGAAAGAAAAATTCCCTCCTGCGAAGTGTGGACTGTGTCAAAAAGTTGTGACTCGGGAACGCGGTAATGTTCTGTCCGGATGCAATACAATTATCCATTTGAACAACCGGTCGTCCGGTTAATCAACCGGACGACCGGTTGATCAACCGGATTAATAAAAAAAGTATTGCGCATGCTCAATAATGTGTGAACACGCCGATCATGGATAAGAGCGCCAGCTGCAAGATCTTTGAAGAGTATGTAGATTCCTTTTTTCCTATTGGAGGGAAGCGTTCCAGGAGTGCTGTGATACGGCAGGACTTTGCCAAACGAATCGTTGATCACTTGAAAGGAAAACAAATCCAGATGCCTCATTTGGACATTTCGTCAATAAGGGTGGCTTTGCTCTACTGGATATGCCATCGGCAGGCATTCTTGATGTACTAGTTGTCTCTTTGAAGGAAGAAAAGCAGGTAAGATTTCATTCAACGTATACGGGGTCGCATGGAAGAGTTTTATAGCATATTGGAGCAGGTTTACTCTAAAGACTGTCTACATGCGGGCTTAAAAAAGACATTTGCAAGGTTTGCACGTTTTAAATATTCCTTATATGCTTTAGGTACATGCATGCAGGCAATCTAATTGTCTAGGTTCAATCTTTGTACTCGCATGTTCCTAGAAGTGTGGTAGAGCATTTCATTAAGCTCTGTGAAACTTGCAGTCTTCGTGTGCCTCAAACAACCAAACCTCCTTTTCTGCAAATTTTTATTACAGATTGATCTAATTAATTGACATGAGGCATTTGCCCCATGATGGGGCAATAAGTGGTCTTGCATATTGTTGACCATTGGTCAAGCATATCCACTACCACAGAAGACTGCCAAAGAACTGACAAATGCTCTTGAGAAGTGGATGTTCCCTATATTCGGTCTCCCTACTATCCGGCATAGTGACAATGGGAGAGAATTTGTGAATCATTTGATTGAGGACATTCTTACCACTTGGCCAGGAGCTGTACAGCTAGTGAGTGGTCAGCCGCGACATCCTCAATCGCAAGGCCTGGTGGAACATGCTCACACTACACACAGGAATGTACGATGAGTTCCAGAATTGCAGAGTCAGCATCTAATTCTCCTCCCTGGACTCCGGCACTGGCTATCACACATTGTAAGTTCTGCCTTGCAAATGTATATAAAGAAACAAAACCCATTTATTGATGGATTTCAGTTTATTATTCAGTCTTTTAAATTTCAAATGGAGCCTAGAAGAACACCCTTTATTCAGATATTAAACATTAACAACAGTCATTGGATAACAATATCTATCAATGGTGTACCACCATCTACTGTCAAAGTGCATGATAGCAACCATGGAAAACTGCCTCATCATGAGCAAAAGTTAGTGGCAGATATTTTGCAGTCTTGTCAACCTAATATTGTAACCATTACATTGATGTCCAAAAGCAAGCTAAGACAAATGATAGCGGCTTGTTCTCAGTAGCATTTGCAGCTGCACTAACTTTTGGTCAAGATCCTGTCATGATATATTTTGATCAGGAAAAAATGAGGCAGCACGTTATCAACTGCTTTGAAATTGGACACATGTCATTGTTCCCAACCCATGATCACCGAAACCCACAGCAACACACAACAAAAACCTTCTATTTATTGTATTTGCCGTCTCATTGCTGAAGGCACCAAGATACAATGCTTCTCCTGTAAAGAATGGTTTCATAAGTCCTGTCTGTCTGTTCCCTCGAAATTCATTCATAACAAAAAAACTTGTCTGCATGGAACTGTCAGTCGTGTGCTGGTAATTGTTAGAATATACCACTGATGATAGGATTCTTTGTGTTGTATTTGTTTCAGGTCTTCAGTGATGCATTCACACTATGAATTATAACTCATGGGCAGGGAGGGGAGGGGGTGTAGTTTTTGTTTCCATATGGTCGCCTTAATAAGTACAAATATTCGCACATTAAACAACCGGATATAAGTCCTGTCGAACAGCCGGGTAAGTCGCGATCGCGTTCAACAAGCGGGTAAGTCCCGTTGAACAGCCGAGTTAACTATACTGTCCCGTTAGACAGCCGAATAACCCATTGAACAATCAGGTTCAGGGGCGGATCCAGAATTTTTTTGCGGGGGGGGGGGGGGGGGGGGGGCAAAAGGGAGGGGCGTTAATAATCATGGTTTGGGCGTGGCTACGAAATATTGCGCGTAAGAGAGGAAGATGTACCGGGGTTGTCTCGTCCCCAGACCCTACACTTCACGTGTTAGGGTCTGGGATTTCGAGTCGCTAGCGCATGTACCATCTGGAATGTAAACAAACAATTATCGCTTGACCACATCCGATATTTATTAAAGCTATGGCGACGGTATGGACCCCGTATCAGTAAAAGGCGACACGCAAATCACAATTGAAGACCTTGTCTTTCCACGAAGGTGGTCGTAAACGTACGGTAACAGAACATAACATATAGTTTTACCGTATCCTGTTGGCAAAATAACAAAACAATCACGGCCATTTACAAAGCTACATATAGCTTCCTTCTGCTTGTCCTTCAATGTCTCAACTTTCAGTTCTGTCATCGCGAAACGCATAGCTTGTTCGACCGTATCCATACTTACAAGTAGTGTGTGGGTCTGGGTCGAGCAATGTTTATGTACACACGTCATAAATAAAGTGCGCACGAATTCCAGCGTTTGGTACACTTCCGCCCCATACGAAACACCAGACCTATATGAGCGTGTTTATACATTTGCGATAAACATTGCGTCATATTGGTCTGGGGCCGAGACTAGTACCGGGGGTCTGGGGCCCGCTTTTTTACTGTTATCATGTTACTTCGGCGCGTTTTCGTTGGGTTTATATCATCAGCGCGACATAAGACACCGCCCCTTGTAGCTATGAATATTTAATTTCTAAGTTTGCGGGAGGGGGTGTACCCCCGCCACCCCCCCACCCCCCCCCCCCCCCCCCCCCCCCCCCCGGATCCGCCACTGGGGTTAGTCCCGTTGAACAGTCAGGTAAGTGCCGTTAGGCAACTGGATAACCCATTGAACAACCGGGTAAGTCCCGGCCCGTTGAGCAAACGGGTAAATCCCGTTGAACAACCGGGTAAACTATATTGTCCCGTTAGACAACCGGATAGTAATAAAGCAATCGGGTACCCGGTTGAGTAACCGGGTACCCAGTTGATCAACCGGGTGCCCGGTTGATCAACCGGCGTACCCGCGTCCCGTTGATCAACGGGACAAACTGATCATCGGTACGGAACAGTAATACTTCGAACATGAATAGGCACATCCAAAGGGATCACGGAGAACTGTACTTGTAAGCTAGTGTCAAATTTGGTTTAGTATTTTGTGACCTGCATAGTGTATGTATGATGCGTGTTTCACAATTATTAGGGAAGAACTTACAAAGCCTCTCGTAGCCAGCAGCGAGTTACTTGGCTTGGCGCCTATCTTGGGGGGGGGGGGGGGGGGGGGGGGGGGGGGGGGGGGGCAGGACATGAAGGAAGCAAACGACCTTTTAGTGGACGCCATCGTGTGGGGTCTTCTACCTTCAAACTTGATGGAAAATCCCTTCCTGCGACAGTTCGTAGAGAAGGTCTCACGAGGGTCATTTGTACTGCCTCATAGGACAAAAATGACAAGAATGATTGAAGCTAAGTATGAAGAAGTGAAAGAGTTGGTAGGGTACATTTGCAGTAAAAAATTATTACTTTAAAATAATGACATCATATATATATATATATATGCATGTTCAGCTAAAGAAAAGTCTTGCACAGGCGTCTTCTGTGGCCATCACAACGGATGGAGCTACAATGAAGAATACAGGTGATTCCTACATAGCCATCACTGGCCATTGGATCACACCAGGCTGGAAGCTTATCTCTGCAGTTTTGGGAGTAAAAATCAGTGATGGTAAAGTTGTGTGTGCTTGTGTGTGTGCTTTTGTGTACTTGTGTGTGCTTGTGTGTGTGCTTGTGTGTTTACTCTTGTGTATGGCATGTTTCTTGTGATTGTGAATGTGCTTGTATGTGCATGTGTGAAAAGTAAGGACATGGATCTTTGTTCCAAGTCATCTAAATGTATGACCTGTAGTAGATAAATGTGATAGGCAGACACATCAATGTGATGAATAGATTAATAAAGTTTATACTTACTTTTAATTAAAGCCAGAGTCCTTGTACTACTGATTGAAATTATGTGTGCCTGTGCTTTTATTAACAGAGTCACACACTGGAGAAGCAATCTTTTCACTTGTTAATGATGTGGCTCAGAAAGAATTCTTCCTAGCAGGCAAATCGGATGCAGTTGCTACTGACAATGGTGCTAATTTTATGAAGGCCGTAGAGCTAATGCTAAGTAGCAATGCCACAGAGGAGCATGTACGCTGTGCATGCCACATGTTACAGCTTTCTATCAAAACAGCTCTTGAGGTAAGAACTATATTTTGTTATAAAGGTTCTTTATGAGAAAATGGTGTATGCCTCCAGTCCACCAAGCATCCTGCAGAGGTCTTGCATATACTGTTCAGAAGCATTGTAACTACAATTAGTGGCTCTCCTGTTCTACTTAAAGCCTTACGTGATAAACAAGAAAATCCCCACTTGTCATTCCAGTTTGAGGTGCCAGCAAGCTTGGAAGAGGAGAGTGATGAAGATCTTGATGAATCAACACAGCCAGCCCATGATAGTCCTGTTCTTGATAGCCAAGACTTAGAGGATCGCAGTGACTACTTACAGTGGGGTAGGACAAGAAAGGTCATAAAAGACATTGTAACTCGCTGGAACTCAACCTTTTACATGTTGGAGCGAGCTGTGGAGATTAGGGAAGCCTTTGATTTTGTATTGATTGACACAGGAAGACTTAATATTTCCCCTAGTAATAGGGAATGGAACTCAGCAAGTCCCCTTTGTTCTTTTCTAATACCTTTTGCTGTTGTCACAGACATTCTACAAGGAGAGAAATATCCAACCCTTGGGTGCATGTCTCGTTACATATCTCTTATCTACTGCAAGGTACAGTAATCATGTATATGCCTTCATTTATGTGTCTTTGTTATTTTGTGCATGCATGTACCCTTTATGTGATACCTTCTTAACCTTCAACTTAATCTTCCAGCCACATGGAATTTAGAGGACAAAATACGGGCACAGCAAGATGCAGCAGTTTCAGGTGTTAGAGATTACATTTTGGCAGATATGGACCGCCGCTGGGATTCAGCAGATCCATTGTTTTTATTGGGCTCAATCACTCATCTGGGGCACAAATCTCTGTCATGGCTGACACCAAATCAGCCAAATCAGCAGCAACAAGGGATAGACCAGCTGTTTGTAGAAATGAAAAATGTAAGTGGATCAGAAGGAATGATTCCTGGTACTAATTCCAGCCGTCCTGGAACACCTTCTGCAAAGCAGCTAAAGTTGACACTGTCCGAGCAAGCAAAGGTGCTATTTTTTTTAAATATTTCTCCGTCTCAAAGCCTAAACACCGAAGACATGATTAGTGACGAATTGAAAGGGTATGTGTACTTGGGATTGTGTGTGTGTGTGTGTGTGTGTGTGTGTGTGTGTGTGTGTGTGTGTGTGTGTGTGTGTGTGTGTGTGTGTGTGTGTGTGTGTGTGTGTGTGTGTGTGTGTGTGTGTGTGTGTGTGTGTGTGTGTGTGTGTGTGTGTGTGTGTGTGTGTGTGTGTGTGTGTGTGTGTGTGTGTAGTATGTGTATTTTTCCAAGTTCTGGCTAATCACTTTGACAATTAAAATAATTATGCTCATGCACATTTGTGTATTGTGAATGCATTTTGTTTAATAGATATCTCAATGAACCAGAGATAGACCACTTATATGGTGATCCTCTGATGTGGTGGGCAGCGCACAAAACAGCATATCCGCATGTTGCTACTCTGGCTCGGAAATATTTAGCCATACCAGCCTCAACGGCACCATCTGATAGAGTCTTTTCAACAGCCAAGAACATTCATCAGAAGAAAAGATGGCGAATGTTGCCATCTCACCTCGATCAAGCAATGTTTTTAAGACACAATCGTTCCATTCTTGCAGAATTATGAACTTATTTTGTTAGTTTCAGTTCGTACGAGTTTCTTTACCTTATAATTAATCACATGCAGTGCCAAACATTCCAAATCACCCTCATGTTTAAAGTAAGGATTCACCTGGCCCGCGCGCGCACACTTTCACACATACGCAACAAACACACAATGCTCTGAACCCCGGATCCCACTGATAACTGCATCAACCTCATAATAAACGCTGTGTATGTCCTTTGTGCTGCTATCCAAACGAGTGGGAGACATTTTTGATTAAGTCGTCGATTTGGATCGGGTATGGCGATATAATGAGCTATGAATATTCGTCGACTCGACGATGCATGTTAATTGCGATGCATAAAATTTTACTCGACGATATAATTAGAATCGCGGCAACACTGGATCAGCCTCGCAGCTGTCACTGTCGCGCACTCATAGACCTTATTTCTGGATTAGCCTAGCTCCTGCGTAGCTGACGCACTCTTAGTCTTTCTTTTCTGTATACCAGCCTTGTCCTTGCCAGCTTCTTCTTTATGGCATTCGCTTATAATATCATGCTCGCCTTGTTGATTTCTTTAAACTTAGGACTATTAATAACCAAAGGGTCTTGTGTAGGTGTGACTTACCGTATGTGGGATGAATAGCATAGTAGGTGATATGGCCAGGGTACAAGATTGTTTGTTTATCAAGCCCTGTATACCAAATTAGGCACAATATACTCGCTTTTGTATTTCACACGATGGGTGGTACATTGTTCTGACCCCTAAAGATAAAATCCTGATATATGCTGAAGCGATTGGTGCTGTTGGTGCTCATGAACAACGTTTCTAGCTTGAGTTCCTCATGGCGGAAGGAAGGAGAAGAATATAAATGGCGGTGAATAACTGATGGACCAGGTACGAGACATGGACACGATTGAGTATCTTTTGTTCTCTAAAAGCGCGCATTGTTTCGACACAGAACCAACGCAAATTACTATTCTTAATTGTGTTAGCGACAAAGAGGGAAATGATCCGATTCACTCAAAACGCGATCACGTTGTTAATGACATTCAGTATCCTACATGCTTCCGCAGGTTCCATACAGTACACGCTCGGTCATAGAGAAAATTCGCAGCTCGATCGTGGAGTAAATAAAGCGTATACAGCGGTAACTAAAGAAGCCATAAGAGTTCATAGCAACTGCTATGAAAACAAATAGTTGGCTTAGTCCCAATGTATACGCTTTATTTTATCTGTGATCGAGTTGCGAATTTTCTGCATGACTGAGTGGGTTCTGCAATAGTTTGCCAGCATGGAAGTTGACGAATATACGCGTCACTAAAAATTCATCACTATAGCTCTACGATGGACAATCTAATTTCCAGTGCGTGTGTACAGGACATTGGAGTCATTTAGGATACGAAACAATTTGGAAACTTGAAAAAGTTTAGCTAGGTCCCTTCATGCCGTCCAATAATATTATAATTATTATTAAATATATTTCATAAATATATAAGCAGTGAAACAATAATATTAATATGCACATTAAAGCACTACAACAACTAAAAGTCACAAGATGTGGTTGGTGGGACACATCTGGCCAACATTGCCCTGGCATTTGCCTCATGAGGGTGAGGCTGAGGCAACCATACATGGTGGATATAACCTCATTTAGAGGTTGACACAGCTGATTTGCTACTTTTTTGACAGGGTTGAAAGCACATTGATAGCCTCATTGCCCCATCCCCCAATCACCTCCATAACCAAAGGGATGCATGTCCATCTTCTAAGAGCACACGCCTCATTGTGTTTCGAGTGCTTGGCCACTTCTCTCATCTCAGCTGCATGACCACTGGTTTGAGCCGCTTCTTGTAACAGTTGCAGATTTAGCAGATTGATTACCTTTATGTCAAATGCCGCTGGGCGGGAGAGAGACCAATTTGGCACTTGAATGTCTGCTGGTCTTGATTGATCTTTGGGAAGAATGCCACTTCCTTTCTCAATTTGTGGGGAAAGGCATGCCTTGTGGCAGAAGTCAGCAATGCAGTCTCTTAGCTGGTTGTGTCTGGTTATTACTTCACTCCCAGAACGACAAGTAAGCATGTGGTGTCCCCAAGTATCCAGACAAAGTGGGCTTGGAGTGCCATCAGGTGTCAAAGGAAGGCCAAGCCACCATTTAAAAATGACCTGTGCTTCATCAGGCATCAACGCAAGACCTAACTTTGTTGATTGGCTGCACTTTAAGCCATGCATGGGCTTGAGGTGCAGAAATAGCCTGCAATATGGTCTTTGTCACAGTGGTGGCATCTGAAAAGAGGGAATTGAAGTCATCTTCTTCAATGTGAGAGGATAGTGTATGCTGGCGAGGTGGAGCATGTAGTACACTTTCAACTGAGATGGCATCCGGCTTACTGACCTTGGCATTTTAAGAATTCACTGCAGCATGAAGTCACTGAACAAATGTCTGAAGGAACTGACATGGTTAGGATGAAATGCATGCAGCAGGAGCGTGGCGATGAAGTGAATGCAGACCAAGGCCTCCATGGCTCAGGCTAAGTGTGGCCTGCTTGGCTGCTGGAAGTGTTAGCTCAATTGCTGCAGATAATTCGAAGCAGTGAAGAACATCATTGTCAAATTGGCTAAACACTGACTCTGACATTGGTGGAGGAGGTGTTGACTGTGCTAGGTGGGCCAGCTTACAGTAACTACATGACCTTAGGATGGTGACAGCAACTTGTGGGTTTCACAGCTGCACGGGGTAGAAGTGACAATAGATCAAATGTATCTTTTCTTTTGGACTCGATGTATTGAGCACAATAATCAGCACTCCCAATGGGGGCACCTAACAATTCAAAGGGAGGACAGGCTGAGCATGGAATTTCAGCAGGGAACATGGAGAGTTCTTGGGCACTGAATAATTGACATTTAGATAAATTGATGTGGAGACCAGATGTGTCACTGTTGGCTTGCAAAATGTCTAGAGCTCTGGATACTGCATCTGTTAGTCTTGCCAAAGCTCCGTCATCCAAATAGCAGCAGTTCAATAGCATTTCTTTACATTAGGGGTCAGCAGAGATTTGGAGAATTGTGCAGTGCAGAACAAGGGCAAAAAGAAGAAGGCCTATAGGGTCCCCATGTTGGAAACCAGACGCCGATAATATTGGACCTATTGAATGCCACAACTTTTGGTGCTGTGATTAGCACCAAGTCACCCAAGGAAAAAGCTCAGGGAAGTGGATGGCACATTGGTGGAGTACAGAATATACTAATGATAAATGATGAAGATCGATTTTCTAGTTTCTGTCGTACGCTGTTTCCATTCATTGGAATGTCTGATCAAGTTCTCACTACATTCATAAAGGCCCGCAAAGCATCATTCCTTGTTGCCGCTACAACGGTAGGAACGCTCGTTGTAAGTTTAGTGCCTGTGCGAGAGAGAGAAGTGAGCGTGCATACACTGCCTTCCAGGGAAGCATGGTTGCTGTTCCAACAAGCCTCTCACCAGTGACAGCAGTAACAAAAAAAGCACCAGCAGGATCGTTTATATCTGACTCACTGGGGCAGCTGCTCCCTTCTGTTAGCGAACATTCAAAATTGTGCTCCGCAGAAGTCCATATTTAATTTCTCCAATGCTGCATGCTCTCCCATTACAGTCTAAAGCAAGCCTGGCCTTTCTCTGCTATCTCCCTCACCCGTCGCGTGACCCTCTGAATTACCCTCATGTGCCCCCCATGTTGTCCCAAATGTGTCTGGTACATCTCTGTTACCCACCTCACCAGTCAAGGTCCCTCTGAATCAACTATCTTTTCTCCAGTTCCTTAAACTTCATTTCAAAAGCACTCTCAGTCGGCCCCTCAGAAGGCATAACAGAAACACTCTGCCACCGTCCAGCTATACGAGGCCATGCTGTCTTCGCCTCCTCCATCTACTCCTCAGCCATCACTATCCCCAGAGGTTTTGGTTCCAATCCCTCAGGCTCCTTTGCTCTCCACCAAACATGAGTTTCCCTGGTAAATATCAATATCTCTGTCAAGATGAAATGAGATGGTTTCCCCTACTATTAGGCATACGCACATGTCGCTTCATGCTGGAGGTATCTTGCCTGGAGAGGTTCCTTCCTCATGGCTATCTGACCAGAATCAATTCATTTGCTTCCTCTGTAACCAACTGGTATCTAACTCAAGAACATCTCACAGATAATGCTGCAGAAGTAGTTAGTGTCAATTCAACAGGACCAGCTGCAATCCTCCTCCTCGCTGTCCAATCAGGGTCTCCCATCACTCAAGGAAGCTTTCCAGCTTCGTTGCCCCACCTTACATTTTATCCCAACAAAATCCAGGCCTGCTTTTGCACGGGTTCTGTCAAATACCCTTAGATCGGTTGCTTCCGAAGTACCAGTTCCCTTCCTCTAGGCGTAGGGATCGTCATACTAAGCTTATCTCTGTTGACCATCTGTGTGATCTGTGGTCCAAAAATGAACTGAACTTACATTGGAATCAAAGTAACAGCTATGGCCAACACCACCAGCAGAACCCATGATACACGTGGAGATGACACAAAGCGGCTCATACTATAAGTGCTAGAGTGGGCTTGTATGGGAAAGCATGCAGAGTGCTTCAGTCATCAGGGATAGCTCCAGATAACAGTGACACCAGGCATTAGCTGCAAGCCAAGCATCCTAGTTGCCCTTTATCTTCAGTACCTGATATGCCAACAAATACCTCTCGAGCAGTCTTGATTTTGACATTCTATCCATATTAAGACAAGTAAATAAAAACATTCTCTAACGAGAAAGTTGGTGGGCATATAGGATTGACAATGTTGGTGTAAAAAGCACGGAAACAAGTGTGACAGAAATGTTACTGGAAAATTGAAATAGGCCTATATTTAGCCCAGTCACATTTAGACAGCGCACGCCTGAGAAAATGGGCTAAATATAGGCCTATTTCAATTTTCCAGTAACATTTCTGTCACACTTGTTTCCGTGCTTTTTACACCAACATTGTCAATCCTATATGCCCACCAACTTTCTCGTTAGAGAATGTTTTTATTTACTTGTTTCATAAGTTTTTTTTTCTTTTTTTTTCTCCGTGTCAAAGAACGTATAAACTTTTACAATAAGAACACATAGTTAATTAAAAATGATAAGTATAATTGTTTTTAATATAATTAATTATAGTTCCACGTCCTCGGCCTCTTCTCCCTCCTCTTCCTCTTCTCCCCCCCCCCCCCCCCCCCCCCGTCTTGGATATGGCCATGCGGGTGGCGGGGGCAGGAAAAAAGGTGGGGGCAGCATTGGGGGGAGCAGTGGCGGGGGCAGCGCTACTGCTGGTAGCGCTGGCGGGGGCAGCGCTACTGCTGGTAGCGCTGGCGGGGGCAGCGGTGTTGCTGGTAGCGCTGGCGGGGGCAGCGGTGCTGCTGGTAGCGCTGGCGGGGGCAGCGGTGCTGCTGGTAGTGCTGGCGGGGGCAGCGGTGCTGCTGGTAGCGCTGGCGGGGGCAGCGGTGCTGCTGGTAGCGCTGGCGGGGGCAGCGGTGCTGATGGTAGCGCTGGCGGCGGCAGCGCTGCTGCTGCTGGTGGTGGGGCTAGCGTTGGCGGGGCAGCGCTGCTGCTAGTGGCAGGGCTAGCGCTGGCAGGAGCAGAAATTGAGGAAGTTTGAGCTTCCTCGACCTCCTCTCCTTCATCTATATCAAAAAATTCTGCCCCTACTTCTTCCGCCATCTACGTGAGAGACTGAGCATTGAAACAACTTGTAAAACAATTTAGAATTTACCTTTGATTTTTTTTCAAGATAGAAATGTTCTGTTCTACGGGTATATGGTTTATATACATGCACAGCCACGTGTTCTAGCTGTGCTATAATTCTATTGGTCCAATTTTACCTGTCCATTCACTGACTGGTCGCTTATTCATGCATGACATCACATACTGAGTGGGAGGAGTGAAGTGTGTGTGTGTGTAGGTGTGCTAAAATTCTATTGGTCGAATTTCATCCAATCACATGACCTGAGGTGCATGCAGGTGCAGTGGTGTTGAAATTAGCACATCTGATATATTCTGCTGTTAACTAGCTAGCTTCTGCCACTACCTATGGAAATATATGTTTGTAAGTGACAGCAGTTGCTCAAACTTTTCCAAGATCTGCAATGTGCAAGTCCATTGTGATGTATATACCATGCTATAATTGTTGCAAACATGAGAGTATAAGTTGTGCACACATTTTTATTTTATTTATTTTACTTTTATTTTACCACACATTATGCCTTATACATGCATCAAAACATTTCACCAATTGCGCATTACATGAATTATTTCATTTTCATACAACTCAATTTTGGGTAACACTTCTGTACACACGTGTAGTGGACCTTTAAAACAACGTGACATGTACAAAGATTGACCTAACCCTTTACATGTACATGGGGGAACTTTTACTTGTGGGAAGCCTTACTGTACATCTGATAACAATTAAACACAGCTGCAGCAAAGGGTGGATGCGCATGACAGACTTGTACTATAAACACGTGTCTAGTCCTTTCTTCAACATCAGATAACTAATATACAATAATGTACAGACACAGATGCATGCACAAATACCTTTTGTACAAACATTTACCTTTACGTGTACAAGGAAACTGGGAAGCCTTACTGTACATCTGATAATACGGTATGCAGGCATACAAGAAATGTGTTAATGTGTGCATGACAGGGAAGCCATGAGCCACGTGCAAAGCAGCCCTTAGATTTTAAATGCTACATACAGCATGCTAGAACATACCTTTGGGTGGTAGTGGTAGTTCTACGACCCTTCCAATACCGACTCCTTCTAGCTGCCTTAATGGTAGCTGAATTGCCCCTGTATATCCGCCTTTTAGCAGCACGGTTCTCCTCGACGCCCTCTTGATATCGCTGCCTTTTAGCAGCACGGTTCTCCTCGACGCCCTCTTGATATCGCTGCCTTTTAGCAGCACGGTTCTCCTCGACGCCCTCTTGATATCGCTGCCTTTTAGCAGCACAGTTCTCCTCGACGCCCTCTTGATATCGCTGCCTTTTAGCAGCACGGTTCTCCTAGACGCCCTCTTGATATCGCTGCCTTTTAGCAGCACGGTTCTCCTCGACGCCCTCTTGATATCGCTGCCTTTTAGCAGCACGGTTCTCCTCGACGCCCTCTTGATATCGCTGCCTTTTAGCAGCACGGTTCTCCTCGACGCCCTCTTGATATCGCTGCCTTTTAGCAGTACGCTTAGATACAGCATTTGCGTTGTAGGTGTCGCGTACAGAGGGCTTCTTCTTTTCAGGGTCGGCCTTGTAGCGCGCTCGGGCTTTAGCCTTGTTCTCTTGTGATAAAATATCTTCTCGTTTTTGGAGGTATTCCGCTCGTTGCTTAGATCTCTTCTTTTGATTACGCGAAGGCATTTTTAGAAAAACAACTTCACTAGCCAAAGTAAGGTAACGACTAAACTGCGATAGGAACACCAAATAAATTTAGTGCCTGTTGGAGTATTTATACTCCCTAAAATTATACATTTTATTAAGAACTTGCTAGAACTTGCTAGATGGCCATAGAACTTGCAACAAAATAGGGTATTTCTCGCTGTAGTTTCTTTCTAGATGTGATATGTGTCCAAATGACATGCTAGGATAACGTGCCGGTAAATTCTGAAGAGATTGGTACTATTGTCGTTCTTTAAAACCGTTCGTAGCTCGAGTTATACCTTCCTAAGGAAGACGACGACGACGACGACGACGACGACGACGACGAACAATTTTTTTGGGAATGGGCACGAGAAGCAGGTTCTTTGTTTGTCTGGAAGCGCATAGTTTAATGACATGAAACTAGCATGAAAACGTAGATCTTGGTGTTGTCGTTCGATTGCTGCAACGAGATAAGTGATCCGTTTCTCCGTTGTCCCTCCCGACGCGATTTAAAAATTTTAATGACATTCATCATTCCTCAATCAATCCTATATTGAACCTGCTGACGCAGGTTCAGATCTTTTCCAAAAGGGAACTATTGCTGGTCCCTCAAGGCTATGAGTTCAACATCTTTTGGATGCTTCTAACATCATCTTACCAACATCAATTTGCTCATCTTTGAGGGATATTGTATCTCATGGCATCAGTTAAAGCTCCCTCGTCCCTGCCTAAGTTCTTTGCTGGAGGTAGCCTAACAGCCTTGAACAAACTGAAGGAAGGGTGCCCTGCTGTCGGAGAGACTTTATGAAGGCTCACCGGTAAGGCATCCAACTTCATTCAGCTACTTCAGATTGGAGTGTCTTGCAACCTAGGTTCAGAAATGGTCATCCATGGTTAAAGGCAGTGTATAGAGACGAGCACTGGGATAGGGACGACTTTTTAAGGTAGACATGTAGAATGTCTTCAATCTTGTGTCTCGGCAGGCCCTTCTAGATGAGTTTTCTATTTTTTCCCCGAACTCCTGCCATGGGCTAGTTGGTACTATAGGTCACACCCATTATGGTGGCATTCATTAGGCTTCTTCAGGCACAATGTCCTATGAGGCTAGGGACGCAACAGGGAGACCTTTTGGGTCCTTTATTATTTGCTTTGAATCTACTTCATTGAACGTTTAATCATGCATCTACTCCTAACTTCACATTCTTGCAGGTTTAAATCGGTTATCATGGTGAGTGAGGGCTAAAAGGGACGATAGACGTTTTTCTGACCAGCGTCCAGTGAGTCATAATTAATTCCAATTGCGAATATTAAACCCTCATGTCCGGACAGAGAAGAAGCTAATAAGCATAGATTGGTATAAATACGCGACTGCACTACAGAATACAATACGAGGCGAGAGCAACATCAGCAGAAAATGTTCGTGATGAACTTCCAAGTCCAACTGCAGGCAGCCTGCATTCTTTCACTGGCAGTGGTAAATTACGCCACTTTAGAGGATAGATTGACTTCACTCATGAATAATTTTCAGGTTTGGGCGGCTTGAGTTATGCAGCAAGTTGTTCTTTATAGAACGTGATGGAAATAGCCAATCAATGAAGTGTTCATTTTGAATAAACTTTTTGGTCCACATGTACAGTTCGAAATGCAAGATAACTATGATAAGTTTATCGCATCCTGTAACGTCCTTCGGCAAGCAAGAACTAATGATTGCACCCCGTCAGTGAACTTCAATCGCGTTCGGAATTCTACGTGCTCATATGTGGAGCAACAGCCTGTAAGTTGCGTATAATCTATATTGGAAAGCGTTGATTAGTTTATGATTTGTCGTTTCCCCCCTCCGGTACATTAACTCCATTTATAGTTGCGAGCAAGTGATTGACTTAATGTGCGCCTTGAATGAAATTGCTACAATCCCTATTCCTTACCACATAGCGCAGTTGTGGCAGCCCTTGGTTTTCTCTTTTATCACTACACCTCCATACTTTAATGCGACCAATGTTACGTGCAGATGGATCAATGATGTGATCGTTGACATCTCATCTCTTAATCCGCTTTTCAGCGCTGGTTCTCCATTGGATCTGAGTTGTGCTCAGTAATTTGTATAGGATGTTTTTTCCTTGTACTGACATTTGCACTGCAAATTTGCGAACTGTTTGTTTGATAAAAAATTTGTAACTTTAAACAGGCAAAGACAATGTGAAAACTCATTACAAATCTGGTGGTAATTTAGTCGGGCGGCCGCGTTTGGTTGACCGAACGCGGTGGTGGGGCCCGGCCGACTAGTGGTAATTCTGGTGGAACGCCACTCCATAATGCTGTACGATATTCCTAATGTCAGGAGTGAACGTCTGGAAAAGGGTGTACCTAAGCATTTATGCCCGAAGATGACACCCTGGGAACCAATAGATCACTTGTAATTAGTTGGTGGAAAAGAGAACGCATAGCGCATTTGATTAATGCACAGCGGGAAGGTCAAGCGTGAGCGCGAACTATAATGCCAAACGTATTTATTTAAATGGCCACCGCGGGTATTTCCGGGTTAATTAGACTGGGACCCGATTGATGGTTGGTCCCCCAGACTAAGCGTGGAGTACATCGAACGAAACTTAATTTAATTTGTACCGTACGTTTAAATAACATTAATTAGCCATTGTCATACAGGCGGGGAGGGCACATAAAACGATATCCGACCAAATATCAGCATATGAAGGAAACGAATATTGACTAATCGGGACTAAGATAAACATAATCGGTTATTTCGATCGAGTAAGGAAATTTCTGAAATCGGTTAACCTGATGCGATAATGCATGCATGGGCGACCGAATAGGTAATCGCTGCCTTTAACACATACCCACATTAGAATGTGGAACAAAAGAGATCCAGACCAACACTCGCAGCTGCTGATGGATTACTTCACCGTTACATGAGAGACTTCTCGCGTAGCGGTGACGTAATCCATCCGCAGCTGCGAGTGTGGGTCTGGGTACGAAACTAGCATATTTCAGGGTAGGCCATCCGAAGTGCCTGAAGACGAGGATATCAAACATTATTTTGCACGTAGCACAGAATTGTCACTGCATGAGGGGTGCATGTAATGAGGAAATCGGATTGTTGTCCCTCCACCAGGGTAATCATGTGTATTAGCGGAACTACATGGTGGCTACCTTGGGATATCGAGAAAGAGGAGTATTACGAGAATGTTTGTTTGGTGGCCGGGGATGGACAGAACATTGAGAGTTGGTAAAAGAGTGTAGTGAATGTAATCTAAATCGAGCCTCTCCTCCAATAGCTCCACTACAGCATGAAAATGGCCCACAAGACCATTTGCAAGGGTGCACTTGGATTATACAGGGCCAGTGCCGGGAAGGAAAGATGTTTCTGGTGATAATAGATGCGCATTCAAAATGGATGCCGGGAAGTGGAGCCAACCAAATATGCAATATCTCCGTATACAGTTCAGAAGTTGAGAGCTACTTTTGCAAGATTTGGAATTCCAGAAACAGTAGTGACTGAAATTGGCCTTGTTTTTCCCGAAAGGAATTTGAAGATAAGGAATGCCATACGTAGATTGAACACGAGCGCCTCGACGGAGAAAGTAACGATCGCAAAAAAGTGTAGGTTTCATAATATGCAAAAGAGACTTTACTAACGGTAGAAAGAAACTTGCCTGTACATATTTTGCTTCGTTCTGCTTTTGTTCGAATTTTTAAGACAATACCTACGCAATTATGAGAAGTACCGAAAATATTCTACGGCCGTGACCCTACGTAATGACGGATAATTAAATTTTATGGGGAAATTGGATTGTGGTCCCTCCACCAGGTATAGAGCATGTGTTTTAGCGGAACTACATGGTAGCCACCCTGGGATATCGAGAATGAAGAGTATTACGAGAATGTTTGTGTGGTGGCATGGGGTGGACAAGAACATTGAAGAGTTGGTAAAAGAGTGTAATGAATGTAATCTAAATCGAGCCTCTCTACCAAAAGCTACACTACAGCCATGGAAATGGCCCACAAGACCATGGGCAAGGGTGCACTTGGATTATGCAGGGCCTGTGGGAGGAAAGATGTTTTTGGTGATAATAGATGCGCATTCAAAATGGATGCCGTGAAGTGGAGCCAACCAAATATGCAATATCTCCGGTTACAGTTCAGAAGTTGAGAGCTACTTTTGCAAGATTTGGAATTCCAGAAACAGTAGTGACTGACAATGGGCCTTGTTTTTCCCGAAAGGAATTTGAAGATTTTATAATGAGGAATGGAATTACTCATATAAAGACAGCTCTCGTCGAACGGGCTTGCCGAGCATGCAGTATGGATTTTTAAGGAGGGGTTGAGGGTGGTGAAGCAAAGTACGTTGGAAGATAAGATAGCAAGGTTTTTATTCCAATATAGACTAATTCCTCAAACGACAACGGGAGTGTCTCCAGGGTAACTTTTGATGGGGAGGAGACTGCGAACGAGACTGGACGCTACTTTTCCGAAACTCGAGGATCAAGGGACAAAGCGTCAAGAAAATCAGAGGCTCGAGCATGATTTGGGCACACAAGCAAGGGAGTTCACAGAAGGTGAACAGGTCTATGTAAAGTTTTTTCTTCTGGGAGGGAAATGGCGATGGGAAACAGGAAAGATTTATACATGTAAGTGCATGGGGCCAGTCTCTTATGTCACTGAGTTCATGGATAAAGGAGGGCTGGGTCGAAGGCATGTGGAAAAAATCAGAAAGTGTCGGAGTCGATGCAAGCAGCTGCAGGAAGAAAGAAAAGCAGAACAGTGGGGCTGAATTTCCCAAAGGGACGCGCGAGTTATTGGTGGTCAAACCAAGGCAACAAAGAGATTGAGAAGGGCAGCAGCAAGACGAAGGACCACCACAACTGAATGAAACCCGAGAAGAAAGACGTTACCCTATATAGCCTGCAAGGATACGAAGACCTCCATGCAGATAGAGGGAGGGAGGTGTAGTGCACTTTACAGGATAGATGTACGTAGTACGGCAGCAGTACGTACGTATATGGCTGCGGAACACTAGTTCCACCTGCACTACTCCTCCTTTTATTCTTCCGTATGTCTCATGCATGTCTGTATCGCGATATGAACAAATAAAGTATCATGCACAATATATTGCCTACTGCAAAATAGGCGAATGTGAATGAACGGGAAATGGTGGGAGATAGAAATATATATGGTTTACAAATGACAGGAAAAGTCCAACCGGGTATGCATTAAGCATTAATAATGCACAATTTATTATCTAATTAAAGTATGTTGCAAATGACATAACCTTTCAATCGATGTTGCTGCAAGGGGTCTTAGTTACTTCTACACTGACAAGCACATGCACATAATGAAAAACTTTTACACATGCTAAATAAAGGTTTTAGTCTCACTGGATATAGTTAGCAGAATATTTATTTCATTCAGCATTGTTCCCTTCCTTTTTAGACAGCATTTGCTGAATTATTTATAAGCCATGATACACATAAACAAATACAACCATGGAAATTAAATTATGCATGTTATGAATAATATCTAGTGAGTTTCCTGGTATAAACTTATTTGATGTTGAATTTATAATACTATCATGCAGCTGTTCCATTTTTAAGTATCGAACTTTTTTTTTAAGTCCAGGGTTCTCCCAGTAAGCTTGTTTATGGAATTCTTCACCACAAGATTCAGCATTTCAAGACTGTTTAATTATATATACTCCATTTGTTTGAAATTGTACGTGCAATCTTGTGTTGCACCACAAATTGTTAGATCATCAATATAGGTCTCATTATCATATTCCTCTTGTACTGGTTGATCTACGTTTTGAAGATTCAACAAAGAAAGATGGGTTTCACAAGTTCTTAGATCGCCCTTCCACTCAACTTCATTTAATGGGCAATCAGCACCATTGTGCAAGTCAAGGCCACTGGTACTAGATTGAATGACTGCTGATGTTCTGCTGTCTGTTATTATAGGAATTTTTTCAGCAAAAACCTTGTGAAGGTATTGTGCATGGCAAGCGATTTGTTCGTCACTATCAAGGTTTGCTGCACTAACTTGGCCTACATTGTCTTGACTATGATGTTCTTGTTTCTGAGCTGGCAAGCTCGAAAATTCAAGCATATCTAAGTGCGTAGATATTGATGACATGAAGTAGCTAGTTGACATAGTAGCTCTACACTCCAGTGCCTATAATGGGAAATTGTAGTACAAAGCAACAGTCATATTTAGATAGGTATAGTTCTAAACTCATTCCTTGTTCACAATTACATAACTTACTAAAGAATTTAAGAATTCTGGATTTCGGTGCATTGCTTTATTTCTGCAAGAATGATCGATTTTTTTCACAACATTCAAACATGCATGCATGTGTGCAAGACAATAAATTATCATACAAGGTACATCGCTAAAGCTAAAATCCACCCTCAAACCACATGGACCCTAGCATGAAAGTATAGCTCTGTATATTGTAAAGCTCAATGTAATTTACAACACACAGTCACAATGTAAAATGCTAAATACCATGAGCTACTAATATAATTTAAGCAGTTGAATTTTTCTGTAATGCTAATATCTGAAATCAGACACTTTATTTAATACTACCCATGCAGCGTAAATAATAGACAGAGCAAATGTTTGCTGGATTACACAAAATAATAAGCAGCATTGAACTTTACATAATACACTGACAATTGCACAAAACTGTATTCCAACCTTATTGCCTTGGTTATGCATAGTATAGGCATGATAGATGATATAATCAACAGTAGTATGATTGAAAGTCCTCCAAAAATCCAGTAAATTGAATAGGCTGTGTGGATATAATGGAATAGAGTTTTCTTGAGGTAGAATTTGCATTCAGCAAGGAAATCTCAGTTTATGCAGGGAAACTAGTGAGGTCTTGGTGAACTGCTCTCATCCATTAATCAAACATTGGTTAATTTGCTATCTTTCAGTTTGTAATTATCCGGCTACCCAAAATGTCCAATCATGATTTTTTGGTTAAAAGGAATCTTATACCCTGTAAATTTTTACATGTAAAGTATCTAGGTTTCAGTTTGTAAACAATAGAATTCAATATATAATGAAATAATAAGAATTCTGTGTGGATCCTCCATCTGAGCACAATAGAATTATGCATTCAATTTATGAATTAATCTTATAAATCTAGGTATTTTTTTACATAATTTCTGAAATTTTATGTTTCTTGAATTGATACATACAAATCCTCCATCTACAATTTAATTTCATATCTTTTAAAAACTTGATACATTTGTACAAGTATTATGAAATGCAAACATGTGTCAACTAACCTGGAGTTGTGCTTGCATAGGAAAAGGTTGAATTGATATATTCTCCTGTTAACACAACAACGGAAAGCAGTTGCAATGCATGCAGAAAGCAATTACCAGCAGTAGAATTTGGGTACACTGGTGATGTATTCGTGTTCCAAACTGAAAATGATGTCGTTGGCTCAATCTGTTGAACTAAAAATGAATTTGACCCATACCGGCTGCTGAATGATTCAATAATATGAACTAACCAGATTGTAGTACATATGAGGAATAATTTCCATGTAATGTTGACAGGGCTGAAGCAATCGATTCTATAAGCAATTTATGTTGCAAATAAACAGCATAAATGATAGGGATTTTGTGCAGTCTATTATAATATCATGGCTAGGCCTTACCTTTTTGGTAAACATGTACAGTCCAACTTTCTCCAGATTTTTTGTTTCTGCATTTCAGCTTGATGTTATTTGATGAATTGAACAGAGATGAGGAATCAGTAATGACAACTGAACCATTAAATGATCCCATTTCCTGCAGCCGATACTCATCAACAGACCATTCATCAGCAAAGCTGCGACTTGGTAGTTTGCATGTAAAACATAATGTAGTGTTAACTGGAACAGTTACAACTTGGTCATTTGAAGTAATGATGTATGGACCAAATGAGCACTGATCAGCTGGATAGATTTAAGTACTAGCAATTTGTAGGATTACAAAAATAAACATACCAAATGAGCACATTGACATAGGTAGTGCAAAGTACTTCTTCTCATCTGCTCCATCTTTAAGACTGTAACAAGCATAAATAATGCATTTTGTTGACAATTGTGCATCTGGTACTGCACACGTTTGAGGTGAACGTGGGGACCACAGTGAAACCTGAAACAATTTGTCATTTGACAGTGTAATGGAAAATTGAATTTTTACTCTTCAGTGCTTGTCATCTAGGAAAAGTACACAGTAGATGTTTTTGTGCATAGATTAAATTCTAAACACTTAATACAGGTGCTGGAGCAGTTAACCACCAACATGCACATGTGGGCATTCACATACACACATCACTTACTGGTGGAAGTTGTGATTCAGTACAGTTATACTCCACATACATTTGCACAGTAGATGTAGTCAAGGGAGAAAAGTTCCATCCATATATAAATTGCTGCTCAGTTTGATAGCATTTGGTGGTGGTAGCATTAATGTATTCAATAGAAGCTGTGAGGAAGGATTCGCCTTACATTACTGCTAATTTTTATTTTCTGAAAATGTCATTGCCATAGCAAATGTAATCGTTGCTCGCGTACATTTACACTTGTATCTCGTACTCCACAAAAATGTGCATATGAAATCAATATGTACTAGCTGGGTAATTCTTATTACTGATACCGCCATATGCTATATGTCGTTAGCAATATCGCGAAATAACGTACACGGACCTCAGTAAGGATACAAATTGCATATCGTTGTAGACGTTCGTGGACATCGTATACATTATTTCTGTATTTCTGCTTATATATAATTACAAGTAAATAAAAACATTCTCTACGAGAAAGTTGGTGGGATATAGGATTTGATTATGACATTGGTGGTGTAAAAAGCAAGGAAACAAGGTCTTATCAGAAGGGAAAATGTCATAGTCCTATATTTAGCACACAAACAACACATGCCCTAGAAATGTGCTAAATATAGGACTATGACATTTTCCCTTCTGATAAGACCTTGTTTCCTTGCTTTTTACACCACCAATGTCATAATCAAATCCTATATCCCACCAACTTTCTCGTAGAGAATGTTTTTATTTACTTGTTTTCTTAATTTTTTTTCATATATTATATAAAAGCGAGTCCTCCAGCCGATTCTGAAGCTATTGGTGAAATTTTCATCGCTTAGAAATGTTCCTGTCCTGAGTTATGCGTTGCCAAGAAGAAGGAGGAGAAGAAGAAGAAGAAGAAGAATAAGAAGACGACCCGCCCCTTGTTCCGAGACTGGGTACGAGGACGAGCAGTACACTCTTGTTCTCAACAACCACGCGGTTTTTCAAGGTTCAAATTTTTTGATTTTCTGTGAACTCCGAAGAGCTTCTATCAAATGATCCATACGCATCCAAAATTGGACTATCCATCATAAAGTTATTAGGCACTGAATTTATAATTAGCCATACTAGTCTTTTGCTTGTCCTGGTAAAAATGTCACAAGGGTGATTGTGCTGTACACAGTCCCATAAATAGAAAGCTAAGCGAATATAATTTTGAAATTATAAGAGTAGATTTAGCTATGAACAAATTACGCGGTTGCAGCTACATGTAGCACATGCCTTAGTTATACCATTAATCAAATTATAGGTGCAATTAAATATGCGCCATTACAGTACAAAGAGTATCACACACACACACACACACACACACACACACACACACACACACACACACACACACACACACACACACACACACACACACACACACGCACGCACACACAGACATACACACACACGCGCACACAGGCACACACATAAAATCGTCAACCAAGTGCAATTGCCTAGTATGCGCGTATAAAGTGACGTATTAAAAATGTAATGTGATCAAAGCCTTGGTAGTTGACCCCCCCCCCCCCCCCCCCCCCCCCCACACTCCATGTTATGCCAGCATGAGTCAATTTGGCGACGAACTGATGAGCATCTTATATTTAGTCATTGACAAGCACGTATAGCAACAAGGTAACGTTCATTTTGTGGAACTGCTACATCCATGCATGCGTTCAATCGACATTGAAGGTCTGTACACTTTTGAGAGTTCATGTATGAGGAACAGTGATAAGTAGTGAGAACATTAGAATTCAAATTATTCCCAATTACATTTAAAACCTATACGATGCTTTATATAGAAAGCGTTACACTCACTGTTCCTTCTCTGTATTAAATGATAGAGACGGCCGGAAAAGAGACAGAAGTGTGTGTGTGTGTGTGTGTGTGTGTGTGTGTGTGTGTGTGTGTGTGTGTGTGTGTGGTGTGTGTGTGTACGTGTGCGCCTATAAAATAATCGCGCACACGTTAATTGTCGTTTGTTTAACCTGTATATATGTCACTTGTAGATTGCAGTGCCCTAGAACGTTTAAGGGTTCCTAATGTTTCACTTACGAGCGTTCTGTTTCGTTGTTTAGTCGCACGTGTACGCCATAGTATATGAACATGCAAGTGATCCATAGCTAGCCGGTTACGCCCGTCAGCGATGCCATATCATATATCTGTACATACATGTAACAAATACGTGCGCGCATTCTTCTCACCAGGCGTCAAGTTCGTCCCACACCAAATGCTATAAGTGGCCATTGTCTCAGTACAAGTGAGGAGTAGTAGAAGGCAAACAAGGGAATCCATTCTTATTCTTTGACACGACGACTCCGACATCAATTGAACCCGTTATCCGCAATAGCAATATATACGGTTATGTACATTCATATGGGTGCCACGCCTCTATGGCAGTTGGTATTAAATATCAATGCATGCATATACTTATGACCATACATTGACCGTGCGTGCATACATCCCTAAACCTTATCTTTTCGGTTATATGCATGCACTATTGGCATGATTATGACCAATGAAGATCCTCTCCAAAATGGAGAAAGCTCTAAAGAACGAGGGTATTTTATACGTACAATAGTTCGTGAGTCGCAGTTTAGAGTTCTAGAGCTAATTGCGGTTGAGGTGTAAGGAAATCATAGTCGAAACGCTAATCGGAAGTTTCGTTAGAAACTTCCATATAGGATTTGACCACGACTATGAATGTCATTAAAAAAACCGCGACCCTTCTGTAACAACACTCCCGACGATCGGATCGTGTAGCTTGTTTTAGCAATCGATCTAGAAGTCAAAAATGAGTAGTTTCGTTTTTATTTCATGTCGCTGAACCGCGTGGTTGTTGAGAACAAGAGTGTACTGCCCGTCCTCGTACCCAGTCTCGGAACAAGGGGCGGGTCGTCTTCTCATTCTTATTCTTCTTCTTCTTCTCCTTCTTGGCAACGCATAACTCAGGACAGGAACATTTCTAAGCGATGAAATTTTCACCAATAGCTTCAGAATCGGCTGGAGGACTCGCTTTTATATAATATAATACTTTGATAAACAATCGACTATCAGCCTCCTATGCCTTGTATAATTTAATTACGGTATCTAAAGATAAACGGCATGTGTATAAAGAAATGAAAAGGGAGAAGCAGCCATACAACAGTCATTGGGTTACTTGGGTACGAAAAAAATTAAGAAAACAAGTAAATAAAAACATTCTCTACGAGAAAGTTGGTGGGATATAGGATTTGATTATGACATTGGTGGTGTAAAAAGCAAGGAAACAAGGTCTTATCAGAAGGGAAAATGTCATAGTCCTATATTTAGCACACAAACAACACATGCCCTAGAAATGTGCTAAACATAGGACTATGACATTTTCCCTTCTGATAAGACCTTGTTTCCTTGCTTTTTACACCACCAATGTCATAATCAAATCCTATATCCCACCAACTTTCTCGTAGAGAATGTTTTTATTTACTTGTTGCATTATTGCTAACAGAGGCAGTATCTTGAGCACAACGTAATAAGCGCTCAACAATCATGGGCGTCTTTACTACAAATAACCATCTTGCGTGCCCTCGTAATGCCAGCGCATTTACAAGATATCAAACGACAGATCCTTTGGACATAGCTGTGTCTTTTGCATGCACACGAGTATTGGCCAAAGACCTTTTGACCATTCTAAGGTGTTAATTGCTATGGCTGTTAAATCATCAACCACAGACACATTTCGTGTGGAGTATGCGAAGATGATAAGTATGACTAACAAATTCTGTGTTTTTACTGGTAGCCATGGAAACGGATGCACTGTAAAATGTACACCGGGGGGGGGTGTGTGGTTATAATGATATGTGCATATATATCAATGAACTTCCCGATTTCTATAATGGCATCACCTCCAATGCTTAACTCCAATTCATTATTAGCAGGTCGTTGTAACCTGCAAGTTTCTATTACCTTGCTGACAAAGTCATTTCTGGGCACCTACCATCTCTATTCATCTACTCCTCAACATGCTTATCGATGGACCTTGCCATTGTTGAATTTCATGTACCAATGGCTGTGGAGATATCTAGGCCTGGAGTGAGAATGAGGTAAATAAATGATCCACTTGCGGGCTGTACCTACAATACTGCATTTCTATGGCTTCAATGATGTGTCGATTATTTCATCCTCGTTTGAGCTGTGGCTACAGCTGTAATAGCAATACGCCTTCCCCCCCCCCCCCCATGACTCCACCCTTGGGCTCATTAAGTCCGGTGTTAGTGTGCATTGTGATGTAAACCTCCTGTACCTATTGTGCTTCGAACATCAATTCAGGGTGTACATTTATAGGTCTGCGTGTTAAATACGCTATGGTGAAGCTAATCCATCTGTATAGACAGCTTGCAAGTTATATGTTTGTTTATAGTAATAGCAATAGGTCGTGGCTCTTTGAGACGAGTAGGTGTCTTAGCCTCACAGCAAACAAATTGTTATGTCAAACCGAAATTTGTTTTCACGTCTTGACTTCACAACACAATTAATTGGTTTAAGCCGGTTAAAACGATGATATGTTCAAACCGTGCTATTTGTTTGAACCTTTCATAATGATTGGAGAAAAAAACTTTGCCGTGTGGGCGATTTGAACTCACACTTCTGTGCATTCCATACACTAGCTTCTGAATTTGCTAATTTCATGCAGATAAATGCAAATGGGATCATTGCCTCAAAATGGACTTATCACCTGTCATATATTTATTAAGCTATAGGTTCTTGCAAAGATCCTGTTTACATGGCTGCCGTTTGTGTTTCAAACCAGGACTATTGTACCATTAAATGAGGCAATATGCATACAAGCAAGGAGTTTTAAACAAGGAACTTTTTTATGGCTTGAAGGACTTCTAAAGGAGTATGTTCAAAGAATACCAAATTGGTAAAGTGTTTCAAAGGTAGTCACGTCACGATTATTAGCTACAACTAGCAAATTTTTAACCATTAACCGCCCCTAGGAATGCACTGATGTAACCGCGCGGTTAACGGCGGCAATTCTGCCTCACCAAATGGTGATGCTAGTACAACTAAATAACTGTCGGTACTCTTTTCCCCACCACACCATACATATAACATCCCGTCATTGTCATATTTATGATGGGGTTTTCGTTAGAGGATATGATTTTTTTTTCTTATTGTGAAGGGCGATCAGGAAATGTAAAAGGGAGTCGTGGAGCGATACCAATTATCAAAAGCTTTCATTCAATGTGGGCGTGGTCACCGATCGTGGTGGTGCGAAGGGGGATATCTGCTGCACAATCAATGCCTCGCTAGGTACATTAGATGCAGTCAGGAATTTGTGTGGTTGGAACCGGATGGATTAAGTTCAAACTGAAGCCTCATTCATAAAGAAGAACAAATTGGCATAATGTTTCGAAGGTATCTGTAATCTAGCAGAACCACAGAGGTATGGCAAATCACATCAACAGTACGGATTACCACACTTAAATGGTATGCATACTAGGTATATGAAACAGACCATTGACGAACCTTCTGCGTTACTTGGCAGGAACACAATGTAACGTATGTTTTTCTAGCAAATACCACCATTTATAGTGCTGACAAATTACACGGACCACCCATTCTTGGGTGGTCCGTGTAATTTTCTCGTATTTCTGTTTATACAAGGAGGGCAATTTTGGCTCAATTGGCAATGTTTCACGTGATGGAATTCTATTTGTGGCCGAGCGCGTCGCATCATATTGAAAAATTGAAAATGAAATATCGCTGTCTTTGTCAATATAGTGAACAGTGCTCAATCCGAAGCAGAATAATGGTCTGGAAGCAGTCCCGACCTCTCTCGAATCACCGAAATCGACCCCTCGCACCGAAGGCGTATACCATGTAGGCGTGTATACGTACGTATGCAGCATATCCATACCATGTTGTGATAGCACCTACTGTACTCGAAGCTGCGAAAAGTATATTTGTTGTGGCGTGTTCGTGCGTGCGTGTGCGTACATGTGTTTGTGCGTATGTACATGTGCGCGTGTGTGCTTAATTGTGTTTTTACCATAATCCTCCCCCCCCCCCCCCCTCCGCCCCATAATATTATATTGTTAACAGTCTGTTAAAGGGCATTCATACACATGTGCCTATGAGATGCAAAACTACATGGGACAAAACATGGTAAAACACTGGCACTACGTTGGTTGAGTACTTGTTGCCATGAGTGTGAGAGGCTGCATGTGCACAGAACTTACACAATTATATTTTCATGGGGTTGGCGAAATACATCCCACTGCACTTTACTAGTGCATGGTGCAAACGTGGTTTCCAATAGGATTTATGGTACCATCAAAGGCCTGAATAGTTTGATATATTGTGCGCAAAATATGCTATTGGTGCATGGTCTCTTTCCATTACTCAGTTCAGTGGCTAAACAATACTTTCTTTGGCAGTCTATTACCAGGCATGAGCCACAAGTGCTCAAGCCATCATAGTCAGCATAGTTTCAAGTTAAAAGAATATGTAACAACCTTCTTTGGCACGAAGAGTAACAGTTCAGATGTTTGCCAGTTTTATAACTCATGGTCATGTCAACAAGATGCTCCACATGATCTTGTGCAGCCAACTTAAAATACCATGTAGTGTGTATGTCCGTGTATAGGTAACATTGCATCCTTATAGTTATCATGGTGATAGCACGTACTGAACTCGAAGCTGTCAACAGTATATATTTTATTGGTGTGGTGTATTGTCATGGTGTGTGTTTGTGCGTGTGCATGTGCACGTGTGTATGCTGAATAGCGTTTTTCACTTTATACCCCGATTCCCCCCCTAAAATAATGAGGGCATACATACATATGTGCCTATGATACGCAAACTACATGGATATAACCATAGTACAAAATACTGTGACAGCAATGGTAATGCACGGACAATTCTAAGTTGCCTATACAAAGTTTGAGCATCTTGATGCCATGAGTATGAGAGGCTGTGATGCATCGAACAATTATCTGTATGGGGTTAGAGAGATTCACTATTATTAGTACATGGTGTAAAGGGTGATTATTTTGTCTGTCTTCCAATTTTAATTTATTTTGCAATTCTTATATTTGCACCAGCGCGCATCGCAACACATCCTTCCTATATTGTGCACAAAATATTTTATTGGTGCACTGTCTCTTTCTATGACTCAGTTCAGTGGCTAAACAACTTTTCTTCAGTAGTCTATCACCAGGCATGTGCCACAATTACCCAAGCCATATGTCAGCATAGTTTGTAAGAGATAACGTTACAAGTTCTTTGACATGAGGAGTATGTTTACAAGTTTAAAACCCATGTCCTGATAGTGATTCCATATGAAAGCATTCCGTGGCATGTAGTTGTTGTCCATGTCTGTATTATTGATAGAACTATAGTTTGGTAAGCAGCAAACCTGGTGTATTGAGAAAGGCTTGAGTTGTTCCATGCTGGAGTTTTAAGTTACTGAAAATGCATGCTTTTAATAAGCATGTGGTCATGTCCTTCTCCAATGGGACAGAACATGGAAAGTGAGAAAATGTTTCGTACTGGTTGTGGTTTATGGTAATGTGTACAAAACACTGTATTAGATCATTACATGGAACCTGAGGTTAACTGTTGGTACTGACAGTTACCTCCCAGCTCAGTTCTGCCTTAGTTGACTGTCTTACAACAGTTGTCATGGGAAGGCCATTGGGGCTAACAGGTTTCATATACCACTTAGTAACACTCATACACAAACTACATGTAGGCAGCGCCTTCAGGTGGTTTGTGTATGAGTGTCACTAGTGGTAAGCCTCACTTCAGGAGCAATTTTCTGTCCACAGTATCATAAGCCTATTTGGTGGCAAAGAGGCAGATGTGTACAAGGTACTGCTGCTCGCTAGCATTCTCCTGTATTTATCTTGTGACCAAACTGTGTCATTATGTGTACATCAACACTTCTTCCTAACACCATGCATACTGTTGTTCTCAGATAGTTCTTTTAGCTTTAAAATATCAGCTGTCTTATATGTGTTAGTGTATGCCTGTGATGACTATGACAAGATGGGATAGAGATTAAATAGTGACATGTTTGCCATTTTTAAAAACATTTTTGTTTGCCAATTTAAAAAACCATGGACTGAAGAAGTGAGTCCATATGGAAACTTTCTTGGCAGTTATGGTAGCAAGTAGTTTTTGTCCCTGTCTCTGCTCCATACAATAGTGCTTTAGATATGTGAGTGGTCATCTCCTTGTCCTGTGGGACAGGCACTACAGAGGTATGGAAAGTAAGAAACTGGTTCTGGTTGATGGTAATAGATGGTAAGAAACATTTATATGGAACATGGTAAGCCACACTTCAGGAGCAATGGCTAAATGATGTTTCTATTTCTGTTCACAGAATCATAAGCCTTCCTAGTTTCAAAGAACCAGATGTGTAGAGGGTACTGCTGCTTGGATAACTTTCTCCTGTATTGTCTTGTGACAAAAACTGTGTCATTACATGTACATCAACACTTCTGCATAGCACCATGCATACTGTTATTCTCAGATAGTTTTAGCTTTAAAATATTAGCTGTCTTCTGTGTTAGTGTATGCTCGTGATGACTATGATATGATGGGACAGTTATTAAACCAGCAATTATATTTATGAAATCAATATGCTTTAAACATGAGATATGTGAGGTAGGTGGAGGCCATGGGATATGAGTGTGTATATGAGGCCATGAGAAAATACATTTCAATACATACGTATTTGCACAAGCAATCATTATTGTTTACCATGGTAACAAGATACTCTGCATGATCCTGCACCCTTTCAAGAGGGTGGAAAGTAGAGTTTGTGTGAGAGATCAAAAGACAGACAGAGCTAGACATACAGAGATATAGAGGAGAGCGGAGAACACTCATTATTTTTTACCAATGCCACAACAGGTACAGCTGAGGTAGTAGTTTGACTACTCTCTGGCTCTGTATGTCCAGATGTGTGTCTCTCAGTGCCCCTCTCACATGCTCTCGCCTCAAAATATCTTGTTACCAAGATATATAATATAAAAAATATGATGGTGGTCATATCTGTTGAAAAAGTACATCCTATTACACTCCATTGTGCATAGTGCTAAGGGAGACATGTCTTGACTTCCAATGTAACTTTTCCTTTGCAGATGACAACATTGCAAGAGCTACAGTCACATGAAACTGGTAATAGTCAACTAACAATAATTACCTGCTTGCAACATCACGTGCAGCACCTTAGGATACTGTGTTCATAACAACTCATTACACAGCAATAGAAAGGTACCAACTTACATTCCCTGCAGGCATGTTGTTCAAGACAATAGAGTACGTGGATTAGGCACCTTATTGCTTGTGCAAATACGTATGTATTGTAATGTATTTTCTCATGGCCTCTATATACACACTCATATCCCATGGCCTCCATTATATATACAGCATCCACTACACATATCACATGTTTAAAGCATATTGATTTCATAAATATAATTGCTGGTTTAATATCTGTCCCATCATATCATAGTCATCACGAGCATACACTAACACAGAAGACAGCTAATATTTTTAAGCTAAAACTATCTGAGAACAACAGTATGCATGGTCCTAGGCAGAAGTGTTGATGTAAATGTAATGACACAGTTTTTGTCACAAGACAATACTGTTACAGGAGAAAGTTAGCCAAGCAGCAGTGCCTTCTACACATCTGGTTCTTTGAAACTAAGAAGGCTTATGATGCTGCAAACAGAAATAGAAACGTCATTTGGCCATTGCTCCTGAAATGTAGCTTACCACGAGTGACACACATACACAAACTACATGAAGGTATATGAAACCTGTTAAGCTCTATGACTTCATTAATGGACGTTCCACAGCTTTCAATACCATCAGTTAATACATGTTCAATGTTCCAAGTAAATGTTTCTTACCATCTATTACCATCAACCAGAACCAGTTTCTTACTTTCCATACCTCTGTAGTGCCTGTCCTACAGGACAAGGAGATGATCACTCACATCACATATCTAAAGCACTATTGTATGGAGCAGAGACAGGGACAAAAACTACTTGCTACCTAAACTGCCAAGAAAGTGTTCATATGGACTCCTTCTTCAGTCCATGGTTTTTTAAAATGGCAAACAAAAAAATGGCAAACATGTCAATTGTAACTCCTTGTGCCAAAGAAAATTGTTACATATTGTTACTATGCCGACTATGATGATTATATCCCACAGTAGCATATGATTTGTTTTGATATAACATAAACTATTATTGTTTATGATACCTGACTGGAATGGCCTCTACTTGTTAATAAATGCTGTTTAATCTCTATCCCATCTTGTCATAGTCATCACAGGCATACACTAACACATATAAGACAGCTGATATTTTAAAGCTAAAAGAACTATCTGAGAACAACAGTATGCATGGTGTTAGGAAGAAGTGTTGATGTACATGTAATGACACAGTTTGGTCACAAGATAAATACAGGAGAATGCTAGCGAGCAGCAGTACCTTGTACACATCTGCCTCTTTGCCACCAAATAGGCTTATGATACTGTGGACAGAAAATTGCTCCTGAAGTGAGGCTTACCACTGGTGACACTCATACACAAACCACCTGAAGGCGCTGCCTACATGTAGCTTGTGTATGAGTGTTACTAAGTGGTATATGAAACCTGTAAGCCCCAATGGCCTTCCCATGCACATTGTTGTAAGACAGCCAACTAAGGCAGAACTGAGCTGGGGGGTAGCTGTCAGTACCAACAGTTAACTCAGTTCCATGTAATGATCCATGATAGTATTTTGTACACATTACTATAAACCACAACCAGTACGAAACATTTTCTCACTTTCCATGTTCTGTCCCACTGGAGAAGGAAATGACCACATGCTTATTAAAAGCATGCATTTTCAGTAACTTAAAACTCTAGCATGGAACGACTCAAGCCTTTCTCAACACACCAGGTTCGCTGCTAACCAAACTATAGTTCTACCAATAATATAGACATGGACAACAACTACATGCCACCGAATGCTTCCATATGGAATCACTATCAGGACATGGGTTTTAAACTGGTAAACATACTCATCATGTCAAAGAATATTGTAACGTTATCTCTTACAAACTATGCTGACATATGGCTTGGGTACTTGTGGCACATGCCTGGTGATAGACAGCTAAAGAAAGCATTGTTTAGCCACTGAACTGAGTCATGGAAAGAGACCATGCACCAATAACATATTTTGTGCACAAAATAGGAAGGATGAGTGCCATGCACTGGTGCAAATATAAGAAATGCAAAATAAAAATTGGAAGGCAGACATATCAGCCTTTGCACCATGTACTAATAAAGTGCTTTTTCTCTAACCCAATAAAGATAATTGTTTGATGTGTCACAGCATCTCACACTCATGGCAACAAGATGCTCGGACCTTATATAGCAAACGTAGAATTGTGAGTGGATTACCATTGCTGTCACATTATGTTGTACTATGGTTCTAACCATGTAGTTTGCATAGCGGCACATATGTATATATGTATGCCATCACATTACTATAGAGAGGGGGGGGGGGGGGGGGGAATTGTGGTATAAAGTGAAAAACACTATTAAGCATACATGCATGCACATGGGCACGCACAAACACACACCATGGCAATACACCACACCAATAAAATATATACTGTTGGCAGCTTCGAGTTCAGTACGTGCTATCACCATGGTATCAAATAAACTATAAGGATGCAATGTTACCTAGGTACGAACGTACATGTACATAGTGTATGCGCTCCTTGCAAGGATGCATTGTTACCTATACATAGACCTATGCGTTACATAGCGTTTTAAGTTGGCTGCACAAGATCATGCATCTATGAATTGGGAATTAAGCTGCACGTGACACACGCAATCACATGGCAATTATCTTTTCATGGGGTTGGAGATAGTACATCCTACTGCACTTTAGTGCAAAGGGTGGTGGTATATTTGAGCTTCCAATGGAATGCATGGACGTTAGTGAGCAGCAATGACTTCTACACATCTGCTTCTTCAACACCAAGAAGGCTTATATGATACTGTTAACAGAAACATCATCTGGCCATTGCTCTTAAATTGTGACTTACAATACAATTGAGCTGGTTTAATTAAATATAGCTTGGCAAGCAGCTATGGTTAGAGTTGTTACATGCTGGAGATTCAGTTACTGAAAATGTCTTTGATATGAATGTGGTCATCTCCTGTGGCTCATGCCCTGTGATAGACTGCTAAATAATGTATTTTTTAGTCACTGAACTGAGTCATGGAAAGAGACCATGCACCAATAGCATATTTTGTGCACAATACATTCAGGCCTTAGTTGGTACCACAAATTGCATTGGGGAAACCACATTTGCACCATGTACTAGTAAAGTGCAGTGGGATGTACTTTCACCAATCCCATGAAAAGATAATTGTGTAAGTACTGTGTCACGTGCAGCTTCTCACACACATAAACTCTATTCATATGGAGAAATGGCCATACATTGGCGGTCATCTTGCATTTTATATCAAATTGAATTCTAAAAATTGGTCTGAAATCGAGTTGTATTTTTCAGTGCGTTATAAGTATGCAACGTTGTACAAAAATCAAGACAAATTAAAATTTTAATTACTATCGCAGGTAATTATCATTTCAACACTGCCGTTAGCTTCAATAACTACATAAGCAGTGTTTCGTTAATAAACTAATATACACTTCGCACCTCAGGCCAGCACCACTCCATTCGACGAGGGGTGGATGCTCATCAATTAGCACATAGACGACCAACCACAGTTTTGAAGGTGGGTTATTACAATTGCGGATTGTACGAAGTGCAGAATGGCACATTTTTACTGTTACAGAAGTGGCGGATATGCTTACATATAGTACACGTCACGTTCACCATTATATATATACTAGTTGTTCAAACTTAACGCGCTGACACCGATGGGGGCCGGGGACTGCGATCGCATACTGTACTCCTCCCAGCCAATCAATTTGCTCCCCTCCCCCATAATTCAGGAACCGCAGTTGGCCTATACCGCCACAATCATGACCTCATCCTTTGATCAATCCGTTCGTACTGTCTGAAAGTACTGCCGTATAAAAGTTAGGAGCGCTTATTCGTATGGGGGTTGTCCGTGCGAACGGTGCACGTGAGTCTCAAATTATTTAATGCTTGACTTTCCTTTTTGCTTATGTGTCTTGTGGCTTCTTGGGGTGCATAAATTTGTATATACATGTACGCCACTTGCATACAATGCTCTTTACATCTACCATTGTATGGTGCTTGGGTTTTAGCATACTGGCTTCATCTCCTGGAAAACATCAGCTAGTATGACTTCAGGCAACATGGCCACCATGTGATCAAGCATATAGGTGAGTTAATGTTGTCCTGCACAGTATTATACTCATCATCACACACATAACCCACAGATACTAACAAGTGTGCACTCCCATGGGTGCCCCCAGCTTTTCTAGAAATGGGGGGGGGGGGGGGGGTGTGTATGCCAATAATAGGGGTAGGAATACTGGGACAGGGTTAAATAATACAGGTATTTATTAGAAAGGGTTAGGGGTGGGGTGCCATTGAGTCTCAAATGGGGGGGGGGGGGGGGGGGGGGGGGGCCATGGCCCCCCCCTCCCCCCCCCCCCCCCCCCCCGTGGGTACCCATGACTCCAAGTTCACAAAACACACAGTGACACTCAGAATTCTATAGTACTCACCCAACACACGAAATAACATTTTTCACCCCCCAACATGAGTGTACACTCCCAGCATACACAACTATGACCCCCCCCCCCCCCCCCCATCAGCATACACACCCAACTCATATTCTCCACTAACCACATACCAGTACACACTAGCAGCAGTGTGTACATTCCCAATGACCCTTCACACCAGTATAGTTTCATTGATGGGGTGGGAGTGCATATTTTTGCCCCATCTTGGCAATGAAGGGGGATAACAAGTGACACAACCCATGCACAGAATTGGCTCACTTGGTATGAAGTCCTCCTAAAAGTTTCAACTTAACATATGTCTCTTCCCCCCACCACTGATGTTTTTTCTCGATGATGGATTGTGTCACTTGTTATCCCTTAATAACAGCATGTACACACTAGGTTACACACCTGCACAGCATATAGCCGGCCAACCACCTAATCTACACATCATTAGACCAACATGAGTTTAATTCACACACACACACACACACACACACACACACTCACATACACACCAATAGCTCTACACATCACACACTAGAGCAATGAGCATAACAGTGAACACTACCACCAGCACACAGTCCCACACTGGGTTTCTTTAAAACCTTTGAGGGGGAATTTTAAAAATTTGTTGCTAAGGCAACTCTGAGGTTGTATGCCAAGGAAGGGCAACAATATGGTTAATTCTCTACGGGGACGCGCGACTAGCATCACCATTTGTTGAGGCAGACCGCGGTTACATCAGTGCATTCCTACGGGCGGTGAATGGTTAAAAATTTGCTAGTTGTATACTAATAATCGTGACGTGACCACCTTTGAAACACTTTACCAATTTGTTATTCTTTGAACTTAGAAGTCCTTCAAGCCATACAAAAGTTCCTTGTTTAAAACTCCTTGCTTGCATGCATATTGCCTCATTTAATGGTACAATAGTCCTGGTTTGAAACACAAACGGCAGCCATGTAAACAGGATCTTTGCAAGAACCTATAGCTAAATAAATATATGACAGGTGATAAGTCCATTTTGAGGCAATGATCCCATTTGCATGTATCTGCATGAAATTAGCGAATTCAGAAGCTAGTGTATGGAATGCACAGATGTGTGAGTTCAAATCGCCCACATGGCAAGCTCTTTTTTATCCAACTTATGAAAGGTTCAAACCAATAGCACGGTTTGATCATACCATCGTTTTAACCGGCTTAAACCAATTAATTGCATTGTGAAGTCGAGACGTGAAAACAAATTTCGGTTTGACATATCAATTTATTTGCTGTGAGGCTAAAACACCCACTAGCCACAAACTTTTGCTATTACTATAAACAAACATATAACTTGCAAGCTGTTTGTAACATGCAGACCTATAAATGTGCATCCTGAATCGATGTTTGAAGCAAAATAGGTATAGGAGCTTTTCATCACAATACACACTAACACCAGACTTATGAGCCAAGGGTGGAGTCATGGGGGAGAGGGGGGGGGGGGGAAGTGTGTGTCTTGTCATTACAGCTGTAGCCACAGCTCAAACGAGGATAAAATAATCGACACATCATTGAAGCCATAGATATGCAGTATTGTAGGTCTATTCACTGCGCTGAAAAAGAAAGCCAAATGATGAACACGCTGCAAGTGGATCATTCATTTACCTAATTCTCACTCTCTCAGCCTAGATATCTCCACAGCCATTGGTACGTGAAATTCAACAATGGCACGGTACATCGATAAGCATGTCGAGGAGTAGAGGAATAGAGATGGTAGGTGCCCAGAAATGACTTTGTCAGCAAGGTAATAGAAACTTGCAGGTTACAATGACCAGCTAATAATGAATTAGAGTTAAGCATAAGAGGTGATGCTGTTATAGAAATCGGGAAGTACATTGATATATATACATATATCATTATCAGCCCCCCAACCCCCACCCCGGTGTACACTTTACAGTACATCATTTCCATGGCTACCAGTAAAAATACAGAATTTGTTTAGTCATACTGATTATCTTCGCATACTCTGTCAGATCCACACGAAATGTGTCTGTGGTTGATGATTTAACAACCATAGCAATTAACACCTTAGAAAGACCTTTGGCCAATACTCGTGTGCATGTAAGAGACACAGCTATGTCCAAAGGATCTGTCGTTTGATAAGCTCTTGTAAATGGTCATGATACGCTGGCATTACGAGGGCGCGCATGATGGGTATTTTTAGTAAAGACGCCCATGAGATTTGAGCGCTTATTACGTAGTGCGCAAGACACTACCTCTATTTTGGCTCAAAGCAATGATGCAATTAGCGTTTCGACTTAAATGATTTCCTTACACCTCAACCGCAATAAGCTCTAGAACTCTAATCGAGTTGGAACTGCGACTCACGAAGAACTATTGTATGTATGAAAATACCATCGTTCTTTACAGCTTTCTCTATTTTGGAGAGGATCGATGTTCATTGGTCATGATCATGCCGATAATGCATGCATATAACCGAAAAGAAAAGGTTTAGGGATGTATGCACGCACGGTCAATTTATGGTTATAAGTATGCATGCATTGATATTGAACTACCAACTGCCATAGAGGCGTGGCACCCATATGAATGTATAAAAACGCATTACCGTATATTTTGCTATTGCGGATAACGTGTTCAATTGATGACGGAGTCGTTGTGTCAAAGAATAAGAATGGATTCCCTTGTTTGCCTTCTACTACTCCTCACTTGTGCTGAGACAATGGCCACTTATAGCGCTTGGTGTGGGACGAACTTGACGCTTGGTGAGAAGAATACGCGCACGTATTTGTTATGTACAGATGCATGATATGGCATCGCTGACGGGCGTAACCGGCTAGCTATGGATCACTTGCATGTTCATATACTATGGCGTACACGCGCGAATAATCAGCGAAACAGAACGCTCGCAAGTGAAACAGGAGCCCTTAAACGTTCGAGGTCACTACAATCTACAAGTGACATAGATTAATCAAACGACAACGTGAGCGCGATTATTTTATAGGCACACACACACACACACACACACACACACACACACAACACACACACACACACACACACACACACACACACACACACACACACACACACACACACACACACACACACACACACACATAACTCTCTTTTCCGGCCGTCTCTATCATTTAATACAGAGAATAGGAAAGGTTGAGTGTAACGCCTTCTATATGATGTATGGTATAGGTTTAAAACAATCGAGTCAACTTTAATTGGGAATTTTGAGTTCTAATGTATCTCACTACTTATCACTATTCCTCATATATGAGCTCTCAAAAGTGTACAGACCTTCAATGTCGATTGAACGCATGCATGGATGTAGCAGTTCAACAATGCGTGTCAATGACTAAATATAAGATGTTCATCCATACGTTGCCTAATTGATCCATGCTGGGCATAACATGGAGTGGGGGGGGTTCAACTACAAAGGCTTTGATCACATTAAATTTTTAGTACGTTATTTTATACGCGCATCCTAGCCAAATGCAATTGGTTGACGATTTGGTGTGTGTCCCTGTGTGTGTGTGTGTGTGTGTGTGTGTGTGTGTGTGTGTGTGTGTGTGTGTGTGTGTGTGTGTGTGTGTGTGTGTGTGTGTACATGCGTGTATGTGTAATACGATTCTATACAACTGACAATCTCTTTATTTCCACTCCAAACACATACATAAATATACTAGCTTTTAAGAAATAGTGTTTCTTAAACATCCCTTGACCCCCTATCCCACGGGTGCAGTACTATAACAGGAAGTTCAGTTCATAAATTAGTATTCATCCTCCACGAAGGGTTTAAGGGTCTATTCAGAGTCTTGCTGTATATCGCATTACATGTGTGTTTGTGTGTGTGTGTGTGTGTGTGTGATACTCTTTGTCCGTGTTTTTATAAGTTGGAATGGACCACCTGTACTGCGATGGCGCATATTTAGTTGCACCTATAATTTGATTCATGGTATAGCTAATGCATGTACGAGCTGCAACCGTTTAATTTGTTAATAGTGTAGGTAGCTAAATCTACTCTTAATTTCAAAATTAAATTCGCTTAGCTTTCTATTTATGGGACTGTATACAGCAAAATCACCCTTGCGACACTTTTACAAATTATCCATGATAGGCAAAAGGCTTGCATTGAAATGTATGGCTAATAATAAATTCAGTGCCTAATAACTTTATGATGGATAGTCCAATTTTGGATGCGTTTGGATCATTTGATAGAAGCTCTTTGGAGTTCACAGAAAATCAAAATTTGAAACCTTGAAAACTAACCGGAAGGGTGATTTTGCTAGACACTGTCGCATATAATTATATATAAGCAGAGATACAGAAATAATATAGAACATCCACGAACGTCAACAACGATATGTAATGTGTATCCTTACTGACGTCCGTGTACGTTATTTCGCGATATTGCTAACGACATAGCATATGGAGGTATCAGTAAAGAGAATTGCCCAGCTAGTACATATTGAGCACATTTTGTGGAGTACGAGATACAAGTGTAAATGTACGTGCGCAAATGATTACATTAGGTATGGTAATGACATTTTCAGAAATTAAAAATTAGCAGAAATGTAAGGTGAATCCTTCCTCACAGCTTCGATTGGATACATTAATGCCACCACCACCAAATGCTATCAATCTGAGCAGCAAGTTATATATAGATGGAACTTTTCTCCTTTGACTACATCTACTGTGCGAATGTATGTGGAGTATAACTGTACTGAATCACAACTTCCACCAGTAAGTGATGTGTGTACATGAATGGCCACATGTGCATATTGGTGGTAAACTGCTCCAGTACCTCAATTAAGTGTTTAGAATTTAATCTATGCACAAAAACATCTACTGTGTACTTTTCCTAGATGACAAGCACTGAAGAGTAAAAATTGAATTTTCTATTACACTTTCAAATGACAAATTGTTTCAGGTTTCACTGTGGTTACCAAGTTCGCCTCAACATTATCTAGTGCCAGGTGCACAATTGTCAACAAAATGCATTATTTATGCTTGTTACAGTCTTAAAGATGGAGCAGATGAGAAGAAGTACTTTGCACTACCTATGTCAATGTGCTCATTTGGTATGTTTATTTTTGTAATCCTACAAATTGCTAGTACTCAAATCTATCCAGCTGATCAGTGTTCATTTGGTCCATACATCATTACTTCAAATGACCAAGTTGTAACTGTTCCAGTTAACACTACATTATGTTTCACATGCAAACTACCAAGTCGCAGCTTTGCTGATGAATGGTCTGTTGATGAGTATCAGCTGCAGAAAATGGGACCATTTAATGGTTCAGTTGTCATTACTGATTCCTCATCTCTGTTCAATTCATCAAAGAACATCAAGCTGAAATGCAGAAACAAAAATTCAGGAGAAAGTTGGACTGTACATGTTTACCAAAAAGGTAAGGCCTAGCCATGATATTATAATAGACTGCACAAAATCCCTATCATTTATGCTGTTTATTTGCAACATAAATTGCTTATAGAATATATTATATCATTTTCAGTTTGGAACACGAATACATCACCATTGTACCCAAATTCTACTGCTGGTAATTGCTTTTTGCATGCATTGCACCTGCTTTCAGTTGTTGTGTTAACAGGAGAATATATCAATTCAACCTTTTCCTATGCAAGCACAACTCCAGGTTAGTTGGCACATGTTTGTGTTTCATAATACTTGTACGAATACATCAAGTTTTTAAAAGATATGAAAATAAATTTTAGATGGAGGATTTGTATATATCAATTCAAGAAACAACGATTTTCAGAAATTATGTCAAAAAATACTTAGATTTATTATAGAATTTTGGTGATTAATTCATAGAGTATATAATTCTATTGTGCTCAGACTGAGGATCATTTTATTGAGCCACTTACACACAGAATCCTTATTATTTCATTATGTTTTGAATTATACTGTTTTCAAACTGAAACCTAGATGTTAATATTACTTTGCATGTACAAATTGTTTCTTTTAATCTAAAAATTATAATTGGACATTTAGGGTAGCTGAAAAATTACAAACTGAAAGATAGCAAATTAACCAATGTGTGATTAAAGGATGAAAGCAGTTCACCAAGTCTTCGCTAGTTTCCCTGCATAAACTGAGATTTCCTTACTGAATGCTAATTCTACCTCAAGAAAACTCTATTTCATTATATCCACACAGCCTATTCAATTTACTGGATTTTTGGAGGACTTCCAATCATATTACTGTTGATTATATCATCTACCATGTCAATACTATGCATAACCAAAGCAATAAGGTTGGATACAGTTTTATGCAATAGTCAGTGTATTATGTAAAGTTCAATGCTGCTTGTTATTTTGTATAATCCAGCAAACATTCATAACTGCTCTGTCTATAATTAACCCTGCATGGGCAGTATTAAATAAAGTGTCTGATTTCAGGTATTTGCATCACAGAAAAATTCAACCGCTTGAATTATTTAGTAGTTCATGGTATTTAGCATTTTACATTGTGACTGTGTGTTGTAAATTAGATTGAGCTTCACAATATACAGAGCTTTTCTTTCATGATAGGGTCCTTTGTGGTCTGAGTGTGGATGTTAGCTTTAGCGATGTACCTTGTGTGATAATTTATTGCCTTGTACACATGCATGCATGTTTGAATGTTGTAAAAAAAAATTGATCATTCTTGCAGAACTAAAGCAAACCATGGAAGCCTAGAATTCTTAAATTCTTTAGTAAGTTATGTAATTGTGAACAATGACAGAGTTTAGAGCTATATCCAACCTAAATATGCTGTTGCTTTGTACTTCAATTTCCCATTATAGGCACTGGAGCGTAGAGCTACTATGTCAACTAGCTACTTTATGTCATCAATATCTACGCACCTAGATATGCTTGAATTTACTAGCTCGCCAGCTCAGAACCAAGAATATCATAGTCAAGACAATATAGGCCAAGTTAGTGCAACACACCTTGATAGTGACGAACAAATCGCATGCCATGCGAAATACCTTTGCAAGGTTTTTGCTGAGCACATTCCTATAATCACTGACAGCAGTACATCAGCAGTCATTCAATCTGGTACCATTGGCCTTGACTTGCACAGTGGTGCTGTTTGCCCATTAAGTGAAGTTGAGTGGAAGGTTGATCTAAGAACTCGTGAAATCCATCTTTCTTTGTTGAAATTTCAAAACGTAGATCAACCAGTACAAGAGCAATTTGACAATGAGACCTATATTAAATGTCTAACAAATTATAATGGAACGCAAGAGTGCAAGAGCAATTTCAAACAAATGGAGTATATATAATCAAACAACCTTGAAATGCTGAATCTTGGGAGTAAAGAACCCTGGACCTTCAACAAAAAGTTTCATACACAAAAATGGAACAGCTGCATGGTAATAATATTATAGATTCAACATCATATAAATTTATACCAGGAAACTCACTAGCATAATTATTCATAACATGCATAATTTAATTTCCATGATTATATTTATTTAAGTGTATCAAAGGTTATTTATAATTCAGCATGTGCTGTCTAAAAAGATTATTAATAATTCAGCATGTGCTGTCTAAAAAGGAAGGGAACAAGGTTGAATGAGATAAATATTCTGCTAACTATATCCAGTGAGACTAAAACCTATATTTGGCATGTGTAAGAGATTTTCATTTTGTGCATATGCATGTCAGTGTAGAGGTTGCTAAGACCTATTGCAGCAACACCGGTGGAAAGTTTATGACATCTGCAACCATACTTTAATGAGATATAAACTTGTGCATTATTAATGTTGAATACATATCCGGTTAGACTTTTCATGTTCCAGTCCTTTGAAAACCATATATATTTCTATCTCCCACCACATTATACCATCAACTTTCCCGTTCATTCATATTCTATTTTACAATAGGCAATATATTGTGGATGGTATTTTATTTGCTCATATCGCGATACAGACATGCATGAGACATACGGAAGAATAAAAGGAGGAGTAGTGCAGGTGGAATTAGTGTTCCGCAGCCATATATGTACGTACTGCTGCCGTACTGCATGCATCTATACTGTAAAGTGTACTACACCTCCCTCCCTCTTAATATCTATCTGCATGGAGGTCTTCGTATCCTTGCAGGCTAGGGTAACGTCTTTCTTCTCGGGTTTCATTCAGTTGTGGTGGTTGTGGTCTTTCGTCTTGCTGCTGCTTTTTTCTATCACTTTGTTGCCTTGGCTTGACAACCGATAACTCGCGCGTCTCTTTACCTTCTTTGGGAAATTCAGCTCCCACTGTTCTGCTTCTCTTTCTTCTGCAGCTGCTTACACCGACTCCGACACTTTCTGATTTGTTCCACATGCCTTCGACACAACCCTCCTTTATCCATGACCTCAATGACATAAGAGACTGGCCCCATGCGCTTACATGTATAAATCTTTCCCGTTTCCCATCGCCATTTCCCTCCCAGAAGAAAAAACCTCACATAAACCCGTTCACCTTCTGTGAACTCCCTTGCTTGTGTACCCAAATCATGCTTGAGCCTCTGCTTTTCTTGACGCTTTGTCACTTGATCCTCGAGTTTTGGTAAAATAGCGACCAGTCTCGTTCGCAGTCTCCTCCCCATCATAATTTCCCCTGGAGACACTCCCGTTGTCGTTTGAGGAGTTAGTCTATATTGGAACAAAAACCTTGCTATCTTATCTCCCAACGTACCTTGCTTCATCATCCTCAACCCTCCTTAAAAATTCCAACTGCATGCTCGGCAAGCCCGTTCGACGAGAGCTGTCTTTGTATGAGTAATTCCATTCCTCTTAAAAAAATCTTCAAATTCCTTTCTGGCAAACCAAGGCCCATTGTCAGTCACTACTGTTTCTGGAATTCCTAATCTTGCAAAAGTAGCTCTCAACTTCTGAACTGTAACTGGAGATATTGAATATTTGGTTGGCTCCACTTCCCGGTGTCGGAGCAGATTCTGTTCCACCGCAGATTTTGTCCCCCTGGACATAATCTGCTTACGGAAATTGTCCCCCACGGACATAATCCGCTAGCAGATATTGTCCGCCTTCCGCAGATATTGTCCCTCCTCCCCCCGGCCGGCCTCAAACCTATGCTTGGCCGTCCCGGTTTTTTTTTTGTCGGTGTCAGGTCCTATAAGCCCCGCCCGCTTTTTGCACCGAGCCAGAAAGTTAAGTTTAGCACACAGTACACACCCTCCCCCTCTCCCTTCCCCCTTCAGTCCCACAGTGCTATCAATCTACCTTCCCGCCAGACGTCCTGACTGCTGCCCTGAATATTGTCCCCTCCGCCCATCTAAGTTGCACATGGTGCGCTTTGCAGCTGCTATTAGCTATTAGCTTTCAGTAGTCAGCTGCAGCATTATGGATGAAGAAGAGTACGTTGTCATTTTCAGCTTTCTGGAGTATCGTGCTTAGTTACCCCTCTGCATGGCATCACAAGGACCTAAAGCGAGCTCAAGTGTGTGGACTATGCGGTCGATAGCGGCGTATACTGTACCGCAAAAAGGATAAAGAAAGAGGGAAAATTGAATATCTTCAAGTTCATACAGAGGCGTAGAAGATCTAGAAATAGAACGAATCCTTCATTCATGCCACTCGTCCAAAGAAAGTGAGTATGACTGCAGTGCACGTATATACGTGGCTCGGTTATCGAATTAGTACTTCATAATCGAAACCAACTATTTACAGCTTATGCAATTAGTCTTGGTCTTTACGCAAGCTGATTTTATACTATGCACGCGTGTAGACGGTTGGTAGATCACCAACGTCGATAACCAAGCGTCCGAAAAGTGTCCGAGGATTAACATTGACTCAAGCTAGGATCGATCCAATAATCATAATAGCGCTTTTTATATATAGGTGGCAGACATGGGAAGGGATAAAACAAGTGAAAATTAAGGTTTCATCGACGTTCTTCTGGAAGACGCAGATGAAAGATGTATAGGTGCATGAGTTCGTTAATGATTAATCTCCAGGGGAAAATCCTTATTTAAGGATGTCATTATCCTTAAATAAGGATCATCTTTTACAATGCATATTTTTGCTAACCAAGTAAGTAAGATTAAAAAAATGGTTATGGTCAATTCTATACCGATTAGCCTCCATAACGAACTTTAAATGATGTCAATATGATTAATGTCCATGTGGTAAAACAGGGAGGAAGTGGCACATCCTTATTTAAGGATTGACGCCGTCCTTAAATAAGGATCACAACGGTAGAGATTATTGACCATAAAAAACTTAATGGTTATAAAACTCTTGATTTTCTCTGATAGCCAGTTGATCCAGCTATACTCATAACCTGAATCGTCGAAGAAATAACTTGTGGTTAATAAGTTATGCTTATTTACACCATAACACTTCAAAATTAATATCAAGCATTTGTATAATGACGTGTACATGTATAGATGCTCCCTTCTGCTCAAACGCCAGCGTGCAGGACTCACTGAAACCACGTGCACTGCATGTGGTTGTTCCGCTGCCGCTCCATCGAAAAGTGTGCTTAAGCCTTTTAGTCCTATATCATTGAGTACGGTACTACTACCATGCATGTAGAATGGTGAGGGGTGGACGGGGTAGGGGGGGGGGGAGGGTTACGGGAGATCTAGGGAGCGTTGCCAATTGACATACAATATGTGTTCGAGCATAGTGGAGCTTAGCCCCAATTAATCACACTCGAGGAGACCACGCCATTGCCTAGGCCTACTGTTGCTGTCGCTGTCACTGTCATTTGACGAATCATGCAGGGTCTCTTTTGGTCCACATTCTAATCTGGGTTTGTGTTAAAGGCATCTCTTGCAGCGATTACCTATTGAATATTATGTCTACTTGAAATAACCGATTCTGTTTATCTTAGTCCCGATTAGTCGATATTCGTTCGATATTCGTTTCCTTCGTCGGATATCGTTTTATCTGCCCTTTTTGTCTGACAATGGCTAATTAATGTTTAATTAAACGTACGGTACAAATTAAATGAAATTTCGTTCGATGTATTCCACACTTAGTCTGGGAGACCAACCATCAATCGGGTCCCAGTCTAATTAACCCTCAAATACCCGCGGTGGCCATTTAAATACGTTTGGCATTATAGTTCGCGCTCACGCTTGACCTTCCCGCTGTGCATTAATCAAATGCGTTATACGTACTCTTTTCCACCAACTAATTATAAGTGTTCTATTGGTTCCCATGTTGTCATCTTCGGGCATAAATGCTTAGGTACACCCTTTTCCAGACGTCCTGACATTAGGAATATCGTACATGTCTTGATTGGCGCATTATGGAGTGGCAAATACCACTATTAACAGTCTCAGATAATAAGAGAGTTCATGAATTTATTTTTTCATTAAAATCAGTTGTGACCACGCCCAAAATCATGCACCAATAACTTGTATTATGATTAATATTTGTGATATAATGAAAGAAATGTTTTCAGCAAGTATGTCTCAGTAACAAAAGCGCAGGAAAGACCACTACGTATCCTCTTCGTCACTGTTGTGAGAGTTTGTGGCCTCACCATCTGAACGTTTTTGCTGTGTTTTATTTCTATAACCATACACCGCGCATGCAACGAAAATGTTTAATAAGTAGCAGCAAGCCTTACTTAAATATATGCCAGGTTTGAAGCTAATTGACCAAAGGTTTCTTGAGATAATAAGGTTTCATACTAAGATACCTTTTTGCTTCATATGCACAACCTAATCCTAAAACTTGATAATTTTAATAAACTAGTACATAGAGATGTGCAATAGAAATATGTGGTAAAATATTGGGCAATTAGTTTAATTTCGTTTGTAAGATACAAATGATATTATGGATGCAAAATAACTCTCTTAGTGCTTGAGATAGACAATAGTCGGCCGGGCCCCATCACCGCGTTTGGTCGACCAAACGCGGTGGTAGGGCCCGCCCGACTAAATTACCACCAGATTTGCAATGAGCTTTCACATTGTCTTTGCCTGTTTAAAGTTATAAAATTTTTATCAAACAAACAGTTCGCAAATTTGCAGTGCAAATGTCAGTACAAGGAAAAACATCCTATACAAATTACTGAGTACAACTCAGATCCAATGGAGAACCAGCGCTGAAAAGTGGATTAAGAGACGAGATGTCAACGAACACATCATTGATCCATCTGCACGTAACATTGTTCGCATTAAAGTATGGAGGTGTAGTGATAAAAGAGAAAACCAAGGGCTGCCACAACTGCGCTATGTGGTAAGGAATACGGATCGTAGCAATTTCGTTCAAGGCGCACATTTAAGTCAAAAACTTGCTCGCAACTGTAAATAATCCTCGTTCACAGGCCCTATTTATTGAGAAACAAGGTAAATAGGGTCTGGTACAATGTGACCAAATTTCGGTTGCAAGCGCTGGAATCTCGGCGGCACAAATCAGATTACAGGTTGCGTGGAATGTAATACAGGGCGTGTCTAAGTACGTCGCGCGAGTGCACGTGTACATGTCTACGTGTACGCTTAGTGTTGTCGAATTCGAAGCGTTGGAGAGCAGTTGCAGAATCCTAAGAATCATGTTGAGTCCAGAACAAGAGGCAGCAGTCACAAGCATTATTAAGAGAAGAGATGTATTTGTATCCCTTCCAACTGGTTGCCGGAAAATCTATCTGCTACGCCATACTTCCCCTGCTGTTTGACACCATCAGGAAGACTAGGGGCTCGATTGTGATTGTTATGTCACCCTTAATTAATAGCTGTCTGAATACGTGGCGACTAGTACGGTCTGTTGAGGTGGTCCCCGTTCTTGGGGAGGTCGCTACACTATCGGTTACCTCGCTGGCCCAAACTATACGCTTCAACCTTCTCTGTCACACCTTATGTACCATATATGGAGGTAGCGAGATTCGTTGGACTGTCCAGATAAGCGCTAGCAGCTTTATAACGGAGGAACGGGCACCACTTCTGACCTCCCACACACTTTGCTAGCTACGGGGACATTACAACACAGAGTACGTTACTCCCTTTAATATTACAAGTGTCTAGACAAAAGGGCAAAGCCAGCTACCAGACCTTTAAGCAAAACCTAACCGAGAAAGGAAGTAAAATAGTTAGCTTGAATGGCCGACCGACTCCTTTTCTACGTCTTCTGTGCCTATAGAGACCTTTCAGCAAAAGCTAAGCTGGCTTTAGGCTACGGTACCTCTTTTGTTACTTAGCAGGCTCTGCACTTTGGACATCTGGAGCAATCACCGGATTTAGAATCCTTGTATCTTTCGACGTCCGCGGGACCTCACCACAAACTCGGCAACGTGACATTTCTGAGTTAATTGCTTTTTAATTTATGTGAAGAATGTGTATAATTAAATTCCTTACGTAACTCGTAACATTTCTGTTGCAACCGAAATTTGGTCGCGTTGAACCAGACCCTATTTACCTTATTTCTCAATAAATAGGGTCTGGAAACGAGACTAACTATAAAAGGAGTTAATGTACTGGAGGGGGAAAACGACAACTAATGCACGCTTTTCAATATAGTTACTATTATTATACGCAACTTACAAGCTGTTGCTCCACACATCCACACATGATTACTTACAATTCAGAACGCGATTCAAGTTCACTGACGGGGTGCAATCATTACTTCTTGCTTGCCGAAGGACGTTACAGGATGCGTTAAACTTATCATAGTTATCTTGTATTTCGAACTGTACATGTGGACCAAAAAGTTAATTCAAAATGAACACTTCATTGACTGGCTATGTCCATCACGTTCTATAAAGAACAACTCACTTCATAATTCAAGCCGTCCAAAACATGAAAAATATTCATGAGTGAAGTAAATCTATCCTCTAAAGTGGCGTAATTCATCACTGCCAGTGAAAGAATGCAGGCTGCCTGCAGTTGGACTTGGAAGTTCGATCATCACGAACATTTTCTGCTGATGTTGCTCTCTCCTTGTAATGTATTCTGTAGTGCAGTCGCGTATTTATACCAATGTATGCTTATTAGCTTCTTGTTCTCTGTCCGGACAAGACGGCTTAATATTCACCATTGGAATTAATTAAGACTCACCGGAGGCGGGTCCGAAAAACGCTAATCGTCCGTTTTAGCCCTATCACTCACTATGATAACCGATTTAAACCTGCAAGAATGTGAAGTTAGGAGTAAATGCATGATTAAGCGTTCAATGAATCGTTCAATGCAGTAGATCCAAAGCTGATAATACACGACCCAAAAGGTCTCCCTGTTGCGTCCCTAGCCTCATAGGATATCGTGCCTGATGAATGCCACAATAATGGGCGTGACCCGTAGCACCAACTAGCCCATGGCAAGAGTTCGGGGAAAAAATAGCGCACGCATTTAGTAGGGCCTGCCGAGACACAAGATTGAAGGCATTCTTCATGTCTACTTTAAGGACTACAAAGTCGTCACTATCCCAGTGCTCGTCTATACGCTGTCTTAAACTATGGATGACCTTTTCTGAACCTAGGTTGCAGGACACTCCAAGCTGAAGGAGTTGAATGAAGTCGGATGCCTTACCGGTGAGCCTTCTTAAAGTCTCTCCGACAGCAGGGCACCCCTCCTTCAGTTTGTTCAAGGCAATTAGGCTACCTCCAGCGAAGAACTTAGGCAGGGACGAGGGAGCTTTACCTGATGCTATAAGATACAATATCCCTCAAAGATGAGCAAATTGATGTTGGTAAGATGATGCTAGAAGCATCCAAAAGATATTGAACTCATAGTCTTGAGGGACCAGCAATAGTTCCCTTTTGGAAAAGATCTTAATATGGATAGAATGTCAAAATCAAGACTGATCATGTGGGATTTGTTGGCATATCAGGTACTGAAGGTAAAGGGTAACTAGGATGCTTGGCTTGCAGCTAATGCCTGGTGTTACTGTTATCTGGAGCTATCCCTGATGACTGTCTGCACTCTGCATGCTTTCCCATACAAACCCACTCTAGCACTTATATTATGAGCCTCTTTGTGTCCGCACGTGCATCATGGGGTCTGCTGGTGGTGTTGGCCATAGCTGTTACTTTGATTCCAATGTAAGTTCAGGTCATTTTTGGGCCACAGATCACATAGATGGTCAACAGAGATAAGCTTAGTATGGCAATCCCTACACCTCTAGAAAGGGAGCTGGCACTTCAGAAGCATAAATAACTTCTACAAGGCTTCATTTAAATTTTCAGACACAACCGATCTAAAGGTATTTGACAGAACCCGTGCAAACGCAGGCCTGGATTTTGTTGGGATAAAACGTAAGGTGGGGCAACGAAGTTGGAAAGCTTCCTTGAGTGATGGGAGACCCTGATTGGATGGCGAGGAGGTGGATTGCAGCTGGACCCGTTGAACTAACACTGCTTCTGCAGCATTATCTGTGAGGTGTTCTTGAGTTAGATACCAGTTAGTTACAGAGGGTGCAAATGAATTGATTCTGGTCAGATAGCCATGAGGAAGGAACCTCTCTAGGCAAGATACCTCCAGCATGAAGCGACATGTGAGTATGCCTAATAGTAGGGGAAACCATCTCATTTCATCTTGACAGAGATATTGATATTTACCAGGGAAACTCATTTTTGATGGAGAGCAAAGGAGCCTGAGGGCATCGGGACCAAAACCTCTGGGGATAGTGATGGCTGAGGAGTAGACGGAGGAGGTGAAGACAGCATGGCCTCGTATAGCTGGGCAGCGGTAGAGTGTTCTGTTATGACTTCTGAGGGGCCGACTGAGAGTGCTTTTGAGATGTAGTTTAAGGAACTGGAGAATAGAAAGGTGATTCAGAGGAACCTTGGCTGGTGAGGTGGGTAACAGAGATGGGCCATACAAATTTGGGACAACATGGGGGGCACATGAGGGTAATTTAGATGGTCACGTGACAGGTGAGGGGGATAACAGAGAAGGGCCAGGCTTGCTTTAGACTATAATGGGAGAGCATGCAGCATTGGAGAAAACAGACTTCTGCAGAGCACAATTTGTGCACGGATGCCTTGAAATACGACAGGGGCAACTGGGTAAGATCATTTTCACCGAGCCTTACCTGAACATGTGCAACAAGGCTTAGTGGATAAGGTCCTAACAGGAATGAATGTTCGCTAACTGAAGGCATGCAGCAGAAGCTCTAGATATTTTGCAAGCCAACAGTCACACATTAGGTCTCCACATCAATTTATCTAAATGTCAACAAATCAGTGCCAAAGAACTCTCCATGTTCCCTGCTGAAATTCCATGCTTAGCCTTTCGTCACTTTGAATTGTTAGGTGCCCCCATTGGGAGTGCTGAGTATTGTGCTCAGTACATCGAGTTCAAAAGAAAAGATGCATTTCATCTATTGTCACTTTTACCCCAGCTGTGCAACCCACAAGTTGCTGTCACCATCCCGAGGTCATGTGCTAGTTTCTGTAAACTGGCCCACCTAGCACTGTCAACACCTCCTTCACCAATGTCAGAGTCAGTGTTAGCCAATTTGACAATGATGTTCTTCACTGCTTCAAATTATCTGCAGCAATTTAGCTAACACTTCCAGCAGCCAAGCAGGCCACACTTAGCCTGAGCCATGGCGGCCTTGGTCTGCGTTCACTTCATCGCCACGCTCCTGCTGCATGCATTTCATCCTAACCATGTCAGTTCCTTCAGACATTTGTTCAGTGACTTCAAAGGAACACCTTCTTTCTGCTTACAATGCGAAGGTCAGTAAGCCGGATGCTATCTCAGTTGAAAGTGTACTAGATGCTCCACCTCGCCAGCATACACTATCCTCTCACATTGAAGAAGATGACTTCAATTCCCTCTTTTCAAATGCCACCACTGTGACAAAGGCCTAATTGCAAGCTATTTCTGCACCTCAAGCTCATGCATGGTTTAAAGTGCAGCCGTCACAAAAGTTAGGCCTTGGGTTGATGCCTGATGTAGCACAGGTCATTTTTAAATGGTGGCATGGCCTTCCTTTGACACCTGATGGCACTCTATGCCCTCTTTATCATCGCAATATGGATGCTTGGGGACCCCCACATGCTTACTTGTCGTTCTGGGAGTGAAGTAATAACTAGACACAACCAGCTAAGAGACTGCATTGCTGACTTCTGCCACAAGGCATGCCTTTCCCCACAAATTGAGAAAGGAAGTGGTATTCTTCCCAAAGATCAATCAAGACCAGCAGACATTCTAGTGCCAAATTGGTCTCTCTTCCGCCCAGCTGCATTTGACATAAAGGTAATCAATCTGCTAAATCTGCAACTGTTACAAGAAGTGGCTGAAATCTGTGGTCATGCAGCTTAGATGGGAGAAGAGGCCAAGCACTCTAAACACAATGAGGTGTGTGCCCTTAGAAGATGGACATGCATCCCTTTGGTTGTGAAGGTGTTTGGAAGATGGGGCAATGAGGCTATCAATGTGCTTTCAACCCTGTCAAAAAAGTAGCTACTCAGCTATGTCGACCACTAAATGAGGTTATATCCACCATGTACGGTCGCCTCAGCCTCACCCTCATGAGGCAAAATGCCAGGGCAATGTAGGCCAGATGTGTCCCATCAACCACACCTTGTGACTATTAGTAGTTGTAGTGCTTTAATGTGCATATTTTTGACAACAATTACAGATATATGATACAGTATGCACAAAACAAAATCTACCTACAGCATCAACATGCAAGTTTATAGGGAGCGGGATAGGATGGCTCGAGAGTTTGCTCTCACAAGGGCTATACTTAGTCTACCAAATAGTTCATTACACACTAGTGACTTGGGGAGACCCTGCCTGGTGGACAAACGTGTGGCAAGTCTTGATAGTTCCTGAATAGCCTCAGTACCTCAACATCCATATATCTCCACTACAAGAGGAATACAAACCCAGCCTAGTTCACTGCACCTTCCATCGTTAACCCTTGCGGATCTGGGCAGCCATAGCAGCTGAACCTGCTGTCACACTCACTTCTTGAAAAACATGTGCATTTAGCGTTGATGTGACAGACAGGTCAAATGCTGCTGACTTACCCAGGACCCAGTTTGGAACAAGAACATCAGCTGGATGAGTATGTTCCCTAGACCACCCTCCCATCTCTAGCTGTGGAGCAAGACAGGCACGGTGACAGAAATCGTTAAAGATGTCTCTCAACTTGTTATGACGGGAGACAACATCACCCCCCAACTTGCAACACAGTGCATGATGACCATAAGCATCCAAGGCAGCATTGCACTGAATGCAACTTTGGCCTTGAGCAACTGGTATACCGAGCCACCATTTTATTGCCACCTGAAATTCAGAAGGCTCCAAGTGAAGGCCTATGCTAGGGGATGGAGTAACTGATAGCCAAGCTGAGGCATGGGGTGATGAAATTGACAACAGACGTGCCCTGTCGATTGGAGTGGAGTTATTAAACAATATCCTGAACTGACAATCCTCTATTTTATTTGACAGGAACTTCTGGGTGGTGGAGGAACAGCTGTTGTCAACAAAATCCGAAGTAAGTGAGTCAGGAGGATCAACAAGGTTGTTGTAAAGGTCTACAGAATGATGCAAGTACCTACATACCTCATAAGATAAGCCTGAACTGACAGCTGAGGCTAAATACGCAGAAGGAGAATGGTAGGACACACGTCGCAAGCCTAGACCGCCTCAACTTAAACTAAGTTGCGCCTGCTGCCATGCAGAGTCAGAAGTGTCTACCGCATTACACTCTGCAAAACACTGCCGCACCTCATCATCAAATAGACTGAAGGCATCACCAGCTAAAGAAGGTGGGATAGTTCTAGCCAGATGTATCAACGTACAAAACCCTCCACATTGACGAAGTAGAAGCATCGCAAGAAGGATCTGAAGAACCTACCTGGGCCAATTGCTGGAGCAACTTGGAGGCAGCTGTACGCTTTTGAGCAATATACTTGGCACAGAACAAAAAATCTCCTATTGGGGCCCCTAGTATATCGAAATGAGGCACGTTGGATTTTTTCATTTCATTTGGGAACCTACTGAGATCATTGACACTGAATAATTCACATTTAGACAGGTTGATATGAAGGCCAAGAGGAGGTCCCAAGTCTGTTATGATGGAAAGCACACGTAAAACTGCAGAGATGGGACCGACCACAACACCATCATCTATATACCACCAATGAAACAACAGAGAGGCACACTCATTGTCAGTATCAATGGCACAAATTACTTGATGTAAAACCAGACAAAAAAAGCTGAGGGCCTAAGGGATCTCCCTGCTGGACACCTGATTCAGATGTAATGAAACCAAGAGTGTGCCACAGTATATGGTATTGACCGTAACACCATGTAGACCATGACAACAGTTCCAGGAAATGGAGATTAACAGCATTCAGCACAGCTTGCCTAGATATTATTATTTCTTTTATTCATATAATTATAATTATTGGAATAAATGCACATTATTATTACACATTACACACACAAACGGATCTAGCTCTATGACAGTGGGATAATTCTAGAGAGGATGGCTGTCGTATTGGCACGAACTAGATGGACATTAAGCCGGCCATAAATGTCATTCAGCACAACTGACTTGGACATGCATGTAGAGGTGGCGAGTCTGGAGGCAATTGATGAAATGATAGAAGAGGCTTCATCGCCCCAAGCTCCATACGATTCTACCACCATGGGGACACATACCCATCCAAGTTCCGAACATTTGGGATCATTAGCTTGATGTTTCCTCGCCTCTGTGGCCTGAGCAGCAGACTTGGCCAAGACTCCCGCTTCCAAAAGGGTTAAAAGGTTTATTATTATTATTATTATTTTATTTTATTTTATTATTATTATTATTTTTTTTTTTATTTTTTATTTTTTTAAAGGATCATTATTATTATATATCAATTAGAATACAGAGAATAAAAGCACTATTGCACACAAAAAACACCTATAGATGTTCTAAACTACATAGCTTCTACCTAGAATGGATCTAGCCACTGAACGCACCAGGGACATATTAAGGCGGCTGTAGATGGTGTGGAGGGCCCAAGACTTTGAAGTTCCTTGGTGCATCCCGAGTGCAGAAGCGAGGCGGGAAAAGACACCCTGAGCTTCCATGCCCCAGTTACCAAAGGTCTCCACTGCTAGGGGGATGCAGGCCCAGCCCAGCTCCTGGCACTTAGCATCATTTGCAGTGTGTTACCTGCATTCTGCAGCATAGGCTGCTGCCCGAGCAGTGGAACTGGCATCTCTCAAGGTGGCAGGGTTGAGGGGAGATGTTACAGTGATGTCCAGGGCAGCAGGAGATCCTCTGTCCCAGCCCTGAACCAGGACATCCGCTGGGCGAGTGTTAGAGTGGTCACTAGAGAGCCCATACCCAGCTTCCACTCTTACTGAGAGGTGGGCTTGGCGACAGAAGTCAGCAACGATGTCACGAAGGTGGTTGTGTCTGATCACCACATCTCCCCCATGCCTGCAAGAAGTCGCGTGGTGACCCAGAGGATCAAGAACCAGATCAGGGCAGAAGGGGCAGGGAGAGCCGTCTGAAGTTTTGAGACCGAGCCACCACCTAATGGCCATTTGGAACTCTGCTGATTCAAGGTGCATTTTCAACCTCGTAGAAGGGATAGCAGTAATCCAAGAACTGGCATGGGGAGAAGAAACTGAGAGCATGCGAGCCTTGTTCACCGGGGAAGCTGAAGACAGCAGAGAATGGAATGCAAAAGAATCCAGCATCTGGGACAGTGACTTCTGCTGAGGAGGAGAATTGAGCACTGATTCCATGGTGATGGAGTCCTGTGGAGAGACTCGGGCATTGAAACGAAGAATGGCCTGTTGTAAATGAATGTTGTCAGGGTTCCACATTTCTAAAGATGCCAGAGAAGAGATGAAGGCTGCACACGAGTGAAGAGACAGAGAACGCAGGCCGAGCCCACCCAGCTTAGGACTAAGTTGAGCTTGCTGCCATTGTGGGTCTGGCACATCTATTGCTACACAAGAAGAGAAGCAAAGTCTCACTTCTTCGTCAAAGAACTTCAAGGAATCTTCACAGAGGATGGTTGGGGTGGTTCTAGCAAGGTGTACTAACTTGCAGTAGCCTCCACACATGCGGAGGAGAGAGATGGCAACATGGAGATCAACTGCAGCCACATCTGAGATGGCTCTCAGCAGTACCTTGAAAAGATTGTGTTTCTCAGCAAAGAAGCGAGAACAATGCACAAGGTCACCTATAGGAGCCCCAAGGATCTCCAGGTTGGGTAGGAAAGAGGACTTAACAGAGGCTGGAAAAAGAGAGAAACCATTCCTACTAAACACTTCACACTTGGGATAATTGATGAACAGACCCAGGTGGGGCCCCAACTCTTCAATTAGATGCAGAGCTCGTACTACAGCTGACCTCTCCCCCGCCAGTATGCGATCATCCAGGTACCAAGCATTGAAGCGAAGATCGATGCAATCGTCGTCGGCCTCTATGCTAGAAACAAGCTTATGGAGGACCAAAGCAAACAACATTGGGCCAAGGGGATCTCCCTGCTGAACACTTGACTGTGAGCTGATTTTGCCCATGGAGTGCCACAAAATGGAGTGAGAACCATAGCACCATGAGACCCATGGTAGCAGTTCAGGGAAGAAAGAGGAACACTCATCAAGAACTGCTTGCCTGGAAACCCTGTTAAATGCATTAGACATGTCAACCTTGCAGACTACGAAGTCCCCACTCATCCAGTCATCATCAATGCACTTTCTCAATTTGTGAACCACCTTTTCTACGCCTGCCTTACATGCCACGCCAAACTGGGAAGGCTGAAAAAAGGTGGAGAACTTATCTCTGAGGATAGAGCAAAGGCACTTTCCTGTGAGTCTGCGAAGTGTTTCACCAACAACTATGGGTCTAATGTCAGTATATCGACCCTCGCTGATTTTACCCTTGTTTAGTGCAATCAATCTACCGCCAGACAAGAAAGCAGAAACACTTTTGGGGGCCTTACCTGAGGCTAGAATGTTAACAACCCCCTTCAGGGAGTCACAGATTGGGGTTTGGAGAGGTATTGAAGCTGCATCAAGTATGTGTTGAATAGATAGGCCAGAGGGACCTGCCAAGGTTCCTTTAGTGAAGGACCTCAAAATGCGCAGGATGTCAAAGGAAGGGCCAAGGGTAACGGGGTTGCTGGCTACGTCCGGGATTGTGGGGTGAGGACAGGGAGGATTCTTGGACTGTAGCAAGTTCCATGTTGCACTGTTAGAAGGTGCAATGCCACTGGAGAGCAGCATGCGGCAAGCTTTTCCCATCAATCCTGAGCGGCCTAGTGAAATGGCTGAAGAGATTTCTTGACTGTGGGTAGATGTTCTGAGGTTTTTGGAAGAATTATGGAGGTTGGCTCGGGTTACAGACATTGACCAGAGGGTGACCAGATCATTATTTAGCCACATCTTGCACAGTGACTCGATTGGGGTGTGTGGGTTGACGACACTTCTCTGCTTCAAAGAGGGAAGGACACACTTTGGGAGCATGAACAGTTTCAA
>OY811976.1:3391587-3641129 GCA_963681505.1 Eunapius fragilis | reverse complement strand
GAAAACGATTGTAGCGATGATGATAGCTGAAATGTTACAAGTAGTGTAATAACCCATGCCACTTTGTAATTCTTTGCTCTTACCCATGCGCACGAGTTGTTGATAACAGCATCCTTGATTGCCATCAATGCATAGAACTGGCTCTCACTGGTGTTTTCACGTGACCACGGTAAGTTCATCAAAAGACATACCGCAAGAAGTACCTTGGAAGCCTCATCGGTGATATTTACCACCTGTTATAAATGCAAATCTGAAACTATTATATTGTTTTGGGATACACGCACCGTAGATCTTGGAGCTAAGTTACCAAGGAAAAGAACACCTCTAATAAGACTTTCCAATTTCTCATCTTTGTCCGCAGAGTTTTGTCTTTTAGTAGGAGCACACTGTATAGTACTGATGGAGATTACTAGCACTACAGCAAATGTCGCGACGAACACCATTTCTGTTTTCCGAGATGGTTTGCAATCATCCATACACAACTTTATATACAATTTAAGGCACGCAGGCAGATGGAGGAAACAGAATATACATGCAGGTAGCGCGCAATATGCTAATGGCTTGTTTGAATAAGCATCGTCATTGATTTCGGTATGGCTAAGCTCATTTTCAATTTTGTGATGCGCGGAATCACCTTAAATGCGCATAGAATTTTTAGGACATAATGTTATTTGTTCAGAGTGAAAATACAAATACATGTGTTAAGTTTCGTCTTATATTTCGCATATTTGTCCTACAAATTCTAGTTTCGTCCTATAGTACAACATGACTGATATGCATAGTCCAATCCTCGTGTTTTCTTTATTTATGCACTTATGTTTTTCGTGCTTCCCTTGACATTGAAGGAACATATCTTTATCTAAGCATTCATGTACACATATCAAAACTGCAGCAACGACTTTCACCTCTCAAGACACTCCATATACACGTGCAGGCAATACGGACTTTACTCGCATGCCGACCATACACGAGCTGGACGATTTTTAGACGTTCTTATCATCTTCAAAGCGTGATAGTTATCACAAAGGTAGCATGCTAAGGTTCCTACGTTCATCAGTTTCTTCAAAGAGGCCCAGCTGGCCAGTTTTAAAATGGGCTGGCCTCCCTCAAAGCGAGCCTGCAGCTTAAAGGCAAGCCTTGACATGTACGTAAAATTCTGTGCTCATGAAAATGTGAATAGACATGCATGCAGTGCCTTTTACTGCTTGATGCCTTTGTAAAAATGTTTGGAAGGATTATTCTTCTTTAAAGGTACGTGATGAAACTCAGATTAATTGGTTGCTAAGTTACAACCATTGCCTAATAGGCATTTATGTGGGAGGGCTGTGATGATAGTAGTACTAGTAGTAATACTTTGAGAATTCCTACTACAGTGTAAGCAGTATCAGTGTCTTAAGTCATGCAGGTAAGAAACAGCATTAGATTGGGCACAATATGCGGATGGGAGTAGTCATTTAGGATTCGACATAATTTGGAAACTTGAAAAAAGTTGCGCTAGGTCCCTCCATACCGCCTAATAATATTATAATAATTATTAAATATACTTCATAAATGTATAAGCAGTGAATACAATAATAATCATAATAATATGCACATGAAAGCACTACAACAACTCAAAGTCACAAGATGTGGTTGGTGGGACACATCTGGCCAACATTGCCCTGGCATTCTGCCTCATGAGGGTGAGGCTGAGGCGACTGTAAATGGTGGATATAACCTCATTTAGAGGTCAACACAGCTGAGTGGCTACTTTTTTGACAGGGTAAAAGCACATTGATAGCCGCTTTGCCCCCCCCCCCCCCCCCCCCCCCCCCCCCCCCAAACACCTCCACAACCAAAGGATGCATTCAGGGGCGGACCCAGGATTTTTGAAAGGGGGGGGGGGGGGGGGGGGGGCACCAATAGAGAAAAGTTATAATTAAGTGAGATGTGGGCGAGGTTCGCAGAGAGCGGGTGGTTGCGGGAGGATCCCCCCTCCCGCGCGAATCGCGGACGCTTTTGGTAGCTGTACGTTCAAAATGCACTTTAAAACGCTATACATTGTGCGACTATGAATATATAATTAGGCAAAAGAAAGGGGGGGGAGGGGGGGGGGGGAGCACGGGCCCCCGGTGCCCCCGCCCCCGGGTACGAGTTTCTTCCGAAGCTAGAAACGTTGTTCATGAGCACCAACAGCTTCAGCATATATCTGGATTTTATATTTAGGGGTCAGAAGCATGTATCACCCATCGGGTGAAATACAAAAGCGAATATATAGTACCTAAATTGGTATACAGGGCTTGATAGACAAACAATCTTGTACCCTGGCCATATCACCTACTATGCTATTCATCCCACATACGGTAAGTCACACCTATGCAAGACCCTTTGGTTATTAATAGTCCTAAGTTTAAAGAGATCAACAAGGCGAGCATGACATTATAAGCGAATGCCATAAAGAAGAAGGTGGCAACTACAAGGTGGGTATACAGAAAAGAAGGACTAAGAGTGCGTCAGTTAATCCAGAAAGAAGGTCTATGAGCGCGCGACAGTGACAGCTACGAGGCTGATCCAGAAAAGAAGAAGGCCTATGAGCGCGACAACCTTTTTGAGTCCAGAAAATAATTGATAACAATTGTTTAATTATTTACTTCACAGACCAAAAGTCTACCTGGGCAGTTGCTGGTGAGTTCTTCATATCTGGGGAGGGGTCTGCTGAAACTAAATATTGTTGCAGTCCAATTGGACACCATGTCATAATCACCCACAGAATATGAAAATGGGTGTTCACATAATCTAGTATTTAACACAAATTGCTTAGTTTCAAAGTTGTCAATTATGTGGCTGGTTAAATTGCCGGAGTGAATTGCGTGAGAATAATGAATATCACTACAAAATTAAAAAAATTAAGAATTGTCTAGTGCGAAATATAGGACTATTACATTTCTCCATCTTATGAGACCCTTGTATCCTTCCTTTTTACACCACTATTGCCTTCCAATCCTATTTGCCGCCAACTTTCTCATATACAGAATGATGTTTTATATTACTTGTAATATACCTGTTAGGTCCCTTTTCGCTGCCTCGCAATCGACCCCATAAAAATTGATTTAATATTTATTATAATTGTATATATTCAGTGTAACGTAAAATTAGGGCGGGTATGATATAGTACGTCATGCACACCGTTCGCGAAAAACTGATCTAATTTCTTCATTGTAACTACTGAGATTGTTGGTGATCCATTCATCGCACGATGCGGGTTTGCTACCTTTGAATGTTGTATGTAGAACATTCACAATCTCCGCTGTACTGAAGTAAGCAGACAGATCGTCGCATGAAAACGATTGTAGCGATGATGATAGCTGAAATGTTACAAGTAGTGTAATAAAGAATCCACTTTGTAATTCTTTGCTCTTACCCATGCGCACGAGTTGTTGATAACAGCATCCTTGATTGCCATCAATGCATAGAACTGGCTCTCACTGGTGTTTTCACGTGACCACGGTAAGTTCTTCAAAAGACATACCGCAAGAAGTACCTTGGAAGCCTCATCGGTGATATTTACCACCTGTTATAAATGCAAATCTGAAAGTGTTATATGTTTTTAGTTTACACGCACCGTAGATCTTGGAGCTAAGCTACCAAGGAAAAGAACACCTCTAATAAGACTTTCCAATTTCTCATCATTTTCCGCAGAGTTTTGTCTTTTAGTAGGAGCACACTGCATAGTACTGATGGAGATTACTAGCATTACAGCAAATGTCGCGACGAACACCATTTCTGTTTTCCGAGATGGTTTGCAATGATCTATACACAACTTTTTATACAAATTAAGGCATGCAGGAAGATGAACGAAACAGAATATAGATATAGCGCACAATATGCTAATGGCTTGAATGAGTAGTTTCGTTATACATCGTGATAGGTCTACTAAGCAGCATCATTGATCTCGTTAGGGCTAAACTCATTTTCAATTATGTGATTGCCTTAAATGCGCATAGAATGTGTAGGACATGAAGTTATTTGTTCAGAATGAAAATACGTATTCATGCGTTAAGTTTCGTCCTATGTTTCGCACACAAATCACGTTATGTCCTACAAATTCTACTTTCGTCCTATAGTAAGGGTAAAAATCCGTTTAAGAACCACGTTTACTTTCAGAAATCACGGCTCTCTTTACACACCGAATTTTGTTATTATTTCTTTAAAACCCATTTCCAAATTCATCAAAGAACATGGATAAACTATTTGTTTGTCTCCATCTGGTATCATTGGCCTGTTTTGGACCCCTTACGGTATAGGGGGGGTTGGGAGTGTGTGACCTAATAAGAACCAATGGTCTAGATAGCATCACTGATGGGCTTACTGTTAAGTTAGACTTATTACAGCTGGATTAAATGTTTGCTTCAACCACTAGCTCAATCAATGATCAATACCTACATGTAACTGCTGATGCGGATGTGAATGCACACATACAAGCACACAGGTTGTAAAAGGTGCAAGTTCAAAATATTGGTGTGATGTGAGTAAGAGAGGGGGACAATGTTTTGAGTGACATCTATATAGGAGCCTCCACAGTCTCCAAAGGGATAGGGGTAGTAATAGTCTTGGCAAGCCACTGGCGCCCTGGCTGCTCCTCTAGGATATCCTTTAGGAAGGTAACAAGCATACTGGAGGTCACTCCCTTCGAACTAATCCCGAGCTTTGAGTCTAATTGCTTCCTAGTGACATATGACTTCCACTCTTGCTTATTTAACTTTTGGGCTTTAATGAACTGACTCAAGATACTCTTTGTAATAATGCTGGTAGCTAAGTTGAAACTGGCTGGTAAAAAGCCCAGGGACTCAAGAAGAGTGACAACCATGTGCTGCTCTTCTAACATCTTTGCCTTGTCCTGTGCCTTTTTGGCAGCCTCTTCCTCTCTCTTTCTCTTCTTTTCTTCTTTTTCAAGTTGTTTGGCCTTCTTCTCCTGTTCTGCCTCCATTTCTTTATCTAATTGCTCTGCCAACATGGCCAATCTTGAGGGTGCTGTACAATCCCATGGGGCACTTAATCTCTCTCCAGTGGCCTTATGGATCTTAGGTCCACGAGCCTTCTTCCTGCTTGGGCCTTGTGAATGGCCATCGTCACATGCACCATCAACTGCATCATCACCACAGCCAGCCCTCTCAAGCCATTCTTTAATCTTCTCTTGCCACCATGGCTTGGCAAGGATTGCATCCTCTGGTAAGTCCAATGATACTTCGTACCTCTCCACCCTATGCAGCAAGTCCATCACATCATCAGCTGTGACAGTCTGCTCAATCTCAGCTGAGTCAATGATGGTGTTAATGGATTCTTGCAGGCGAGGCGATGATAACATGCCCCTCACAGTGATGATATCCCTTGCTACCGTTTCTGACTGGATGTCATACTCTTCAGCCACAGCAAGAACTGCCAGATCGTCTTCTGTACAAGTGAAGGACTCAGAAATGGTAAGCTTGTCCTTGTTCTCCACCACCCACTTAGAATTAAAAGGGCATAAACCACTCTTCTTCATACCCTGTCTGGCCAACTCATTTCCCTCCATAATCTTCTCCCATATGACCTGGAACCACTTACACAGATCATATTTGCTCATGGCTTCTCCTGGCATGGCCAACTGGTACAGGTCTACAAAGGCCCGCCATTCCCCTTTGAGTACCTTGAAAACTGCCACATCCAAAGGCTGGAGGGCACTGGATGTATGGGAAGGCATTTTTATCACCTTGATCTTGGCATCAGCCATCTTATGAAGGGACTTCCAGCTATAGCAGTGGCTCCCAAATCCATCGAGAACAAGGATGACATGCTTGTTCTGATTACCTGTAGCCTCCCTCATCTTGTTCACCTACAACAAAGACATGATAGATATGAATAAATCATGGATGGACAGTTAGACCTACCTGGTTTATGATCCATGGTGTCACCTTCTCATCCCATGTCTCATCATTCATGTAACCACATGGAGTCATGGCCCACCCTGTTCCTTCCTTCAGGCATTTCAGATCTTCCCTCCCATCAGGATGTCTTAGAATCTGTTTCTTATCCACCTCCTGCCCCTCTAATAGGAGGAAGCTGTCATAGATGTAATCACCAGCACTGATCACATTGACTGATGTACAGCGACTCTTTCCAGATCCCTTATTCCTCACTTTTTTGACATCTCGTTTCCCTCTTTTAGATATGATCAAACCACCATGAATGTCCTGTGTGATGTTGGTCTCATCCAGGTTGGCAATGAGGTTTGGATCCATCTCCATTAGGTCATCTGCAGTCAAGCATTCATCAATTACCTTCGGAAGTATGGTAAAATACTCACTGATCTGGGTAGCATTCATCCCTCCGGCCCTTAGCCGCTGAAAGGCTTGAGACCTCCTTTTGGCAAGCTCTGCATAACGGCGGAAAAGGCCAGCCAGCCATCTGTATGTGGCCTTGAAGCCCTGCATTCCATAGGCAGCAGCCACCCGCTGGGTTAACCACATCATGCTCTTCATATTGAGGCCAAAGCCGTGGTCATCCATGTCGGTTGCATATTGCACAATTTTATGCTCAACATCCTTTCCTAGAACACATTGGCGGCCCTGATGAGTATCCAGATCCCTCTTCCCCAGTAGTGTCTTGGTAAGCACAGACCTAGCCACCTTATACTTCATGGCAATGCATTTCTGAGATGGCCATACTCCTCCCCACTCCTGAGGTGCAGCCTCACCATTCACCCTCAGTGTCTTCAATTCTTCAGCACATTTGACAGCTTCGGTCAATCGAACATGGGCTTCACCTTGTGAATAGTTAGTACGCTGCAGCTTTTGGCTCCTGACCTTCACCCCCTTCTTTTTCTTCTTTATGGCTCTCTTGGTCTTGTTCTCTTTACCAGTAGGTCTGACAGTAGATTGCCGAACATGTAAGGCATTAGAGGCTTGGCCAATAAGCTGGGCCAGGGGCTTCCTCCCTCCACCCTTAGCATTCTTAGGAGGTCTCCCACCCCTGGACGACTGTGGCTGTTCTTGATCTTTCTCAATCATAGCCCTAGTTGCTGCTTCCTCCTGTAAGATAATCGTAGCTATATCCTGTGCTTTATCATGGATGTCATGAGTTTTGATCAGGGATGGGAACTCTAAGAGATGTTTCACTTTCGACCGAGAAATAACTTGTTGAAAGCGACGACCCTGAAGGGCCTCGATAAAAGTGTCATAATGCTCCTTCTTAACACCAACCTTAACACCCTTGTCCTGACACAAGCGTCGCTGAAACTCACTGAACGGGTAGGCAGTTTTAGCATCTTCAAGATTGGAGTAGTACCACAGAGCCGCCATAATTGCGGGTTTACAAATTACTAGTAAGAGTAGTATACTATAGCAATAAAGCTAAAGTCTATTTTAATATTACACCTGAGCGTCAAAAAGAAACAAGTCATGGCCGTGTTTAGCTCCGAGTGGAGGATAAACACAAGAGCGGAGGAACCGAGCCAACAAGGCTGGTTTCGGTTGTTGTTTTCGTCCAAATACTTTCCCGCCCCTCCCCCCGCTTGTACTAGAAGCTGAACAAGAGCAAGAAGGAAAATCACAAGGCTACACGGTTTTGGTTTGTTTCGCTTTTGAAAAAACTCGTCACCCTTACGCGGTACGCACAGACCCCCTACCCCCCCTTCCGGTTCTTATTAGGACATCGGTTCTTAAATGGAAAATTACCCTTACAGAACATGACTGATATTTAGCCTAATCCTCGTGTTTTCTTCATGTTCTGCGTTTATGTCTTTCGTGATTCCCTTGACATTGAAGGAACATGTCTTTATCTAAGCATTCTTGTACACATATCAAACTACAGCAACCACTTGCACCTCGCAAGACACACGTGTATACTTTACTCGCATGCGGACCAAGCACGAGCTGGCCGGTTTTGGGACGTTCTTCTAATCTTCTAAGCGTGATAATTATCACAAAGGTAGCATGCTAACGTTCCTACGTTCATCTGTTTCTTCAAAGAGGCCCAGCTGGCCAGTTTTAAAATGGGCTGGCCTCCCTCAAAGCAGACCAGCGGTTAAAAGTCGGGCCTCGACATGCTCATAACAATGTGAATAGTAATACTTGCAGTGTGCATTCCTGCTTGATGTCTTTATAAAACTGCTTGGAAGGATTATTCCTTAAAAAGGTACTTGATGAAACTCAGAGTGGTTGCTAAGTTACAACCATCGCCGAATAGGTATTTATGTGGGAGGGCTGTGATGATGGCAGTAGTGATACTTAGTAAATTCCTGCTACGTATACAATGTAAGCAGTGTAAGTGTCTCAAGGCTTGCAGGAAAGAAACAGCATTAGACGGGGCACAAAATGCGGACGGGAGTAGCTATATTTAAGGCCTGTTTGCTTGAGTATTAATAATGTAATGGTGTAGCAGCACATGTGTTGAATGCATGTGTACGTGAGCTCTTAAGTCCACATTACAGGCCATAGACGGGCTACCTTCCATTGCGCGAATGTATATAACTAGGATTTCCTGGTATAATATGCTTTATTTGTGGGTGCTGCTTAACTATAGAGCACTGAATTCGAAGGCTCGAATAGTGGAGGTGCAAATGGTGGAGGCGTGAGTAGTGGTGGTGCAAATAGTGGAGGCACGAATAGTGAAGGCGCGAATAGTGAAGTGCAAACACTGAAGGTGCAAATAGTGAAAGCGTAGAGGAGATGCAAGTAGAGGTAGCGGAAGTGCAAGAGAGGTAGAGGAAGTGCAAGTATTGGTAGAGGAAGTGCAAGTAGAGGTAGAGGAAGTGCAAGTAGAGGTAGAGGAAGTGCAAGTAGGAGTGCAGAAGTAAAACCTCAAATCTAAAGCAGCAGACTGCCCTGAGATGGTGGAGTGATACTACTGAGACAACATAAACATTTATGATGCACTTGCATTGTTGCTGTTTTTGATACACAAGTAGTTGAATTTGCATGATTCTTTTGCAATCAACATCATTTTCCTGCATATTGGGCTAATTTGTGTACACCTGTACATATTTTACTGCAAAACTTTCCTGATACAACCACATAAATAATTTATAGTTACTATATCATGACCTCTATCACTTTCAATACTCATTTGAAAACAGTATGCTAAGCAATGTAATATGTGTACAGGTGTACACAAATCAGAGCATTTGACGGTAAAAGTGATTACCAAAAAGAAACAGCATTTGATTGATGTACATACAAAATAAAAAATTTGACTTATTGAGAATGTTCCCATCATGTTTGTTTTAATCTCTAACTTTTACAGTGTTCTGCAGTGCTATAGATAACAGGATTAAGAGTTGTTATTGCAATTAGCCAAAATTAGCATATTCATTACACATTTAACCACAAGTTAATACCACCATAGGGGGTATAGATTTTCACAAGTTGTGTATAATGCTCCCTGGTGGTATGTGATATGCAGCAAAATGAAAGGATTAATTTGTGTACCACTGTACACATTTTAGGATGCAAATAGACAATATGTTAATAATATTTGTTAATATTCACACCATTATCATTGTTGAGGCTGCGTTGTTGTGGCTCCGCGACAAAAAAATCCCAACACATTAACCGTCATATCATGCTGTAGGGCACGGGGATATCGTAGAGAATTTTTATCTCATCTATGTTCACGTACCTTCAGAAGGGTTTCCCACAGCATGTGTCATATGAACCAGAAAAGAAATGATGGAGCCACTTACCAGAACGACTTTGTTTCATGGAGTGGCATAATGCAAAGCGTGTAATTTCGCCTCTATTTCTATATACAAGAAAGCCCACCAACCCCCCCCCCCCCCCCCCCCCCCCCCCCCCCCCCCATTAAAATAACCCACTGATGTACTTGACGTAAAAAAAAGCGTTCGCTCTTACACGTTTAAGTACGAGCCATTTTTATTTCGATCGGGGCGGAATATTTACGGCATGTGTAAGCAGTACGACAGCGTGTATGGCCGAACACTATAGTTACACCTGCTGAATTTCTTTTCGTATATTTCCATCCATTCTTCCGTCTATCTTTGTATATAATATGCATGTTTGTATCGCGATAGGACCAAAATACATCGCATATATCGCAAAATATCGTGATACATCGCGGCAGCGCTGTCTACATTGCGTGCTCACAATACTTTCAGATTAGCGTTTATAAGGGGGGGAAATATCACCGATTAGGCTCCAAACTACTTATTGCAGTGTGTCTTTTGAAGAACTTACCGTGGTCAAGTGAAAACACCAATGAGAGCCGTTGCGATGCTTTGATGGCACTCAAGGACGCTGTTATCAACAACTCGTGCGCATGGGTAAGAGCAAAGATTTACAATGTGGATTCTTTATTCCATTACTTTTAACATTTCAGCTATCATCATCGCTACAATCATTTCGTGTCTGCTTACTGCGGTACAGCGGAGATTGTGAATGTTCTACACACCACGTTCAAAGGAAGCAAACCCGCACCGTGTAATCAATGTATCACCAACAATATAAATCTGTGCACTACAAGAACAAAATTAGATGATTATTTCGTTGTGCATAACGTACTGTTATTCATACTCATCCAAATTGTAAAAGCTAAGTAACTAAGTTTGAGGAGCGGTGTATATAACTGCCAATCAATTTATCGATTGTTCAATCACCTATTTCGGTGAGGTGTATGCACGCGTAGCATAGCGTACCTAGAGAATATATTTCAAGGGCATTAAGGAAGTACTGATATCGTGCAGTATACATGTTGGGTACACGTGCAAATAGTTTCTTCTACTGCAGGTATGTGCTCGGTTTCATGAATGAGCTTATAAGCATGGGCAGCTATACAATGTGCATTTGTCAAGTTTTATTAATTTTTATATCTAAACCGATGTATTGAGGGATTATTTAGTTACTAGATGCTCTGCATGCATTGAGCATGCATGGGTTAAAAACCACAGTGACACTCATACACATGTGCACAATGAATCGAACCAAGTGAAAGAGAATGGTTCCGCTATTGACTCTCATATGCAAAAAGCATTCTCTTCATACATCAATGCACTTAAATAGGGATACAAGGGAAGTGTAAAGGTCATATGCACTACATTAAAATCCAGGCAATCTAGTCAGTTACTGCATATCCTGAGAATGAAGGTTTACAGGATGTTAAAGAGAAACCTATACTACAGCAAGGATTGTGTCAATCAGCTCGTGAAAGGATACAACCAACTGGATTATGTGCTGACATGTGGACATGTCTACTAAAGGAGGGAGTGATATAGCAAGCTAGACTTAAGGACTACTCTTATAGGCGCATTTACTTCTGGTTCTTCAGTCTGCATGGTCATTTTCCACGATCGCTTGTTGTGCTGGAACATTGTTTGGCAATACATTGTTATCCTGCTGCACAACTGTAATGGCCTCACCTCCAACACAGGCAAAAACATTGGTTCATATGCCATCGTTTTTCAACAATTTTAAAACATAGCACTTTATTTACATTGATAATATCTGTAGCTTTTGGAAAATACAACTGTTTGCGTTGATGTTCATTAGCCTTCACAGTTGTACTAATATTAGTAGAAAAGTAATCCCTTCGCGTAGAAAAGTGTAGTAAAAGCATACCACAATGTAAATAACGTGAATATATATATATATGGGGCAGTGCAAGAGTAATTCGGGCTTATGTAGGATTTTGAGAAATTCCAAGACAACTAAAAGAAAGTAATGCTTGCCATTGAAATGTATGGCTAATTAAAAATTCAGCGCTTTGTAGCTCTATGATACACTGTCCAATTTTGGATGCGTAAGAACTGTTTTGTAGAGAGCGCTATCTTGTATCCAAAAACTGTTAAATTTGAAAACTTGAAAAAAATTGCAAAAGCCCAATTTTCTCTTGCACTGCCCCATATATTTTTAAAGTGACGGAGTCTGGAGCTGGCCTCCGTATACTCTGCTTTCCTGAGTGCCAGAACTCCGTAACTACTTCATTGGACTCGATTCGATTGAACTCTTTGTGTTACTGAACTTCATGCCTTACGCTCCATTTACCTGTTCGGTTCACAGGATATGAGTTCAATATGGAATACAATTCCTATGTGGATACAGGCTATCTGTGTGGATCGAGTGGCCCTTCGCTGCAAGGATGCAGGCACTGGGTGTCCAATTACGTGGAACAGGGGCAGATCCAGAAAAGGGGGGTTGTTAATTAAATTTAAAGCGGGGAGGGTGCGGGAGGGGTATCCTTCTAGGAGGTCAAAGGCGGAGCCCCAACCGCCAACGCTTTTTCATTATTATGTCATGCGCAAAACACTACATAACGCTATGATACTGCCTTACCGTTTGTTTGCTCGCAGAGCTGCATGCACAGTTGTAATACGAATTTCAGCCATCTTTACTTTGCAATAATTCTTAATTGTTACTAATGATAATAAATTGCGGGTTTCAGTTCTTTTTGCTGTGGCCCATTCTCCGATTGTTCCTAAATCTTCATTTTCAACTTTAAATTATATCCAGTATACCTAGTTATATTATAAATATTTAAATATTATCTCACGGTCGAACTCAGACATCACAACAATGGAGCTTCGTGAGGGTGTAGTTTATAAAGTGCATGGATTTTTGTATATACTGTACTGCATTAATGTATATTGCTATCATAGCGCCTCAAACCTAACACCCTTCGGGTCTTTTTTTTTTAACAGAGCAGCTAAAAGAATAAATCAACGACATGATGGCTCACACAGGTGTATGGACACGTTAGCTAGGTTATGTGGGCCAATGCATGAAGTTTTTTTCAAAACTATTTTTCGCCTGGCTGATTTTACTAAAAACATTTGTATGGCTTATTTACACAACACCAAACCAATTGCCCATGCACTGCTGATATGATGTGGTCAAGAAACGTAGTGCATGCCATACAAAAAAAAAAAAAGAAAAAGACATCTAACCCCCCCCCCCCCCCCTCTCCCCACTTGCCTCCTGACCCATACAATTGTCTCCTTGTCAACTGATGGATCAATGGCTATTCCTACTGATGACATCATACGAAGACAACCGGACATGGTTACATATGTACCTCATCCACTTCCCCCCCCCCCCCCCCCCCCCCCCCGCCACATATCACATTACATGTATGCCTTTTAATTGCTAGAATGAATATAATGAACCGCGACTTGCGCTATCGATCATACCACTGAACCTAACTAGGCCGAGCTCGAACTAGGCATACGGCAAGTCATACTAGTGCTATTGTAGTACTAATACGCCTGGTTCGAGGCTGAGTGCTTGGTTCGAGCTGGGCTCAGCCTTCGTAGTTATATAGGGACCGCGAACTAGGCCTACAAATTTGCCTACACACCCCCCCCCCCCAGGACAGCTTTAGGCGCCGCAGATCAAATGGTACCAAATCCAGGAATGCCCCCATAAGCTTTGAGAAAACGAATTACAATAGCCTTGGCAGGCAGACCAGGCACTGCAGGCAGGTATAGTGCGAAAGCGAATCCATTTGCAATAACGATCTATTATTTTACGTCATCCGTAATTGTAGCACGTGATCAAGTAAAGGGTTTAGTAACAGCTGAAAATTAATTAATAAAACGATGACTTAACTGTAGTTATGTGCTGAATATTATAATTAGATGCGGTAGTAATTTGCCTTGATTTTCGTATAACATTGCTTGCTCTTATTGCAGTGAAAATACTAGCAAACATTGAGATCGATGTTTAGAATTTTTTAACGTCATTTATAATTCAATTTGAAATAAAATGCAAGATGACCGCCGATGTATGGGCAATTTCTCGATATATGCATTTACTCAAAAGCTTCCAAACTTATCAATTGTAGGAAATACATGTTCTTCACCGTCAAAACAAGTTGGTACAAAATTGTGTAATCTCCTGCAGATCATTAATAACTGGACCAAGGAAGTTGTAGAAGGCCTGATATTTATGAACCCAGTATATAATCTAACTAGGCAATCATCTTGTTTGATCCTGAAGTTAACCTTTGTAGGTGTATATTCGTTTCTGGAAGTATATTTTGAGTTTCTAGATATTCTATACAGGCTAGCAGGGCAGCATTAACTAATGATTCAGTCTGAAGGGAGCTAGATTGAAACTCATCGGTAGGCAATGCGCTAGACTGTGAGGCATCGTCAACATTGTTGGGCAACTCATGCACTTGATAGTCGCTCCCTAGTTGTTCTCCGAAATCAGCTACAGAAAGTGGAGGTTGTATAAAGGTGGATGTTGTCATAGACTTGCTGCTTGATGGTGCCGATGTTACTGACGTTGACGATAGAGAATCTATAGTCCAATTAGCTGCTTATTGGCCTCTCGGATTTTTGCCCTCTTGGCTCGAGGGGGTCGAGGATAACCTATTCCCGAGGGTAGTTTCGGAGTTATTCATATCGCTATTTGGAAAATGTCTGATGGAGCTAAACGCGATGGTGAGGCTTTGGCAGTAAGTTAAACACGGTAAGCTAGCCAGATAGCCGCCTTTCTAGGTTTGTAGTGAATCTATGAAAGGAGGCATTTGGATCGCCAGACTTGCTGTTGTCACACTCGGCACCATGTGCTAGGCATAGCAGCTGTTTATTCCGTAAGGTTTCCCAAGGATGGTGGTATACACGTTCAAACACTGTACAATAGCAGCAGTCCGGATGTGACGTCAAACTAATCAAGGATGATTAAATTCTTTGTGCCTCGTCCATTCAATTGGTCAGTCAATAACATCAATAGAACTCCAGTCTATTCCAGCGTCACGTCACGTCATGTCACGTCAGCTGGGGTATACAAATTATTGTTTACAATATGACGTTTCAGCGACGCTGATGCTGACGCTGACGCAACATTCAGCGAGCGTCACATTGTAAATCCAGCTTAAGTCATAAAGGAGTCATCCGTTGGTGTTAGAGGAGCAGTATAACAGCTAAAACTGAATTGCTGTATCATTTTGTTTAAATTTTGTATTTCTATGCATTTGATACTGTTTGGAACGTTTGCTGAGGTAGATACAATTTTAGAATCTTAGGCGACTAAATAGTAATGCCCTCCTTTTACGTTCTCAGCCATGCCTGTAATATATTATATCATTGCATTTATTGTCTTTGCCTGTTGAAATTTATTAATCAAACTATTCACAAATTTGCAGTGCAAATGTCAGCAAAGGAAAAACATCCTATACAATTTACTGAGCACAACTCAGATCCAATGGAGAACCAGCGCTGAAAAGCGGATCAAGAGATGAGATGTCAACGAACACATCATTGATCCATCTGCATGTAACATTGTTCGCATTAAAGTATGGAGGTGTAGTGATAAAAGAGAAAACCAAGGGCTGCCACAACTGCGCTATGTGGAAAGGAATACGGATCGTAGCAATTTCGTTCAAGGCGCACATTAAGTCAATCACTTGCTCGCAACTATAAATGGTGTTAATGTACTGGAGGGGGAAAACGACAAATCATATACTAATGCACGCTTTCCAATATAGTTACTATTATTATACGCAACTTACAGGCTGTTGCTCCACATATGAGCACGTAATATTCCGAACGCGATTCAAGTTCACTGACGGGGTGCAATCATTACTTCTTGCTTGCCGAAGGACGTTACAGGATGCGATAAACTTATCATAGTTATCTTGTATTTCGAACTGTACATGTGGACCAAAAAGTTTTTTCAAATGAACATATCATATACTGACCATTTCCATCACGTTCTATAAAGAACAACTTACTGCATAACTCAAGCCGTCCAAAACATGAAAATTATTCATGAGTGAAGTCAATCTATCCTCTAAATTGGCGTAATTCATCACTGCCAGTGAAAGAATGCAGGCTGCCTGCAGTTGGACTTGGAAGTTCATCACGAACATTTTCTGCTGATGTTGCTCTCGCCTAGTAATGTATTCTGTAGTGCAGTCGCGTATTTATACCAATGTATCCTCTTTTATGTCCGGACGTGACGAGCGATAGGGTTAATATATATCCGCCATAGGAATTAATAAAGATTCACCGGAGGCTGGTCAGAAAAACTTGAATAGTCCATTTATGGTATCAGCCCTATTACTCACTATGATAACCGATTTAAACCTGCAAGAATGTGAAGTTAGGAGTAAATGCATGATTAAGCGTTCAGTGAAGTATATCGTAGTTGCAAGCCGGGCAACATGTACAATGCGTGCGAGTTAACGAGGCCTGTCTTGTCAAACCGGACTGAACGACCGGATTTTTAGGGATCCCACAAAAAACGATGCACCGAAGATCAACCTCAGCCACTGATGAAATTCACCGATGACCTGTCCACTTGTCATCACGCTTAGCTTGCAAAATTCATCTGCATGAGGGATGATGCACTGTTCCGCAAAAGCCAAAGGACAGTATTATGTGAACAAAATCCAAATCAGTGATGTATCAACAGAGCTGGCGTTTTACTGAAGCTCACCACATCAAAGTTTTGGCTAGCAAGGGATCATCTAGAATAATGTGTTCAAAAACCGAAGCTACCAGAGGCATTAGGGTTATAACCATCCATTTATTCCTGTTCCTATTGCAGTTCAGTCTCATTGTCGCTACTTGAATCACTCCCGCTTACTGTGATCGACCTCTGGCCTTTTGGTTTTTTTACGCCTCCGTCGTATCTCATAGCTGTCCGGTGTCGGAGGATTGGGTGACCCCCCTTGCGGTGACCCGGTCACTGTGTCCTAGGATGCAGTGACCCCCAGTCACTGGTGCATGGTGCATGTGTGCATGCGTGTACATGGTGCATGTGTGTACTGGTGCATGTGTGTACTAGTGCATGTGTGTACTGGTGTACTGAATTAATGAAATATACCTTTGTTAAGTGAGATGGATGTATTCTTTACTGTAGCAGATTGTTATTCCAAATTCTCCTCTCATTGTATATCCAATTACAAACTTCATCTAAACTCAACGGTGACATTAGCAGGTATGATCTGTCAATTATATCAATTTTAAGGTCAACTGCCTTTGATGCATGCCAATACCTTACAAGTGAACATTTTCAACTACATGGAAATGAAGCTGAATAAAGTAAGCACAAAATTACCTGTGTCTTAGCAATGGCAAGCCTAAAGGATTTTTTTTTGCTTCTCCTCCTCTGATCAGATACAGATTCTCCACTCCTGGTGTGACTTAGCTTCTATTCAAGAACAACTTCTATAATACAAAATGCCTGCGTACATTTGAAGTTGTTTATAGCCTATAGAATATAAGATGCAGAAATACTTATAATTTCATGCACCACTGATTTTATATTGCCATAGTAGGTTCCCAGAACCAAGAAGCAACCTGTCTTTCAATAACTTCTTCTTTTCTTATAATTTCACAATGGTTCCACACAGCAAGCTCATATTCAGTGAGCGAACCATGACTGTTCTTCCCACTTGACGTTGCATTACAAAAACAATCGCGCGTGTTTTATTGTCATACATCAGGACTAACACAGGCAATTCTTACCACCCAAAGCTATATATCCTTTATTCACATAACCCGACCTTCGCGTTTTGGCGGAAGGTCGGGAATCAAATATATTAGTGTCCATCTCACCGCGAGCGTTGACTATACCAACATAAGTGTTCACATATAGACACGTGCAGTATCAGATGGTCGGTATTGGCTTGACAAGCCACATGTACTTTTTACTTTTCGTTGCCGACATGGACAAACCACATCATCACATGTACCTTACACAGACAAACCTTTCGTTGGAAGTTTCGCTTTTCACTCTTTTCCATCCCTTTTGGATAAGTCTTCTCAGTCAAAAATCGATATATGCTTTCATCGTTTTGACAATCGAACTCTTGGCTTAAAATTAGTGCGCATGCGGTATATAGATGCAGTCACCCTATCCCACCCCGGGTCACTGCATCCTAGGATAGAGTGACCCGGATGGGGGGGGGGGGGTCACTGTATCCTAGAATGCAGTGACCGGGGGTCACTGTATCCGGGGGATCACCCAATCCTCCGACACCGTCAGTACAAGAATATGTTTTCTGCTGATTTCCATTTCTGTACTGTCATAAGGAGAAAATCGGAGGAATTAACTATCTCTGACATTTAATTCCTATCAACACATGTTCCTTCTAAGATGCTCTCGCTTTTACCACTCCTTTCTCGCTCATAAACCCACCCTGAATGGCCAACACACTTCTGGCATGTGTTGTTTGACCGTATAATATGAGTATTAAAATAAAATTGCATTCATTTCATACTTAGGGCTGGTAAGGTGTGTAACCGATTTTCAGGTTTTTTTTTAGGTCTATTGGTTATTCGCGATTACCAATTCGGTCGACTATGCACTTACTAGAATTGCAGGTTACCGATTTCAGAATTTCCTTTAGTCGAAATAACCAATTTTGTTTTTCTTAGTCGCGATTAGTCGATATTCGTTTCATTCATATGCAGAAATTGGGCGATTACCCCTTTTTACATGCCCTTCGCTTTTACAAAGGCATACTAACAGGTTAATTAATCGGTAAAAAGAAACATTGTGATGTAATCAAAACTTAGTTGCACGTCTGGGGACCCGGCGGGGAAGGTAATCATCGGTGCCCTCCCTCAAAATACGCGCAGTGGGCTCGACAATTAAAATACGTTCGCTCTTTCTCTGCAGTATTGTACATGTGCAGTATTGCACTTGTGTGCAAAATATAGGACTATTACATTTCCTCTGCTTATGAGACCCTTGTTTCCTTCCTTTTTACACCACTATTGCCTTCCAATCTTACCATCTTTCTCATTGAGTATGTTTTTATTACTTGTTCCATCTGTGTTTACTTTCTTAATGAGATAAGAGAAGAGATAATTAATTCCTCTGATTTTCTTATCTATTTTCCTTACGACAGTACAGAAATGGAAGACAGAAGGCCAGAGGTCGATCACAAGTACGCTCTATATATGGAATGTCACTTTTATATAGTTTACGTAACCTGTTTACTTCTTCAGTACACTCCCTGCTGACTTTTATCGATATAGGATTAAATGCTAAGAGATACAGACCAGCCAGTGTTCTCACACGTGACATGGCAACATAGGCCATTCCTGTTGCAAGTACATCGCTAGACAGGTCCACAATTGCACAGTCTAATGACAAACCATGGATTGTAACTGAAAATGCCAGTATTAAAGGAAACTGTTTACTGTACACATATAAATGGCGTAATATTTGAAACATACTACGCACGCGTTCAATTTTAAACTGCAATTTAGGAGTGTGATCAAATGTAACCTGAATGCAGTCCTTGCTAATAGCAGAAACAGTACCCAGTGCTCCATCATAGATCGAAGACCTTACGGTATTCAATCTATGGCTCCATTGACCAACCCTTGACTGGTATCTAGATTCCGTCTTAGCATGACTCTAACACCTACAACCAGTTTTAGCTCTGCCTCTAGACCAGCATTAAACTTTTCTAGTGCAGATGATGCCCTTTTAGTCCACTTCACTTTCCCTGCTGTTTCATCAAACTCATCCATGCAGGGCATGTGTACTATTTGTGAGCCTGCATTTGAAAGTATCTCTGTGTTAAGTTGGTCACAACATCGTCTCGTAGCAAACAGACACACAGAGGACAAACCCTGGCCTAATAGACCTTGGAATTTTTCTACAGCTGTGCATTTTATGACCGCAGTGTTTAAAAGTGCAACAGTTTTATCAGATATACTATTCACCCTGTCCATTTAATAACTGACCAAATTCTGGGTCCCGTTTTTGTCGTTCATTTATGGTCAGTTCATCATACACTACAGATTCCCTCCAAATGTTCACTGCTGTCACACAGCCTAGCCTTGCGGCAATGATTTTATTAGAAATGTTTTGGAACATAATAGAACCATTAACAGGAGGGAGATGTAGTAACTAATCACCAAAGAACAGAATGTTCATGGACCCAAACCATTGATCACCTCCAAACAACTCTTCAAGCCTCAAATGAATGTAAGCTAGGGTCAGGCTTGACAACATGCTAACCTCATCAATGATGATTAACTTTACATGCATGAAACCGTTCCGCATTACTTTAAGTGATTCTTTAGGAAGTGACCAGTAAGTCGATGTCTTAGAATCATGCTCTATTAGTAGTTACAGTCACACCATCTATGTTAAATGCAGCCAATCCCGAAGGAGCTGCGAGTGCACACCTGATGGAATCTTTGTTATCCTTCCATAGTTCATTAACCTTTCCTCGGATCGTATGAATTAGGAAGGATTTTCCTGTACCACCCACACCACTAATGAACATGGACATAGGCTTATGTGTAGTACAGAAGCATTTGCTATTCTCATGCATTTTTTTGTGGCAAAGATGGTCATTCATGTTATTGATAATTCGTAATTGATCTGCATTGAGCTTAGCAACCCGATCTTCAACCGTATCAGTGTGTAACTCATTCAGATGGAACACATCTTCCATTGCTGCCTTAGCTTCACCGTTAAAGAAAGCATCTTCTACTGCAGGAGGTGAACCCCTTCCTCCTCTCTTGCTTCATTGATTTTCTTCACTGCAGTCTGCGCTTTCAGCAATGCCTGCATGCAGTTTTTCGTGGTGTCCTTCAGATAAGGAAGCCTTTTTATACATCAGATTAAAACAATAGACACTACTGTACACACAGTTGAGTCACCGAGCATGCTTTACATGTGAGGTGCATGAATGGTTTTGTGCAGATCCGTGCTGTACATAGTCGGGCGGGCCCTACTACCGCGTTTGGTCAGGTAGTATAGGGAGACAAGCCCGACCAAACGCGGTAGTAGGGCCGCCGGTCTATGCTCTACAAATGTACGTGCATGCACAGCTTTTTAATGTATGCCATAACATACCTTTGGTGGTAGTGGTAGTTCTGTGACCCCTGCGGTACCGCTACACGGAACCAACGTAGAGCTGTAGATCGTTGTGCTCTCATTCCATCGCGATAAAGAGATAAGCGATCCGTTTCTCCGTTGTCCCTCCAGACGCTAGTGCAGTTTTATTAATGACATTCATCAACCCTCAATTAATCCTATACTGAACCTGCTGCCGCAGGTTCAGATACATGTATACCACAAGCCTGGTTTTGTCATAAAACGCATCAAACTCTGAAGCCGTAGATGTACTATATAAACTACCTTAGCACAAATTTTACAGAGAGCTGATAATCCTAAAACTGTGATTCTGGGTTTGTATTTGAATGTCTCTGTCTTTGACAATGCGTATTACATGATATTTGAAATAGATGCTAGTCTCATTAAGGCACTTGCGCAGGAGACTACTGTTGAAGCTAGATTTCCATCACAATGTGCCCCTCCCCCATGTGTGTGTGTGTGTGTGTGTGTGTGTGTGTGTGTGTGTGTGTGTGTGTGTGTGTGTGAGTGTGTGTGTGTGTGTGTGTGTGTGTGTGTGTGTGTTCAGAGCCATGACTACCAACCATATTGGAGTAAGGTTTGGAAAAGAGAACGGAGGTCACTAACATGTGCATGAATCAAACTGTATGTGTGTTATATATAGAATTTATTTGAACATTTCAGTTCTCTCCACATAAAATGATTTCTGTAGCAATGGGCAAATGCCACAAATATCAATCAAATGGCTCAGCACAACAGGGGACTTTCATGATGATTCACACATGTGTAAGGCATGGTATGGGACATTGTCCTGTGAAACCAGCCTGGCTACAAAATTGTAGATGTGACAAATCAATTTGGGATCTGTATACACAAGAAGACCACTGCTGATGTGGTGTGTTCAAGAAACCTTATGAGCATGCAACATCTACACACACACACACACACACACACACACACGCACATGCACACACACACACACACACACACACACACACACACACACACACACACACACACACACACACACACACACACACACACACACAAGACACCTGAATATACATTACTGCATGCGTGAGTTGCTACCAGGACTTCCTAATATATGCACACAACAAAGGTAAAAGTACAGGCCCTGCTATGAGGCTCTCAACGTGACGTCACAGTATCTTACAGAGTACATTTTGAAAAAACGGTAGCCATACGCATCTTGAAAGAGAACTACGGCAATGCATGGGTTCCCAAGGCTATAGGGGCTAGCGCTTAAGTTTAACAGACTGCCTTGGTAAACGGGTACTAAATGTCGCAGCGGAAGTCCGACTATTAGTTTTGTTATTAGTAATAATTCATGCGCATCCACCTCTCTTGTCGGATGGGGTAGGAGACAGAAGTGCAGTATAGGAGTTCATTAACGAAACGCAATTAAAATGACATTTATTTGAAGCTATAGTTAAGTAATAGAGAGCAGTTAAAATTGTAATTACCTGTTGGTATCGTTCCCAGGTCCGGAGCGAGACTAATTACTAGCGATGGTAATTAATTTTTTTGTCTTGATTTTTGTATTAAAATGCTTTATTGCAACGCAATGATAACTACAATTCAAATTCAGAACAATTTTTAGTATTTTACGAGGTCACTTAGAATTCAATTTGAAATAAAATGCAAGATCACCGCCGATGTATGGGCGATTTCTCCATATGTCCTTCCTTCGCATGAGGAACTCAAGCTAGAGACGTTGTTCATGAGCACCAACAGCACCAATCGCTTCAGCATATAACTGGATTTTATCTTTAGGAGTCAGAAGCATGTATAATCCATCGGGCGATATACAAAAATCTTTGTAACCCTGGCCATACACCAACTATGCTATTCATCCACATACTGTAAGTTACACCTACGCAAGACCCCTTTGGTCATTAATAGTCCCCACTTTAAAGAAATCAACAAGGCGAGCATAATATTATAAGCAAATGCCATAAAGAAGAAGGCGGCAATTACAAGGCAGATATACAGACTGTCAGCTACGCCGGAGCTATAGGCTAATCCAGAAAGAAGGTCTATGAGCCCGCGACAGTCACAGCTGCGAGGCTGATTAAGAAAAGAAGAAGGCCTATATCAGCGTGACAGCTACGAGGCTTGTCCAGAAAAGTAGAAGGCCTATGAGCGCGACAATCTCTGTGAGTCTAGAAAATTATTGGTAACGATTCTTTATTGATTTACTTTATGCAGACCAAAAGTCTACCTGGGCACTCTTCATACCTGGGGAGGTGCCTGCTGAAACTGAATATTGTTGCAGTCCAATTGGACATCATGTCATTATCGCCCACAGAGTATGAATATGGGTGTTCATATCAGCTAGCATTTAAAACAAATTGCTTAGATTTAAATTTGTCAATTGTGAGGCTGGTTAGTGAAGTGTGTGAGAATGATGAATAAAAGGCAACAAAATTAAAAAATTCAAAATTGTCTAGTGCGAAATATATGACTGCTCCATTTCTTCTTCTTATGAGACCCTTGTATCCTTCCTTTTTACATCACTATTGCCTTCCAATCCTATATGCCGCCAACTTTCTCATAGAGAATGTAAAATACGTTTTACGTCCCTTTTCGCTGCCTCACGAACGACCCCATAAAAATTAATGTAATACTTATTATAATTGTACATATTCAGTGTAACGTAAAATTTGGGCGGTTATATATACATGACATAAAACGTCATGCACATCGATCGCGAAAAACTGATCTAATTTCGTCATTGTAACTACTGAGATTGTTGGAGATCCATTCATCGCACGATGCGGGTCTGATACCTTTGAACGTAGTATGTAGAACATTCACAATCTCCGCTGTACTGCAGTAAGCAGACAGATCGTCGCATGAAAACGATTGTAGCGATGATGATAGCTGAAATATTATAAGTAGTGAATAAAGAATCCACATTATAATTCTTTGCTCTTACCCATGCGCACGAGTTGTTGATAACAGCATCCTTGATTGCCATCAATGCATAGAACTGGCTCTCACTGGTGTTTTCACGTGACCACGGTAAGTTCTTCAAAAGACATACTGCAAGAAGTACCTTGGAAGCCTCATCGGTTATATTTACCACCTGTTATAAATGCAATCTGAAAGTATTATATTGTTTTGGGATACACGCACCGTAGATCCTGGAGCTAAGCTACCAAGGAAAAGAACACCTCTAATAAGACTTTCCAATTTCTCATCTTTGTCCGCAGAGTTTTGTCTTTTAGTAGGAGCACCCTGTACAGTACTGATGGAGATTACTAGCATTACAGCAAATGTCGCGACGAACACCATTTCTGTTTTCCGAGATGGTTTGCAATCATCTATACACAACCTTTATACAAATTAAGGCATGTAGGCAGATGAAGGAAACAGAATATGGTTAGCTCACAATATGCTAATGGCTTGTTTCAATAAGCAACGTCATTGATTTCAGTATGGCTAAGGTCATTTTCAATTATGTGATGCGCGGAATCACCTTAAATGCGCAAGAATTTGTAGGACATAATGTTATTTGTTCAGAGTGAAAATACATATACATGTGTTAAGTTTCGTCCTATATTTCGAACAAATGTCCTACAAACTTTAGTTTCGTCCTATTGTACAGAACACGACTGATATTTAGCCCAATCCTGTGGTTTTTTTTTAATGTTCTGGGTTTATGTTTTTTGTGCTTCCCTTGGCATTGTAGGAACAATCTTTATCTAAGCATCCTTGTACACATATCAAAACTACAGCAATGATTTTCACCTCGCAAGACTCTCCATATACACATGAAGGCAATAAGGACTTTACGCGCTTGGGGATCATGCACGAGCTGGCCGATTTTTAGACTTTCATCTCATCTTCAAAGCGTGATAGTTATCACAAAGGTAGCATGCTAAGGTTCCTACGTTCATCAGTTTCTTCAAAGAGGCCCAGCTGGCCAGTTTTTTAATGGGCTGGCCATCATCAAAGCGGGCCAACGGTTTAAATTCGGGCCTTGACATGTGCATAAATTCTGTGCTCATGACAATATGAACAGTCATGGATGCAGTGTGTTTTACTGCTTAACGTCTTATTAAAAGTGTTTGGAAGTTAAATTCTTCTAAGGTACGTGATCAAACTCAGTTTTTGTTGCTAAGTTACAACCATCGCCAAATAGGCATTTATGCATGTGGGAGGACTGTCACGATAGTAGTACTTAGCAGTAATTCCTACTACAGTTCAAGCTCTGGACCCAGCAGTGTGGAAGACCATTTGAAGCTCTTAAGACCAAGCTTACTTCTGCCCCATTGATAGTTTACCCAAATTTTAAAGAAGAATTTATTATGGACTGTGATGCAAGTGATGATGACTTAGTAGTTGTCGCAGAATATCTAAGGTACTGAGCATGCGATGTGCTATGCAAGTCAAACTCTCACCAAGGCTGAACTAAAGTATTGTGCCCCTAGGAAGGAAATGTTAGCACTAGTGTGGGGTTTGGGCCAGTTCAGACATTAATCTGTATGGCTAGCATTTTATTGCATGGACCAACCATGGTGCTTTACAGTGGCTGTGTTCGTTTAAAGAGCCTAAAGGCCAGGTGGCCCGATGGCTGGAATCCTTGGCAGAATACAACTTTACAGTAGAGCATAGGTCTGGCAAGAAGCATGGCAATGCTGACACCTTTGTCCCGCCACCCCTGTCACCAGCATGGTGACCAGCTTGTCGAAGTTAATGTCATTGCTTCTAGCCAGGTGGATAATGATGCAGGTGGTCAGGCATTGCAGTGGACAAAACAGAATGTCATTAGGTTTCAGTGTGATGATCCTGACATTGTGCAGATGGTGAAATGGATGCAACATGATTTCCTTAAAACATGCCCACATACAGCTAGCATCACTTTAGAGAGCCTCTGGTCCCAGAGTTCTTTACTGGTCATGGAAGGATGCTTCAGAGAATGGTCAGAATAGCTGCTTGCAATTGGTCTTACCCAAGGTAGTACTGGTACCTTCTATTTTGCTTTCTGAGTTGCATGATGCCCCAACTGGTGGATACCTTGGAGTGACAAAGGTGCTAGACAAAACATGCCAGAGGTTTTAAAGGGTGGGACAATGGCTTGATTTTGAAGAATGGTGCAGGGCTTGTACTGTGTGTGGTGCCCAAAAGTCTCCCATGAAACACCGGCATTCTTCCATGGAGGTTGGTACACAGATCAGCAAACCCCTGCAACGTGTGGTAATGACTATTTGTAAAGGAATTTGAAGGGGCTACTGCATGTCTTCACACATACCATGGCAGAAATTTTGATTCTAGCTTTGTAAAAGAAATTTTCAGGTTACTAGGGATTGTGAGGAGCATGACTACTCCCTATCATCCCCAGTCCAATGGCATGATTGAAATATTCAATCGTACCTTGCTTTCAATGCTGAAAATGGTCAGTAATGAGGATGAACATTATTGGGACCTCAATTTACCTTGCCTCATGAAGGGTTAGCGTACCTTTCTCCATGAGATCACAAGGTTACACCATTCTCTCTTATGATTGGACGAGAAGAGCAATTACACGTTGATGTAATGTTTGGCAAACCCCCAGGCATGTCCACAGCTAGCACTTTGGAGGATGCAAAGATGTTAGAACAACACCTGACTGAAGCCTATGACCACATTAAGCAACATTTGGGTACAGAGCAACATAGACACAAGCAGTTGTACGACCATATGGTGAAAGATAAACCGTTTAAGGAGGGAGAAATGGTCTGGTTATATTGCCCAGCAGTACCCCAGGAGCTTTCCAAAAAGCTCAATGCATATTGGAATGGACTGTACATGATTACTAAGGTGTATGATAATGGAGTGTATCAGATTAAATGGAACCTCCCTCCACATAAGCAGCGGGTGGTACACATTGATCATTTAAAGCCATATATGAACAGGCAAGAGGAACAAGGACCTACAGCAGACCATGTCTGACACTAAAAAAACAATGATGAAGTAGAAGACATGTATGACAACATGTTCATTCAGAATGGTCTGTTGGAGGTGAGGCCATTACAGTTGTGCAGCAGGATAAAAATGTATTGCCAAACAATGTTTCAGTATACCAAGTGATCATGGAAAATGACCAGACTGAAAAACTAGAACAAAATGTGCCTGAGAATGATGGTTACAGGATGTTATAGAGGAACCTATACAACAGCAAGGATTGTGTCGATCGACTCATGAAAGAAGACCACCAGAAAGACTTGGAACCTGGATTATGTACTGACTAATGTGGACATGTCTGCTATTAGAGGGAGTGATGTAACAAGCTAGACTTAATGGTACTCTTTTATGCAGTAACTGACTAGACTGTCTGGCTTTTAATGTAGTGCATGTCACCTTTACACTTCCCTTGTATTCCTATTTAAGTGCATTGATGCATTACAGAATGTCTATTTGTATATGAGAGTCAATAGCAGAACCAGTCTCTTTCATTTGGTTCGATTCATTGTGCACATGTGTATGAGTGTCACTGTGGTTTTTAACCCATGCATGCTCAATGCATGCAGAGCATCTAGTAACTTAATAATCCCTCAATACATCGGTTTAGATATAAAAATAAAACTACTGGAGACACATTGTGTGCGTCTACCCGACACACATACTGCATGATATCAGTACTTCCTTCATGATATACTCTCTAGGTACGCTATGCTACACGTGCATACACCTCGCCGAAATAGGTGATTGAACAATCGATACGTGGATTGGCAGTTATATTCACCGTTCCTCCAACTTAGTTACTTAGCTTTTGCAATTTGGACATGTATGAATAATAGTACGTTATGTACAACGAAATAATGATCTAATTTTGTTCTTGTAGTACACAGATTTTTATTGTTGGTGATACGGTGCGGGTTGCATTTTGAACGTGGTGTGTAGAACATTCACAATCTCCACTGTACTGCAGTAAGCAGACACGAAAATGATTGTAGCGATGATGATGGCTGAAATGTTAAAAGTAGTGGAATAAATAATCCACATTGTTTTTCTTTGCTCTTACCCATGCGCACGAGTTGTTGATAACACACCATCTTTGAAAGAGGTACAATTCATACAACAATGGTGGTTATTATATTGTGCGTACAAGTAACTAAAAAGTTCGCTATGAGAAAGTTGGTGAGATATAGAATTTGAAGGCAATGGTGGTGCAAAAAGCAAGGAAATAAAGGTCTGTAGTAGTAAGAGAAAATGTCATATTCCTATATTTAGCACACGAACATAGTATTTTTTCCAGCAAACGGGCTAAATAACGGACTAGGACATTTTTAATACCTTACTAATGCAAACTTGTTTCCTTGCTTTTTACATTGCCATTCCTTTAATCTAATATCTTACCAACTTTCTCATAGAGAATGTTATTAATTAATTGTTTCACATTCATATCGGAAGTTTCGCTAGAAACTTCCATATAGGATTTGACCCAGACTATGAATCTCATTAAAAATACGCAACCCGTCTCTAACAAAACTCCCGACGATCGGATCGTTAAGCTTGTTATAGCAATCGATTTAGAAGTCAAAAATGAGCAGTCTAGTCTTTGTTTTATGTCATAGAACCGCGCGGTTGTAGAGAACAATAGGGTACTGCCCGCCCTCGTACCCAGTCCCGGAACATGGTCTCTTTCATCTTCTTCTTGGCAACGCATAACTCGAGATTGGAACACTTTTAATCAATGAAATTCTCACCAATAGCTTCAGAATAGGCTGGAAGAGCCGCTTTCATATACATTATCCCATGTTATGTTTTGGTTGACAATCGACTATATGGTATATGTAAGACGCATAATTAGATAACATTTTAGATATCTTAAAGTAAAAATGGCAGCATCAAGGAGACCCAAGAAGAAACGGTCCGCTGAAAGGCAATGTTATTGGTAGAGTCCTGAATCTGCTCGCTTGGCGAAGAGAGTGCGGTACGCGAAGGCTAAGCGTACCCTGTAAAACCAAACGAGACCATCGAAAGCAGTGGCGTCCTGGCAGGGCGGGGGAAGGTGGGGGGGGGGGGGGGGGCAATGCCCTCCCTGCGGGACTCAAAGTATAGGGGGCGCCAAATTGGCAAGAGCGCCAAAATGGCTAAGATAACGTGATTGTACGCGTGCGTGAAATTAATATAAGGGGCGCTATTTATGGTTCTTGGCCCCCCCCCCCCCCCCCCCCCCCCCCCACTCGCCAGGTGAAATACAGCCAGGGCGCCACTGATCGAAAGAGTAAACCCATAAAGTTATTCAAAGGTATGTAAATGTAGCTATCTACTCTTACTAAGCTTGGTTTACAATATGACTTTAGTGGTTGAACATTACGGATCAATGTGCACGAATAAAGAAAAAATGAATGAAACAAGTAAATAAAAAACCTTCTCTATAAGAAAGTTGGTGGGATATAGGATTTGAAGGCAATGGTGGTGTAAAAAGCAAGAAACAAGGGTCTGTAATAGTAACGGAAAATGTCATGTCCTATATTTAGCACATGAACATAGTATATGCTACAAACGGGCTAAATATAGGACTATTACATTTTCCTTTACTATTACAGACCCTTGTTTCTTGCTTTTTACAACACCATTGCCTTCAAATCCTATACCCCACCAACTTTCTTATAGATTTACTTGTCTAATTATATACATCTTAATTGATGTAGTTGATTATAAATCGTTTGCTACTGCTCCTGTATTTTTCTGGTTTGGTTATCGAAAATTCTTAACTCGTCAAGATTCTACCACGAGTAGCGTTTAGTACAGCCCAATGTAGCAATACAATTGCCAAAATATACAATCGAGTATTTGATCACAGTAGGCACTTCTCCATGCAGGTAACCCTGAAGCTATTGGTGAAATTTCCTTTCTTTAAATGTGTTTCTATGCGCAGTCAAGTCGAGAATGAGGATAATTCCGGGACTGGGTACGAGGACGGGCAGTACCCTTTTGTTCTCTGCAACCGCCCCGGTTTGCGAATCAAACAAACGACGAAATTACACACTATCGTATTATCGTTTGAATAAAACAATTAGCTAAGCAATCCGATCGCCAGGAGTCTCGTTATAAAGGGGTCGCGTGTTTTTAATGATATTCATATTCGGGCTCAAATCTTACATGTAAATGGAGTTTCTAGACGATACTGGTGAAGAAATATTTAACCATTATTCGAATTCTCATATCAACAGGTTCTGTGACTGTTCACCCTTTTACAGGTTGCCATGGAGGGGTTCCTGTTACTTGGATGTGTGTGGTCGCAATGTGGTCTTCATGGAGATCATGTGATGGATGTGATCTCATCGAGAGGTGTGTCAATAGCTGGGTGGGGTTTCATTTTCACATGTACACAGGTACTCCTGAAGACTGTTCACCCTTTTACGTCAGCAAAAGTGGCCATGGAGGGGATCATGTGACTTGGACCAGACTGGTGGCCATGAAGATCATGTGATGGGTCTGTCAATAGGAGGGTAGGGTTTTTTACACATGTGCAATTGTATACTCAGGCACTCCTCAAAGCAGTTTGAACATCCTTTTGGAGGTTATCACGTTCGACTGCCGGGTTGTAATGGAGAACATGTGACTTCTGTAGCAACAGAATGAGAGAATTTGTAACTGAACAGAATTATATATTTTTAAATTATAGTATTAATATCTAAAATGGGTAAATTATTGATGGAAAGGTATGATTGAACATTCAACACATTTGGAATATCTTGCATGCTTAAGTTTGGCACCAGCATGATGCCATAACTGCAACTTTTATAAGTATTTATATTATATCCATGTTTTGTATACATGCTGGGTTATGTTAATATCAATGATATCGGCAAAAAGCGGCAGCACTACAGTAGATCCTTGAGCTAAGCAACTTAGGAAATGTACGCTTCTCAAAAGCCTGTCCAAACTTTCATCTTTGTCCGCGGGGTTTTTGGTAGGAGGGTAGGAGCACCCTGTGTAGTACTGATGGAGATTACTAGCACTACAGCAGATTTGGCGACGAACACCATTTCTGAATTCTTAGATCGCATGGTTAGCAATGATCTATCACAACTTTTTTATATACAAATTAAGCAGCACCCACAAAAATAGCATATAATACCGGGAAATATGTATACACACACAATGGATGGTAGCCCGTCTATAGCCAGTAATGTGGACTTCAGAGCTCACATACGACATATGTGTTACTACATGTAGTTCTGCATTACATTATTAATACTCCACCCACAGGACTAAAACAGCAACGCCCGTCCGCATATTGTGCCCAATCTAATGCTGTTTCTTTCCTGCATGACTTAATACACTGACACTGCTTACACTGTAGTAGGAATTCACAAAATATTACTACAAGTACTGCTATCATCACAGCCCTCCCACATAAATGCCTATTCGGCGATGGTTGTAACTTAGCAACAAATCTGAGATTCATTACGTACCTTTTAAGAAGAATAATCCTTCCAAACACTTTTACAAAGGCATCGAGCAGTTAAACACACTACATGCATGACTATTCACATTTTCATGAGCACAGAATTTTATGTACTTGTGTCAAGGCCCGACGTTAAACCGCTGGCCCGCTTTGAGGGAGGCTAGCCCATTTGGAAACTGGCCAGCTGGGCCTCTTTGAAGAAACTGAAGAACGTAGGAACGTAAGCATGCTACCTTTGTGATAATTATCACGCTTTTTAGAGGAGAAGAACGTCTAAAAATCGGCCAGCTCGTGCATGGTCCGCATGCGAGTAAAGTCCGTTTTGCCTGCACGTATATATGGAGAGTCTTGCTAGGTGAAAGTCGTTGCTGTAGTTTTGATATGTGTACAAGAATGCCTGGATAAAGATATGTTCCTTCAATGTCAAGGGAAGCACGAAAAACATGTACACGCATAACATAAAGAAAACACGACGATTGGGCTACATATCATGTTATACTATAGGACGAAACTAGAATTTTTAGGACGAATGTGCAAAATATGGGACGAAACTTAACACATGTATAAGTATTTTCACTCTGAAGAAATAACATTACGTCCTACAAATTCTATGCGCATTTAAGGTGATTCCGCGCATCACATAATTGAAAATGAACTTAGCCATACTGAAATCAATGACGAAGCTTATTCAAACAAGCCATTAGCATATTGTGCGCTATCTGTATTCTGTTTCCTTCATCTGCCTGCATGCCGTAATTTGTATATAAAGTTGTGTATGGATGATTACAAACCATCTCGGAAAACAGAAATGGTGTTCGTCGCGACATTTGCTGTAATGCTAGCAATCTCCATCAGTACTGTACAGTGTGCTCCTACTAAAAGACAAAACTCTGCGGACAAAGATGAGAAATTGGAAAGTCTTATTAGAGGTGTTCTTTTCCTTGGTAGCTTAGCTCCAGGATCTACGGTGCGTGTATCCCATAACTATATAATAGTTTCAGTTTAGCATTTATAGAAGGTGGTAAATATAACCGATGAGGCTTCCAAGGTACTTCTTGCAGTATGTCTTTTGAAGAACTTACCGTGGTCACGTGAAAACACCAGTGAGAGCCAGTTCTATGCATTGATGGCAATCAAGGATGCTGTTGTCAACAACTCATGCGCATGGGTAAGAGCAGTGAATTACAATGTGGCATGGATTGTTTATTCACTACTTTTAACATTTCAGCTATCATCATCGCTACAATCGTTTTCATGCGACGATCTGTCTGCTTACTGCAGTACAGCGGAGATTGTGAATGTTCTACATACTACATTCAAAGGTAGCAAACCCGCATCGTGCGATGAATGGATCACCAACAATCTCAGTAGTTACAATGACGAAATTAGATCAGTTTTTCGCGATCGGTGTGCATAACGCACTGTGCCATACCCGCCCAAAGTTTACCTTACACTGAATGTATATATTTATAATAAATATTAAATCAATTTTTATGGGGTCGATCGCGAGGCAGCGAAAAGGGACCTAACAGGGAAAATATATGTAATAAAAACATTCTTTATGAGAAAGTTGGCGGCATATAGGATTGGAAGGCATTAGTGGTGTAAGAAGGAAGGATTCAAAGGTCTCATAAGAAGGAGAATGTAATAGTCCTATATTTCGCACTAGACAATTTTGAATTTTGTTGTGTTATTCATCATTCTCACACACTTCACTCCTGCAATTTAACCAGCCACTCAATTGACAACTTTGAAACTAAGCATTTTGTTGTAAATAATAGCTTATATGAACTCCCATATTCATATTATGTGGGTGATAATGACATGGTGTCCAATTGGACTGCAACAATACTTAGTTTCAGCAGATCGCTCCCCAGATATGAAGAGCCCACCAGCAACTGCCCAGGTAGGCTTTTGGTCTGTAAAGTAGATAAATGAACAATCGTTACGAATTATTTTCTGGACTCACAGGGGTTGTCGCGCTCATAGGCCTTCTACTGTTCTGGATCAGCCTCGTTTCTGTCAAGCTGATATAGGCGCCGGGCCGTAGCAGCCAGCCCAGTCGGTCAGGCCATGGCAGGATCAGTTTTTTTCCCCGATCGGAAAATTATTAAGCGTTATTGTTACAAATCTCATAACCAATAACCGCTCACGACAATCATGACTGTTTTTGTTTGAGTGGAGGCTATGACTGGGAACTTTGATTTCTAGTTTGGTTTAGACTAAGGAGAACGCATTTTAAAGCTTACGAATAATCTAAGTAAAACATTTCAATGTCCATCTTGTACTGCTACAGAGACAACAGAGGCTAGCAATGTGCTGCACTTGTGACGTTGCTTGTCTCGTACCCAGACCCACATCGCAGCTGCGGATGGTTACATCACCGCTACGCGAGAAGTGGGTCTGATGGCCTCCTGTACAAGTTTCTGTCCAACTCCCCTGGAATGTTGGGGCGACCAATCTGATTTGAGGTACTGTAAGCGCTAATTGCATACTTTAGTTATCAATAGAAGTTATCGGTTATGGTGACGTGGTAAGGCTAGAGATGGATGATGTAACCAGAGATAATATACAAAGAAACGTACGATTAAGTCATTTCGGCGGGTGAACGTATGGGGCATGCCAAAGTTAAGATGAACAGTTCCGAGTCATTGAAGACGTGGTCCGTTGTCGGGACACGTTTCGTAAGCTTACCAAAAGGATATGGGAAGTCTCTTTGTTACGGCGTTCTGCTATGAGTATTTATTTGACGAGCAATCGGTTCGAGAGGTACGAAGCAAACTCCTCACAATCGTGCCAAAAAAAGGGAAAGACCGAGAAACGATGCCACAACCGATCCTCATCGGGCTCATCTTCGGTAAGCAGCTCGTCGTCTGAGTCCAGCGACTCCGACGCGCATGCAAGAAGAAGAAGTTCAAGCGGCGCGAGAGGACCCACCACTCCAGGTGGCGGGAGAGCAGCTTCCTCATCGCCCCCTTCTGCCTTCACAACCATGTCCCCGGCTACCCCCTCGAGGCACGAAGTCAAGATGGGTAAGCATGCCCGCTTTGATAAACATCCCTCTCCCGTAGACGATCCTTCCTCACTCCCCGTTTGACTGAGATACGCAGTAAAAAGGTTGATGGAGTGCCTGATTCCTAGGTTAAAATTGTGACAGAAGGCGTAGTACTTCCTGATCCCTGCCCTGTACGTGGTGGACGTTGAAGGGGCCACAGCTCTGTGGAGGAGGTGTCTCAGGCGATATTCTAGAGCTCTGCCAGCTCTTGAGGCACTTCTGCATGTGGGCAGTTCCCTCCGAACCAGGCCCCATCCAAGTAGGCCCCACAGCCACAGTCACCGGAGGCATCCGTGTACAACTGGATGGACTCTGCAATATTTCCTATCTGGGGAGATGAACATAGAAATGCCATTCCAAGATGGTAGGACGCTGTTCTACCATCGTATGTCAGCTCTGGCTTCAGAATTAAGATGGATGTGGTGGTGGAGCCTCCTTAAAAATCTGCATTAAGAATGGTTCCAATCAAGGCCTCTGAATGGGGATTCCACTCAGAGGCCTGGAACTTAATTCAGAGGCCCGGAATTCCATTCAGAGACCTCGATTGAACCATTCCGAATGCAGATTTTAGGTCAACCTTGGCCATCAAGGCTCCTTTTTACAAATCTGCTAAGGAGCCCCACCACTTCGTCAATTGAGGAGTAATGGACAGTGAAATTAGGTTGCGTGCAGTGAAAGGAAAGTGAGGTCCGTTGTAGCAGGTGGACATGCACACCGCCAGGAGACGCAGGCCTTGTAAAGATGATCTTTCAGTTGCTGGAGCTCACGCATTCTCAGGCAAGGGGGCATGCCTTGGCAGAGTGCTCCCCACCGCAGCCTGTGACCCAGCACTTGTGTTTAAAAGAATGCAGCATTGCTTACATTTACCTTGACTGGAATAGCTTCGATTGTGAGAGATGATACAAAACGCTGGCGTTTAGGATCGGGTGTATCTAAGGCTAAGCGCACTGATGATCGCTTCCTTAAAGGGGAACTGCCAAGAAAAAATAATCTATCTCAGTTTATAGCATTTGAGTAGAAAGCAAGAATTGCAAATATCATGTAGTAATTATTTGCGCTTATATTCAAGATACATTCAAGATAACACAACACGTTTGGTCACCATGTTTTTATTACAATCAAATATTGTCTACGTCACTGGTCTTAGGACTGCATTGCGCGCGTATATAGATTGCCTCACTGCATTGCCAAAGGATGTATGAATCGAGATAATAAGTTGACAAAGGGTGTTAGTTTTCATCGTTTTCCAAGAAAGAACCCATCTCAGGGGCGGATCTAGGATTTTTGAAAGGGGGGGGGGGGCTTATTATAAAAAAGTTGTATTCTAAATCTGTGCATGGGGCACTAATTAAACACCATTTCGGTTCAAGTAGGAACGATGCTTCACTTTGTGCGCATAAGTTAATACAGGTGTAGCATTATAAATAATAATGCATAATACATGCAGTGAGCGCGTATATACGTGTAGTTAATTTGTCGTAATTATTTACGTTACATATCCGAAAAGGGGGGGGGGGGGGGCTACAGCCCCCATAGCCCCCTCCCCCCCCCCCTCCCCCCCGGGATCCGCCTCTGCATCTCTGCTTCATCAGGTAAGTTTTTGTTCGTGCTTTTCGACTTGCGTACGCAAATATCGAATGCTGAAATAAAATCGATCACACTTATGATGTTTCAGTGGTTACTTGTTCATGTTTCCATAAATGATGCAAACGCTCGTGTATGTAGCGACCATTTCATTCGCGAGGGCTACATCCAGCGAAAGCAGTACTCCTATTTTCATGACATGGTTGAAGATGTGATTAAGTTACAACTAAGTGGCAGAGAATATTGCATGATTCCAAAGAACTAGTGCGTCCCAAAAAAGACAAATTAATAAAGGAACACTGTTCACGATTTTGTTAGTACAAACCGGCACTGTATTACAATGCAACATATTCTTTATAGCCTACATAATTATTGTCCAGTTCAGGAAACGCTCGTCTTATGGCAGTTACTGCACATGAGGGAATAATCTTTCTAACTCTTCCGCCCAATCGGATCCTGAAAGTCCACCATATAAATTGCCGACTGATATGCTGCATGATGACGACATGACCTACAGGCATACATGCTATGTGTACATGCATACGCATGTGTATGTACGTTGCATTAACAAATAAGATACAGTTATGCTTGGTCAAGAAGAACAAGAACAAGAAGAAGAAGAAGAAGAAGAATAAGAACGAGAAATACGTGGGACTGGGTATGAGTTTGGAAAATAGTTTTGTTCTCTACAACCACGTGGTTTTGTGACATCAAACAAACACGTAACTGCTTGTTGTTGCCTTCTTGTACGACGACAACAACAAGGTAAGCCATTCGCTCGTCGAGAGTCTTGTTAGAAGCGGGTCGCGTTTTTTTTAATGACATTCATAATCGGGGTCAAACCCTATATGAGAGTAACGTAACTCTCGATATCTCACCAACTTTCTCATAGAGAACTTTTTAGTTACTTGTACGCACAATAATTACCACAATTGTTATATGAATTGTCTTATCCCGTTTTCAAGGATGCTGTTATTAACAACTCGTGCGCATGGGTAAGAGCAAAGAATTACAATGTGGATTATTTATTCCACTACTTTTAACATTTCAGCTATCATCATCGCTACAATCATTTTCGTCTCTGCTTACTGCAGTACAGCGGAGATTGTGAATGTTCTACACACCACGTTCAATGGAAGCAAACCCGCACCGTGTAATCAATGTATCACCAACAATATAAAACCTGTGTACTACAAGAACAAAATTTGATCATTATTTCGTTATGCATAACGTACTATTATTCCTACATGTCCAAATTGCAAAAGCTAAGTAACTAAGTTGGAGGAGCGGTGTGTATAACTGCCAATCAATGTAGTTCAATCACCTATTTCGGCGAGGTGTATGCACGTGTAGCATATCGTACCTAGAGAATATATTTCAAGGGCATTAAGGAAGTACTGATATCATGCAGTATGCATGTCGGGTGCATGTTTTCTACTCCAGGTATATACTCCGTTTTATGAATGAGATTATAAGCGTGGGCAGCAATAAAATGTGCATTTGCCAAGTTGTTTAAATTTTATCTCTAAACCGAGGCATTGAGGGAATTTTAATAACAAGGTGCTATGCATGCATTTAGCATGTACAGGTAAAAAAAAAAACACAGCGCGAGTCACACATAAGCGCACAAATGAGCTTTTACAAAAATATGGTTCGTCGCTTATGTGCGAATTGATGTGCATCCACACCTCGTCCGATGGGGTGGGGCTGAGGGGCATGCTAGAGTGGAAATGAGTTTTTTTTTTTATTGTGTTGATTATAGCTATTGAGGCTAACGGCGCCCGTAGTGTTTAGTATTGCGATGGTAATAACATATATCACATATGCTGTTTAATATTACATGTACCTACAATTCTACCTTAAATGTATATATAGGTAAGCGTTCTGTGTTCTTAGCTTACCAGTTATCTGCCCCACACATATAAAGGGGTAGAAAATGTTTGTGATGAACTTCCATGTCCAACTGCAGGCAGCCTGCATTCTTTCACTGGCAGTGGTGAATCACGCCACTTTAGAGGATAGATTGCATCCCGTCAGTGAACTTGAATCGCGTTCAGAACATTACGTGCTCATATGTGGAGCAACAGCCTGTAAGTTGCGTATAATAATAGTAACTATAATGGAAAGCGTGCATTAGTATATGATTTGTCGTTTTCCCCCTCCAGTACATTAACTCCATTTATAGTTGCGAGCAAGTGATTGACTTAATGTGCGCCTTGAACGAAATTGCTACGATCCGTATTCCTTTCCACATAGCGCGGTTGTGGCAGCCCTTGGTTTTCTCTTTTATCACTGCACCTCCATACATTAATGCGAACAATGTTATGTGCAGATGGATCAATGATGTGTTCGTTGACATCTCATCTCTTAATCCGTTTTTCAGCGCTGGTTCTCCATTGGATCTGAGTTGTGCTCAGTAATTTGTATAGGACGTTCTTCCATTGCTGACAATTGCACTGCAAGTTTGCGAAAAGTTTGAGATCAATTGATCGTGGTGATGTTATTGACTGACCAAATGAATGGACGAGTTGCACGCATGGTACAAAGAATTTAATCATCCTTGATTAGTTTGACGTCACATCCGGACAGCTATACTCTTGTACAGTGTTTGATCGGAGCTCTACGTGTATACCGCCATCCTTGGGAAACCTTACGGAATAAACAGTTGCTATGCCTGGCACATAGTGCCGAGTGTGTGACAACAGCTATCCCTCTTTTTCGTTATCGTACGATAACACAAATAAGAGCAGTTTTACGTTGGTTCTGTGTCGAAACAATGCGCGCTTTAGAGAACAAAGATACTCGTGCCTACGTTTCGTACCCGGTCCAACAGTATTCGCCACCATTCTCCTTCCTTCCGCTATGAGGAACTCAAGCTAGAAACGTTGTTCATGAGCACCAACAGCTTCCGCATATGTCCGGATTTTATGTATAACCCATCGGACAATATACAAAAATTCTTGTAACCCTGGCCATACACTATGCTATTCATCTGTGATTCCAGAAAATTATTGGCAACGATTTTTTATTCATTTACTCCATACAGACCAAAAGTCTACCTGGGCAGTTGCTGGTGGGCTCTTCATATCTGGGGAGGGGTCTGCCGAAACTAAATATTGTTGCAGTTCAATTGGACATCATGTCATTATCGCCCACAGAATATGAATATGGGTGTTCATATAAGCTAGTATTTAAAACAAATTGCTTAGTTTCAAATTGGTCATTTGTGTGGCTGGTTAAATTGCAGGATTCAAGTGTGTGAGAATGATGAATAACGCAACACCATTAAAAAATTCAAAGTAGTCTTGTGCGAATTGTAAGACTAATACATTTCTTATTCTTATGAGACCCTTGTATCCTTACATTTTACACCACTATTTCCTTCCAATCCTATATGCTGCCAACTTTCTCGTAGATAATATAAAATATGGGTTACGTCCCGCTACGCTGCATCGCGATCGACCCCATAAAAATTGATGTAATATTAATTATAATTATATACATTTAGTGTAAGATAAAATTTGGGCGGGTTTGATGTAGTACGTCATGCACACTGATCGCGAAAAACTGATCTAATTTCGTCATTGTAACTACTGAGATTGTTGGTGATCCATTCATCGCACGATGCGGGTCTGTAACCTTTGAATGTTGTATGTAGAACATTCACAATCTCCGCTGTACTGCAGTAAGCAGACAGATCGTCGCATGAAAATGATTGTAGCGATGATGATAGCTGAAATGTTACAAGTAGTGAATAAAGAATCCATACTATAATTCTTTGCTCTTACCCATGCACACGTGTTGTTGATAACAGCTTCCTTGACTGCCATCAATGCATGGAACTGGGTGTCACTGGTGTTTTCACGTGACCACGGTAAGTTCTTCAAAAGACATACTGCAAGAAGTACCTTGGAAGCCTCATCGGTGATATTTACCACCTGTTATAAATGCAAATCTGAAAGTATTGTATAGTTTTGGGATACACGCACCGTAGATCCTGGAGCTAAGCTGCCAAGGAAAAGAACACCTCTAATAAGACTTTCCAAATTCTCATCTTTGTCCGCAGAGTTTTGTCTTTTAGTAGGAGCACACTGCATAGTACTGATGGAGATCACTAGCATTACAGCAAATGTCGCAACGAACACCATTTTTGTTTTCCGAGATGGTTTGCAATCATCTATGCACAACTTTATATACAAATTACGGCATGCTGGCAGATGAAGGAAACAGAATACAGATAGCGCACAATATGCTAATGGCTTGTTTGAATAAGCAACGTCATTGATTTCAGTATGGCTAATCTCATTTTCAATTATGTGATGCGCGGAATCACCTTAAATGCGCAAGAATTTGTAGGACATAATGTTATTTGTTCTGAGTGAAAATACATATACATGTGTTACGTTTCGTCTTATATTTCGCACAATTGTCCTACAAACTTTAGTATCGTCCTATTGTACAGAACATGCTTGATATTTAGCCCAATCCTCATGTTTTTTTTTAATGTTCTGCGTTTATATGGTTTTTGTGCTTCCCTTTGCATTGAATGAACACATTTTAATCTAAGCATTCTTGTACACATATCAAAACTACAGCAACGTCATTCACCTCGCAAGACTCTCCATACACACATGAAGGCAATACGGACTTGACACGCATGGAGATCATGCACGAGCTGGCCGATTTTAAGACTTTCATCTCATCTTCAAAGAGTGATAGTTATCACAAACGTAGCATGTTAAGGTTACTACGTTCATCATTTTCTTCAAAGTGGCCCAGATGGCCAGTTTATAAATGAGCTGGCCACCTCTCAAAGCGGGCCAACGATTTAAATTCGGGCTGGACATGAACATACAATTCTGCTCTCATGACAATGTGAATAGACATGGATGCAGTGTGTTTTACTGCTTGACATCTTTATAAAAGTGTTTGGAAGTAATATTCTTCTAAGGCACGTGATCAAACTCAGATTGGTTGCTAAGCTACAACCATCGCCAAATAGGCATTTATGTGGGAGGACTGTCGAGATAGTAGTACTTAGCAGTAATTCCTACTACAGTTTGAGCTCTGGACTGAGCAGTGTGGAAGAGCATTTGAAGCTCTTAAGACCAAGCGTTCTTCTGCCCCAATACTGGTTTACCCAAATTTTAAAGAAGAATTTAGTGTGGACTGTGATGCAAGTGATGATGACTTAGGAGTTGTCGAGTCGCAGAATATCTAAGGTACTGAGCATGTGGTGTGTAGCCAGGTGGATAATGATGCAGGTGGTCGGGCATTGCATTGGACTAAACAGAATGTCATTAGGTTTAAGTGTGATGATCCTCACAATGTGCAGATGGTGAAATGGATGCAACATGATTTCCCTAAAACATGCCCACATACAGCTAGCATCACTTTAGAGAGCCTCTGGTCCCAGCGTTTTTTACCGGTCACGGAAGGATGCATCTGGGAATGGTCAGAATCGCTGCTTGCAATTGGTCTTATACAAGGTAGAACTGGTACCTTCCATTTTGCTTTCTGAGTTGCATGATGCCCCAACTGGTGGATACCTTGGAGTGACAAAGGTGCTAGACAAAACATGCCAGAGGTTTTAAAGGGTGGGACAATGGCTTGATATTGAAGAATGGTGCTGGGCTTGTACTGTGTGGTGCCCAAAAGTCTCCCATGAAGCACCTGCATTCTATCATGGAGGTTGGTACACAGAACAGCAAACCCAATCAAGGTGCGGCAGTGACTATTTGTGAAGGAATTTGTTGTTATATATGGGGCTCCTGCATATCTTCACACATACCATGGCCGAAATTTTGAGCCTACCTTTGTAAAAGAAATTTGCAGGTTACTAGGGGTTGTGAAGAGCAGGACTACTCCCTATCATCCCCGGTCCAATGGCATGATCGAAAGATTCAATCGCACCTTGCTTTCAATGCTGAAAATGGTCAGTAATGAGGATGAACATGATTGGAACCACAATTTACCTTGCCTCATGATGGCTTATCGTACCTTTCTCCATGAGACCACAAGGTTACACCATTCTCTCTTATGTTTGGACGAGAAGTGCAATTACACATTGACGTAATGTTTGGAAAACCCCCAGGCATGTCCACAGCTAGCACTTTGGAGTTTGCAAAGATGTTAGAACAACTCCTGACTGAAGCCTGTGACCACGTTAGGCAACATTTGGGTACAGAGCAACATCGACACAAGCAGCTGTACGACCATTCGGTGGAAGGTAAACCTTTTAAGGAGGGAGAAATGGTCTGGTTATAATGCCCAGCAGTACCCCAAGGGCTTTCCAATCAGCTCAATGCATATTGGATGTGACCATACACGATTACAAGGTGTATGATAAAGGACTGTATCAGATTAAATGGAATCTCCCTCCACATAAGCAGCGGGTGGTACACTTTGATCGTTTAAAGCCATATCTGGACATGCAAGAGGAACAAGGACCAACAGCAGACCATGTCTGACACTAAAAAAACAATGATGAAGTAGAAGACATGTATGACAACATGTTCATTCAAAATGGTCTGTTGGAGGTGAGGCCATTACAGTTGTGCAGCAGGATAACAATGTATTGCCAAACAATGTTTCAGTATATCCAAGTGATCATGGAATATGACCAGACTGAAAAACGAGTACAAAATGCGCCTGAGAATGAAGGTTTACAGGATGTTACAGAGGAACCTATACAACAGCAAGGATTGTATCAATCAATTCATGATAGGAGACCACCAGAAACACTTGGAACCTGGATTATGTACTGACTAATGTGGACATGTCTGCTATAGGAGGGAGTGATGTAACAAGCTTGACTTAATGGTACTCTTTTATGCAGTAACTGACTAGTCTGTCTGGCTTTTAATGCATATAGTAGTGCATGTGACCTTTACCCTTCCCTTGTATCCCTATTTAAGTGCATTGATGTATGTACAGAATGTCTATTTGCATATGAGTCAATAGCGGAACCAGTCTCTTTTACTTGGTTCTATTCATTGTGCACATGTGTATGAGTGTCACTGTGGTTTTTAACACATGCATGCAGAGCATCTAGTAACTAAAAAATCCCCCAATACATCGGTTTAGATATAAAAATAAAACTACTTGATAAATGCACATTTTATAGCTGCCGACGCTTATACGCTCATTCATGAAACCTAGTACATACCAAAAACATTATGTGCGTCTACCCGACACACATACTGCATGATATCAGTACTTCCTTCATGACATATTCTCTAGGTACGCTATGCTACACGTGCATACACCTCGTCCAAATACATGTAGGTGATTGAACAATCGATACATTGATTGGCAGTTGTATTCACCGCTCCTCCAACTTAGTTACATAGCTATTGCAATTTGGACATGTAGGAATAATAGTACGTTATGTACAACTAAATAATGATCTAATTTTGTTCTTGTAGTACACAGATTTTTATTGTTGGTGATACGGTGCGGGTTGCTTCCTTTGAACGTGGAGTGTAGAACATTCACAATCTCCACTGTACTGCAGTAATCAGACAAGAAAATGATTGTAGCGATGATGATAGCTAAAATGTTAAAAGTAGTGGAATAAATGATCCACATTGTAATTCTTTGCTCTTACTTATGCGCACGAGTTGTTGATAACACCATCTTTGAAAAAAAGATAATACAATTCATATAACAATGGTGGTAATTATTCTGTGCGTACAAGTAACTAAAAAGTTCTCTATGAGAAAGTTGGTGAGATATAGAATTTGAAGGCAATGGTGGTGCAAAAAGCAAGGAAATAAAGGTCTGTAGTAGTAAGAGAAAATGTCATATTCCTATATTTAGCACACGAACATAGTATTTTTTCTAGCAAACGAGCTAAATAAAGGACTAGGACATTTTTAATACCTTACTATTGCAAACTTGTTTCCTTGCTTTTTACATTGCCATTGCCTTCAATCCTATATCTTACCAACTTTCTTTTAGAGAATGTTATTAATTATACTTGTATACATTCATATCGGAAGTTTCGCTAGAAATTTCCATATAGGATTTGACCCCGACTATGAATTTCATTAAAAATACGTGACCCGTCTCTAACAAAATTCCCGACGATCGGATCATTAAGCTTGTCATAGCAATCGATCTAGAAGTTAAAAAATGAGCAGTTTCGTCTTTGTTTTATGTCATAGAACCGCGGGGTTATAGAGAACAAAAGGGTACTGCCCGCCCTCGTACCCAGTCCCGGAACATGGTCTCCTTGGCAACGCATAACACTTTTAATTAATGAAATTTTCACCAAATAGTTTCAGAATAGACTGGAAGAGCCACTTTCATATACAATAGCCCATGTTATGTTTTGATAATCAATCGACTATACGGTATATGTACATGTACGACGCATAATTAGATAACATTTTAATATATGTTAAAATAAAAATGGTAGCATCAAGGAGACGCAAGACGAAACGGTCCGCTAAAAGGCAAAGAGAGTGCGGTACGGGAGGGCCAAGCGTACCCTGCAAAGTCAAACGAAACGATCGAAAGCAGTGGCGACCTGGCCGGGGAGGGGGGAGGGGGGGGGGGGCAATGCACTCCCTACTGGACTCAAATGAGGGGGTGCCAAATTGGCAAGGGCGCCAAAATGGCTAAGATAATGTGATTGTACGGTGCGTTAAATTAATACAAGGGGCGCCATTTATGGTTCTTCCCCCTCCCTGGTAAAAGACAGCCAGGACGCCACTGATCGAAAGAGTAAACCTATAAAATTATTCAATGGTATGTAAATGTAGCTATCTACTCTTACGAAGCTTGGTTTACAATATAACATTGGTGGCTGAACATTACGGATCAATGTGCACGAACAAAGAAACAATGAATGAAACAAGAAAATAAAAAACCTTCTCCACGAGAAAGTTGGTGGGATATAGGATTTGAAGGCAATGGTGGTGTAAAAAGCAAGAAACAAGATTCTGTAATAGTAAGGGAAAATGTCATGGTCCTATATTTATTATTACAAACCCTTGTAGTTTCTTGCTTTTTACACCACCATTGCATGCCTTCAAATCCTATATTCCACCAACTTTCTCATAGAGAACTTTTTTTATTTACTTGTCTAATTATATACATCTTAATTGATGTAGTTAATTATAAATCGTTTGCTACTGCTCCTGTATTTTCTGGTTTGGTTATCGAGATTTCTAAACTCTTCAAGATTCTACCACGAGTAGCGTTTAGTACGGCCCAATGTAACAAAACAATTGCCAAAATATACAATCGAGTATTTGATCACAGTAGGCACTTCTCCATGCAGGAAACTCTGAAGCTATTGGTGAAATTTCCTTTCTTTAAATGAGTTTCTATTCGCGGTCAAGATGAGAATGAGGATAATTCCGGGACTGGGTACGAGGACGGGCTGTACCCTATTGTTCCCTGCAACCGGTCGGGTTTGCGAATCAAACAAACGACGAAATTACGCAGTTTCATACTATTGTTTGAATAAAACAATTAGCTAAGTGATCAGATCGCCAGGAGTCTCGTTATGTAGGGGTCGCGTGTTTATAATGATTTCATATTCGGTGTCAAATCTTAAATGAACTTTCTAGCCAAATTTCCGATACCGGTGAAGAAATATTTAACCATTATTCGAGTTCTCATTTCAACAGGTTCTGTGACTGTTCACCCTTTTACAGGTTGCCATGGAGGGGATCCTGTTACTAGGATGTGTGTGGTCCCCATGTGGTCTTCATGGAGATCATGTGACGGGTGTGATCTCATCGAGAAGTGAGTCAATAGCTGGGTGGTGTTTCATTTTCACATGTGCACAGATATTCCTGAAGACTATTCACCCATTATTCATCACCAAAAGTGGCCATGGAGGGGATCATGAGACTTGGACCAGTCTGCAGGCCATGAAGGTCATGTGATGGATCTGTCAATAGGAGGGTAGGGTTTTTTTACACATGTGCAATTGTATATTCAGGCACTCCTCAAAGGAGTTTGAACATCCTTTTGGAGGGTATCACGTTCGACTGCCGGGTTGTAATGGAGAACATTTGACTTCTGTAACAATAGAAAGAGAGAATTTGTAACTGAACATTGTATCAATATCTACAATGGATAATATATTGATGGAAAGGTATGATTGAACATTCAGCACATTAGGAATATCATGCATGCTTAAGTTTGGCACCAGCACGATGTCATATCTGCAGCTTTTATATATTTATATTGTATCCATGTTTTGTATTCATGTTGGGTTATGTTAATTTCGATGATATCGGCAAAAAGCGGCAGCACTACATTAGATCCTTGAGCTAAGCGACTGAGGAAAAGAACGCTTCTCATAATCCTGTCCAAACTTTCATCTTTGTCGGCGGGGCTTTTGGTAGGAGCACCCTGTGTAGTACTGATGGAGATTACTAGCACTTCAGCAGATTTGGCGACGAACACCATTTCTGTTTTCTTAGATGGCATGGTTAGCAATGATCTATCACAACTTTATATACTAATTAAGCAGCACCCACAAAAAAAGCATATAATACCAGGAAATAAGAATACACACACAATGGAAGGTAGCCCGTCTATAGCCAGTAATGTGGATTTCAGAGTTCACATACGACATATGTGTTGCTACATGTAGTTCTGCATTACATTATTAATACTCCACCCACAGGACTCAAACAGCTACTCCCATCCGCATATAGTACCCAATCTAATGCTGTTTCTTACCTGCATGACTTAAGACACTGATACTGCTTACACTATTGTAGGAATTCACAAAGTATTACTACTAGTACTACTATCATCATAGCCCTCCCACATAAATGCCTATTCGGCGATGGTTGTAACTAAGCAACCAATCAGAGATTCATCACGTACCTTTAAAGAAGAATAATCCTTCCAAACACTTTTACAAAGGCATTGAGCGGTAAAACACAATGCATGCATGACTATTCACATTGTCATGAGCACAGAATTCTATGTACATGTGTCAAGGCTCGACTTTAAACCGCTCGCCCGCTTTGCGGTAGGCCAGCTCATTTTAAAACTGGCCAGCTGGGCCTCTTTGAAGAAACAGATGAACGTAGGAATGTAAGCATGCTACCTTTGTGATAATTATCACACTTTGAAGATGAGAAGAACGTCTAAAAATCGGCCAGCTCGTGCTTGGTCCGCATGCGAGTAAAGTCCGTATTGCCTGCAATGGCGGTGTGGCTTGGGGGGGGGGGGGGGGGGGTAAACCTGCGGACGTTCGCATACTTGTCAGTATTTTCTAGTTTACTGGTGATTATACGGTGAAATACTGGTTTGTCCCCCCAGCCACACCGCCACTGATTGCCTGCACTTGTATATAGAGAGTCTTGCGAGATAAAAATCGTTGCTGTAGCTATGATATGTGTACAAGAATGCATAGATAAAGATATGTTCCTTCAATGTCAAGGGAAGCACGAAAAACATATACACGCATATCATAAAGAAAACACGACGATTGGGCTACATATCATGTTATACTATAGGACGAAACTAGAATTTGTACGACAATCGTGCGAAATATAGGACGAAACTTAGCACATGTATATGTATTTTCACTCTGAACAAATAACATTATGTCCTACAAATTCTACGCGCATTTAAGGTGATTCCGCGCATCACACAATTGAAAATGAGCTTAGCCATACTGAAATCAATGACGAAGCTTATTCAAACAAGCCATTAGCATATTACATTCTGTTTCCTACATCTGCCTGCATGCCTTAATTTGCATATAAAGTTGTGTATGGATGATTGCAAACCATCTCGGAAAACAGAAATGGTGTTCGTCGCGACATTTGCTGTAATGCTAGTGATCTCCATCAGTACTGTGCAGTGTGCTCCTACTAAAAGACAAAACTCTGCGGACAAAGATGAGAAATTGGAAAGTCTTATTAGAGGTGTTCTTTTCCTTGGTAGCTTAGCTCCAGGATCTACGGTGCGTGTATCCCAAAACAATATAATAGTTTCAGATTTGCATTTATAACAGGTGGTAAATATCACCGATGAGGCTTCAAAGGTACTTCTCGCAGTATGTCTTTTGAAGAACTTACCGTGGTCACGTGAAAACACCAGTGAGAGCCAGTTCTATGCATTGATGGCAATCAAGGATGCTGTTATCAACAACTCATGCGCATGGGTAAGAGCAAAGAATTGCAATGTGGCATGGGTTCTTAATTCACTATACTTTTAATATTTCAGCTATCATCATCGCTACAATCGTTTTCATGCGACGATCTGTCTGCTTACTGCAGTACAGCGGAGATTGTGAATGTTCTACATACTTCATTCAAAGGTAGCAGACCCGCATCGTGCGATGAATGGATTAACAACAATCTCGGTAGTTACAGTGACGAAATTAGATCAGTTTTTCGCGATCGGTGTACATGACGCACTGTGCCATATCCCGCCCAAAGCTTTCCTTACACTGAATGTATATATTTATAATAAATATTAAATCAAGGAGTCAATCACGAGGCAAGCGAAAAGGGACCTAACAGAGATATTATAAGTAATAAAAACATTCTTTATGTGAAAGTTGGCGGGATATGGGATTGGAAGGCATTAGTGGTGAAGGATACAAGGGTTTCATAAGGAGGATGTAATAGTCCTATATTTCGCACCAGACAATTTTTAATTTTTTTAATTTTTTTGTGTAATTCATTATTCTCACACACTTCACTCCTGTAATTTAACCAGCCACACAATTGACAACTTTGAAACGAAGCATTTTGTTGTAAATAATAGCTTATATGAACACCCATATTCATATATTATGTGGGTGATTATGACATGGTGTCCAATTGGACTGCAATAATACTTAGTTTCAGCTGATCCCTCCCCAGATATGAAGAGCCCACCAGCAACTGCTTTTGGTCTGTAAAGTAAATAAATAAAAAATCGTTACCAATTATTTTCTGGACTCACAGAGGTTGTCGCGCTCATAGGCCTTCTACTGATCTGGATCAGCCTCCCTGCTGTCAAGCTCATATAGGTGCCGGCCTTCTATTCTGGATCAGCCTCGCAGCTGTCACTGTCGCGGACTCATAGACCTTCTTTCTAGATTAGCCTAGCTCCTGCGTAGCTGACGCACTCTTAGTCCTTCTTTTCTGTATATCAGCCTTGTCGTTGCCACCTTCTTCTTTATGGGATTCGCTTATAATGTCATGCTCGCTTTGTTGATTTCTTTAAACTGAGGACTATTAATAACCAAAGCGGTCTTGCATAGGTGTGACTGTGGATGAATAGCATAGTAGGCGTATGGCCAGGGTACAAGATTTTTGTTAATCGAGCCCTATATACCAAATCAGGTACAACTCGCTTTTCCATTACGCCCCATGGGTGGGTATACATGCTTCTTGTAGCGTTGTACCGGATTATGTACGAATAATCTCTTCAATCCCGCAGCTCAACATACACGCACTACCTACGCACGAACTCCAATAAGAACCCCCGCGCCTCCACCCCACAGCGCATGCGCATACATACTATTACATCCCCCTTTGTAAGTTCAATAATAGTCTGGCCGTCTAGATATTCTCCCACTTCTTGTTCTTATTACATGCTCTTCTTTGGGACCCATCCTTGGTGCTTGCCTCTCCATGCGTGGATCTTTAGCATCCCGTCTCCTTTGCCTTTCTCATTCTCATCTTGAGGTTCCCTATTTGCTTTCTCTGTATCCACATGTTTTTCCCCTTCATCTTTCTCTTCTTCATCTTGATGTTCCCTATTTGATATCTCTGGGTCCACCTGTTTTTCCTCTTCTGATACATCCCTCAATTTATCACTCTCGTCCTCCGCTCTTCTCTTAGCCTGACTGTTCATCTGTAGTTTCCATCTCCTCTGACATCTAGGTAAGGCGTGCTTTAGTTATTATGCCAAAAGACCAAGATGACAGAGGACTCCTCCTCTGTCATATTGGTCTTTTGGCATAAGAACTAAAGCACGCCTATTTCGTATGAAGTTTCCATCTTGTGTCTCCACCACAAAGGATCGTGGAGCGATCTCTTTCACAACCCTCCCTGTAGTGCGCTGATCCGAAATCCACACTGTATCTCTCGGGTGCAATGTAGGAAGCATCTTTACTCCATGATCTGCATCAAAATTCTTTTTTTTGTCTCCCTTTTACATGGTCATATTTGTTCGACTGTACTGTAGGATCCGGAAGATTGGGGACTCTCTGTTCCTGGGCCAGAGGCAAAGTGGTTCTGAGTCTCCTACACATGAGCAATTCAGCTGGACTGTAACCGATTTCAAGGGGAGTCACACGGTATATAAGCAAGGCCAAAAATGGATCTTTTTCTTTTTTCCATAGACTCTTCACTGTTCTTACTGCCCTCTCTGCTTCCCCATTGGACTGTGGATAAAATGGGCTACTAGTGTTGTGTTCAAAACCATACTCCCTACTGAAGTTCTGAAATGTTCTCAAGGACCATTATCAGATACAACTTCTTCTGGCACTCCATGTCTTGCAATAATGCCTTTCACTGCTCCTATCACAGCCTCAGTTGACAGACCTCCCAACCTGGTTACCTCTATGAACCTTGAATAATAGCATACCACAAGGACATAGCTACACTTTCCCATTTAAAAATATCCGTGGCAACCTTCTGACATGGCAAGGTAGGTAAAGGTGTTGTCAACAAAGGTTCTGCTTTTTGAATCTGCTCTTTACAACATGTTGGGCACCGCTGCACATATGTTTTGACAATTCTGGCCACCAGACGGACTGACTAGCTCGTTCTCTGCATTTAGATATGCCCTAATGTCCTTCATGGATCTTCTTCAACATTTCAGGCCTCGTGGATTCTGGAATAACTATTCTTGCTCCCCTCATCAAAAAACACTTCACAACTGTGAGATCTGCAGACACTTGAGAATAAGCTTTTCCTGGTCCTGGCAGCTTTTTCTTTTCAGGCCATCCATCCAAGCAGTACCTAGCGACTTGTTTGATTACTGCATCCACTTCCTGCTGCCTTCGAGTCTGTTGGATACCCTTCTCTGACTTGGGGTGATACTCCATCGTGAAATCTATAAATGCATTTGTTGCCTTCTGTAGCAGCAAATCATCTGCTGTGGGCTCTGAGACTGGAGCACGAGACAATGCTTCTGCAATTGCTAAATCCTTGCCTGCTACGTGAGAAATTGTGAACGAGTACCGCATCAGACGCAGTCGATAACGTTGAACCCGTATTGGCAATTCGTCCAAGTTCTTATTACTGAGGAGTGGTACTAAAGGCTTGTGATCTGTCTGAAGATGAAATTGCAAGCCAATCAAATAATCAGAGAATCGTTCACATGCCCATGTTAAAGCTAGAGCTTCCTTTTCAATTTGTGCGTAATCTTTTCTCCGTAGGCGTCATTGCCCTGGACACATATGCTGTAGGACGCAACTTGCCTTTCAGCTGCTTCTGCAACAACACCGCACCAAGTCCAAAGGAGGAAGCGTCTGCAGAAATTATTGTCTCCCGAACTGGATCAAAGAAAACCAACAGAAGTCTTGTGCTCAAGGCTTCATTTACTTCATGAAAGGCCTTCTTTCTTGCCTCTCCCCAAATCCACATATTTCTCTTTGACAGTACATCTCTCAAAGGCTGTGTTTTATCTGCAACGTTGGGTGAAAATTTACTTAGCTGATTGACCATGCCGAGAAACCTACGGACATCTCCTATGTTTGTTGGTTCTGGAACTTGAAGAATCGCACTAACTTTAGCAGGATCTGGCATGATTCCCTCACCTGACAAAGAAATTTTACTTCAGGTTTTGGAAAAGAAACACTTGTCTTTATTTAGGGTGAGACCAGAACGTTGGATTCTACGAAGAACTTCATGTAAACAACAATCATGTTCTTCTAGCTTGAGTCTTGCATGCCATGAACCAGAATATCATCCATCATGCACAGCACTCCCTCTACACCTGAGAGGATTGAGAGCATCCGTTTTTGAAAATGTTCTGGGGCTGATGTGATGCCGAATGGAAGCCGATGACAACAGAACCGCCCAAATGGTGTGATGAATGTTGTAGTAAAGCAGATTCAGGTGATAATGGATCTGCCAGAATCCGCTGTTAGCGTCGAGCTTAGAAAACAACTTTGCCCATGTTAACTGGGCCAATACTTGTTCCACAACAGGAAGTGGATGTCGCTCTCTACAGACACTTTCGTTAAGTCTATCCAAGTCCACACATATTCGCACAGAGCCATTAGCTTTTTGAACTACCACCATCCCGGCACACCATTCTGTGGGATCCTCAACAGGGGAGATCACCTCCTATTGCACCATCCTCTCAAGTTCTGCTTTAATCTCTCGGCAGGAGTGGTATGGCAACTCGCCTTGGTGTCATCAATGTGTAGCGTACGGACATTGTGACATCATGCACGCACATGCGCAGTAGTATCCATTGTGCATATATACTAATGTAAGTGTACTTAACAGGCAGTCTGGTGATTAAAGCTGGTCTTTGTCACATTGGTGTCAGAAGTGGGATATGGGTGATGAGAAGAAGACAGCTCGGTTCAGTGTGAGGCCGCCGGCAAGATTTGTGTCTGGAACAGACTTCACCCTGTGGATTCAGAGAGTAGAGCTGTACATGAAGGAAGCGGAGATACCCGATGAAAAGAAAGGCCAGGAACTCGTCTCACTGCTGGAAGACGACGCGTTTCGAATCGTAAGTCAGATGGGTTTGCTTTGTGCTGACAAAGTTGAGTACACAGCAGTGAAGACGTGCCTTCAGAGACAGTTCTCACCAGCTGGCGTGGAATTGGAATGGCAGCGACGGCTGCATGCAGCGCAGCAAAAGAGTACAGAATCCCTGACCGAGTTTGCTGGAAGGTTACGTATGTTAGCTGATAAAGCGTTCCCTTCATGGAAAGCAAACGAAAGACTCGAAATGGCTCGTAACCAGTTTATTAACGGTGTTATATCTTCGTCCATCCAGTTGAAACTTATGCAGGAGAGGCCCAACACATTTGACGGTGCTGTCACGCTTGCATGTCAATTGGAGTCGATAGAGTCAGCCCAGCGCATGCTGCAGACAGCAAAACAGGTCGGAACTCCTTCAGAAGATACTACAAGGGGCATTAACGCTGCAACGGCAAGTGGAAACAGTGGGAGCTACCAGGAATTAGCTGCGCAGGTGACATCATTGACGCAGCGGTTAGACAGCCTGCTCAAACAGGAACACCAGACAAAGAACTCGAGAAGGGTGAATTGCTGGCACTGCAAGAAACCAGGTCATGTGCGTCGAAATTGTCCACAGCTTCGAGCAGGTAACGGAAACGGAGATAGGTCAGCGAGGCATACCTCGGCGGTTGCGTGTACGCTTACCCTAAAAGGTGCTGTAGAAGGCTACACCACCCACATGTTAGTTGACACAGGTTCATCAGTGACCCTTCTTCACGAGAACGTCTGGAAAGCTGCGGTGAGGGGACAGAAACAGCTCAGTCCAGCTAAGTATCCAGTGATGGCAGTGAATGGTGAAAGTCTTGTTCTGAGTGGACAAGGTGATGTCTTGTTAAAGGTGGGAGAGCATGTTGGTGTGCATAGTGTTCTTGTTGTAAAAGAAATGACACAAGAATGTCTGTTGGGAACAGACTATTTGGAGCGACACAATTGTGTTATTGACTTGGGTCGTAGAACGCTAACAATAGCGGGGCATGTGACACCTGTACCATTGTTTTCTGGAGACTGTGCTAGTACTTGTCATGTTCTTGTTAAGGAAACAGTTGTTATTCCTGCTTATCATCAAGTCCAGCTTCCTGTAGACCTGGCGTCAGATGAAGACTTTCCGGGTCATGTTGGTCTGTTTGAACCTAAAACAGACTTTGCTGAAGACCACGGAGGTGTTATGGTTGCTCACTCTGTATCTCCAACTTACGGAGGGAAAACGACAATACAGTTGATAAATCCAACACCTGTCCCAGTGACCCTTTACAGCCAGGAAAAGATTGGTAAGCTGTCATTTTTGCAGGAAGCGGACACGGTGAGGCTGGTAGAACCATCATTGGATAAGAAACCAACAGTGCGTTCAGAGGAAGCTATCCGTAAGACAATTGATGACATGGCTAGTAAAGTGCAGGGCCTAACCGTGGGAGAAAACACTAAATTCAAGAGTCTGTTACGAGAGTTTGCTGATGTCATTTCTGTTGGGGATGGGGACCTGGGACGGACACGGGTATTACGTCATAAGATTAATACTGGGGATGCTTTGCCTATTCATCAACAGGCTCGCAGGCTGCCTTTCCATCAGCGAGACATGGTCCAAAAAATGATCCAGGGGATGTTAGAGCAAGGGATCATTGAACCAGCTGATGGATCATGGTCATCGCCCATAGTTCTGGCGAAGAAGAAAGACGGTTCGTTCAGGTTCTGCGTCGATTATCGTCGTGTCAATGATGTAACAAAAAAAGATGTACATCCCATACCCAGAATTGACGATGCATTAGATACCCTTGCAGGAGCAAAATGGTTCTCGACAATTGACTTGGCCAGCGGATACTGGCAGGTGGAGATGGATCCTTCTGATAAAGAGAAGACCACGTTCGTTACCCCTTTTGGTCTCCACCAGTTCCGTGTGATGCCCTTTGGGTTGACCAATGCACCTAGCACCTTTCAAAGGTTGATGGGCTTGGTATTAGCTGGTCTAAGTTGGAGTACCTGCTTGGTTTACCTGGACGATATAATCGTCTTTAGCCAGACAGTAGAGGAACACTTTACTCGCCTGGCAGACGTGCTCAGAAGGTTAAACGAAGCTGGCTTGAAATTAAAACCTAGTAAGTGCCAACTGTTTCGCAAAAGTGTTCAATATCTGGGGTACGTGGTGTCTGAGAAAGGCATTGAGATTGATCCTCTGAAAACGAGTTGTGTTAAAAATTGGCCAGTGCCCAACAATCACGAAACGTTGCGCCAGTTTCTTGGATTTGCCTCCTATTACAGAAAGTTTATCCAGAACTTCTGGTCTTTGTCACAAATGCAAAGGAGCAAGCTCTTCTCTTAGCCGAATTGTGTATTCTCCCTCCAACGTCCCCAGTCCCTTGAACTGGTTAGGGTAGTGTAACGGTATCTGATCCCCTGCTAGCAACTTGTGTAATCATACCCAAGGACTCTATTGCAGGTCTTCCCAGTAAAGGCGTATGCAGCCCTGGCACCACGTACACTTCCTCAACAATAGTAGCATTCTTGTACGCCAAGGTAGCTTTAAGACACCCTTTTACTGGCAACTCCTGGTTATTAGGACCATGCAGTCATTTTTGAGCTGGGTAAAGTGTTTTTGTCTTCCTCTGGCGGCGAAGCACACCCATTGGTATAACTGTCACATCAGCACCTGTATCCATCTTGAAGGTGACAGGTTGTCCATTGAGTTGCAAAGTCACCAACCAAGAATCATTTCTCCCTGCCCTATGGTTAGCAAGGTCATGTATATACACTGCATCCAATACTTCTGAATTGTCAGAAAACACCTCCTTGACTCTTGTAGATGACCTACACACAGCCCGAAAATGCCCAAGTTTTCCACATTTATTGCAAGTTACATTACTTGCTGGAGAATATCTGCGATCATGTGGGAACCCTTTCCCACAATTTGGGCATTTACTCGGTGTCCCCTGTGTTAACTGGTTGACTTCCGTATTGCCGGTTGTAGTCCTTTTGTATGTAAGGTCTGCTGCTGCTGTCTACCAGGAGAGACTGCATCAATGTTGGCAGGCTGGAGTTGAGACTGACCACATCGAATTATTGCCTGCTGTTTCCTCACACTTTCCGCCAGTCGAGATTGTGCTACTGCTTTCTCTAAGGTAAGGTTAGGGTCCATCTGCAATTTTTTTGACAGTTGTGAATCCCGTATACCCACCACAATTCTGTCCCTAATCATTTCTCCTTGAAGCGCCTTATAATCGCAAAATTCAGCCAGCCGGTAGAGATCCGTTCTAAAAGCATCCACAGTTTCCCCATCTTCTTGTCTCCTTTGATTAAACTTAGCTCTTTCAAATATAACGTTTCTCCGAGGGACAAAATGAGACTCAAATTTGCCCTTTACGACACTGTACTTTTTTGATTCTTCCGCAGATAGACCGAATGACCGTAGGATATCATCCGCGCTTCGTCGCCCATGCGATTGCATACTTTAGTTATCGATCGAAGTTATCGGTTATTGCGGTAAGGCTAGAGATGGATGATGTAACAAAAGATAATATATAGAATAACGTTCGATTCAGTCGGCGGGTGAACGTATGGGGCATGCCAAAGTTAAGGATGAACAGTTCCGTGTCATCGAAGACGTGGTGCGTGGTCGGGACACGTTTCGTAAGCTTACCAAAAGGATATGGGAAGCCTCTTTGTTACGGCGTTCTGCTATGGGTATATATATTTGATCACGAGCAATCGGTTCGAGAGGTACGAAGCAAGCTCCTCACAATCGTGCCAAAAAGGCACAGACAGAGAAACGTTGCCACAACTGATCCTCATCTTCGGTCAAGCAGCTCGTCGTCTGAGTCCAGCGACTCCGACGCGCATGCAAGAAGAAGAAGTTCAAGTGGCGCGAGAGGACCCACCACTCCAGGTGGCGGGAGAGCAGCTTCCTCATCGCCCCCTTCTGCCTTCACTACCATGTCCCCGGCTACCCCCTCGAGGCACGATGTCAAGAGGGGTAAGCATGCCCGCTTTGACAAACATTCCTCTCCCATAGACGATCCTTCCTCACTCCCCGTTGGACTGAGATACGCAGTAAAAAGGTTGATGGGGTGTTTGATTCCTAGGTAAAAATTATGACAGAAGGCGTAGTACTTCCTGATCCCTGCCCTGTACGTGGTGGACGTTGAACAGGCCACAGCTCTGTGGAGGAGGTGTCTCAGGCGACCTTCTAGAGCTCTGCCAGCTTTTGAGGCACTGGTGCATGTGGGCAGTTCCCTCCGAACCAAGCCCCATCCAAGTAGGCCCCATAACTACAGGTACCGGAGGCATCCGCGTACAACTGGATAGGCTCTGCAATATATCCAATCTGGGGAGATGAACATAGAAATGCCATTCCAAGATGGTAGGAAGCTGTTCCACCATCGTATATGTCAGCTCTGGCTTCAGAATTAAGATGGATATGGTGGTGGAGCCTCCTTAAAAATCTGCATTCAGAATGTTCCAATCAAGGCCTCTGAATGGGGAATCCACTCAGAGGCCTGGAACTCCATTCAAAGGCCTGGAATTCCATTCAGAGACCTCGATTGAAACCATTCTGAATGCAGATTTTAGGTCAACCTTGGCCATCATGGCTCGTTTTTCAAATCTGCTAAGGGCCCCACCACATCGTCAATTGTGGAGTAATAGACAGTGAAATTAGTTGCGTGCAGTGAAAGGCAAGTGAGGTCCGTTGTAGCCGATGGTCCAGGACATGCACACCGCCAGGAGACGCAGGCCTTGTAAGGATGATCGTTGAGTTGCTGGAGCTCAAGCAGTCCAAGGCAAGGGGGCAGGCGTTGGCGGGGTGCTCCCCACCGTAGCCTGTGACCCAGCACTTGTGTATAAAAGAATGCAGCATTGCTTTACATTTACCTTGACTGGAATAGCTTCGATTGTGAGAGATGATTCAAAACTCTGGCGTTTAGGATAGGGTGTATCTAAGGCTAAAGCGAAGGCCATGGGTCTGCCAATCAGGTCGGCCTGACAGGCCCGCAGGCCTTTGGCAGCACTGCCCCTTAGTGTTTCAAATCCTTCTGCATGCAGGTGACTCCCAATCTTCCGCGCGGTACATCGTTCATTAAAGGTGGTCCCGCGAGTTCCATGCTGCATGCAACAATAAAAAGCCGATTGATCAGTCCGGTTTGACAAGGCCTCGTTAACTCACGCGCACAATGACGCATTGTACATATCGACCAGCATGCAACTACGATCTACTTCACTGAACGCTTAATCATGCATTTACTCCTAACTTCACATTCTTGCAGGTTTAAATCGGTTATCATAGTGAGTAATAGGGCTTATACCTTAAATGGACGATTCAAGTTTTTCCAACCAGCCTCCTGAAAATCTTTATTAATTCCTATGGCGGATAATATTGCAACCTATCGCTCGTCACGTCCGGACATAGAAGAGGCTAGTAAGCATTCATTGGTATAAATACGCGACTGCACTACAGAATAAATTACGAGGCGGGAGCAACATCAGTAGAAAATGTTTGTGATGAACTTCCATGTCCAACTGCAGGCAGCCTGCATTCTTTCACTGGCAGTGGTGAATTACGCCACTTTAGAGGATAGATTGACTTCACTCATGAATAATTTTCAGGTTTTGGACGGCTTGAGTTATGCACTTTATAGAACGTGATGGAAATGGCCAGTCAATGAAGTGTTCATTTTGAATAAACATTTTGGTCCACATGTACAGTTCGAAATACAAGATAACAATGATAAGTTTATCGCATCCTGTAAACGTCCTGCGGCAAGCAAGAAGTAATGATTGCACCCCGTCTGTGAACTTGAATTGCGTTCGGAATATGACGTGCTCATATGTGGAGCAACAGCCTGTGAGTTGCGAATAATAATTGTAACTGTATTGGAAAGCGTGCATTAGTATATGATTTGTCGTTTTCCCCCTCCAGTACATTCATTCCATTTATAGTTGCGAGCAAGTGATTGAATTAATGTGCGCCTTGAATGAAATTGCTACGATCCGTATTCCTTTCCACATAGCGCAGTTGTGGCAGCCCTTGGTTTTCTCTTTTATCACTACACCTCCATACTTTAATGCGAAAAATGTTACATGCAGATTGATCAATTATGTGTTTGTTGACATCTTATCTTTTAATCCGCTTCTCGGCGCTGGTTCTCCATTGGATCTGAGTTGTGCTTAGTGATTTGTATATGATGTTATTCCCTTGCTGACATTTGCACTGCAAGTTTGCGAATAGTTTGCTTAATAAATTTCAACAGGCGAGGACAATAAATCCAATGTTATAATGTATTACAGGCATGGCTGAGAACATCAAAGGAGGGCATTAATATTTAGCGCTTATGTTGCTACAATTATATCTGCCTCAACAAACGTTCCAAAGAGTAACCAAAGTATGGCAATACAAATTTTAAACAAAATAATACAGCAATTCTGTTATAGTTGTTATACTTCTCCTCTAACACCAATGGATGACACATTTATGAATAAGGATATACCAGCTTGGATTAAAACATTTCCACCAAGTATGCATGTGAAGAACTTGCCAAATAAATGAGTAAATGTTCGAGCATTAGAGATCAATTGATCGTGGTGATGTTATCGACTGACCAATTAAATGGACGAGTTGCGCGTAAGGTACTACGAATTTAATCATCCTTGATTAGTTTGACGTCACATCCGGACAGCCACTCTTGTACAGTGTTTGATCGGAGCTCTACGTGTATACCGCCATCCTTGGGAAACCTTACGGAATAAACAGTTGCTATGCCTGGCACATAGTGCCGAGTGTGTGACAACAGCTATCCCTCTTTGTCGTTATCGTACGATAACACAAATAAGAGCAGTTTTACGTTGGTTCTGTGTCGTAACAATGCGCGCTTTAAGAGAACAAAGATACTCGTGCCTACGTTTCGTACCCGGTCCAACAGTATTCGCCATCATTCTCCTTCCTTCCGCTATGAGGAACTCAAGCTAGAAACGTTGTTCATGAACACCAACAGCTTCAGCATATATCCGGATTATATGTACAACCCATCGGACAAAATACAAAAATTCTTGTAACCCTGGCCATACACTATGCTATTCATCTGTGATTCCAGAAAATTATTAGCAACGATTTTTTATTTATTTACTTTATACAGACCAAAAGTCTACCTGGGCAGTTGCTGATTGGCTCTTCATATCAGGGGAGGGGTCTGCCGAAACTAAACATTGTTGCAGTTCATGTCATTATCGCCCACAGAATATGAATATGGGTGTTCATATAAGCTAGTATTTAAAACAAATTGCTTAGTTTCAAATTGGTCATTTGTGTGGCTGATTAAATTGCAAGATTCAATTGTGTGAGAATGATGAATAACGCAACACCATTAAAAAATTCAAAGTTATCTTGTGCGAAATGTAAGACTATTACATTTCTTCTTCTTATGAGACCCTTGTATCCTTACATTTTACACCACTATTTCCTTCCAAACCTATATGCTGCCAACTTTCTCGTAGATAATATAAAAAAGGGGTTACGTCCCGCTACGCTGCCTCGCGATCGACCCCATAAAAATTGATGTTATATTAATTATAATTGTATATATTCAGTGTAAGGTACAATTTGGGCGGGTTTGACGTAGTACGTCATGCACACTGATCGCGAAAAACTGATCTAATTTCGTCATTGTAACTACTGAGATTGTTGGTGATCCATTCATCGCACGATGCGGGTTTACTATCTTTGAATGTTATATGTAGAACATTCACAATCTCCGCTGTACTGCAGTAAGCAGACAGATCGTCGCATGAAAACGATTGTAGCGATGATGATAGCTGAAATGTTACAAGTAGTGAATAAAGAATCCACACTATAATTCTTTGCTCTTACCCATGCGCACGTGTTGTTGATAACAGCTTCCTTGACTGCCATCAATGCATGGAACTGGGTGTCACTGGTGTTTTCACGTGACCACGGTAAGTTCTTCAAAAGACATACTGCAAGAAGTACCTTGGAAATCTCATCGGTGATATTTACCACCTGTTATAAATGTAAATCTGAAAGTATTATATTGTTTTGGGATACACGCACCGTAGATCCTGGAGCCAAGCTACCAAGGAAAAGAACACCTCTAATAAGACTTTCCAATTTCTCATCTTTTTCCGCAGAGTTTTGTCTTTTAGTAGGAGCACACTGCATAGTACTGATGGAGATCACTAGCATTGCAGCTAATGTCGCAACGAACACCATTTTTGTTTTCCGAGATGGTTTGCAATGATCTATACACAACTTTATATACAAATTAAGGCATGCAAGCAGATGAAGGAAACAGAATACAGATAGCGCACAATATGCTAATGGCTTGTTTGAATAAGCAACGTCATTGATTTCAGTATGGCTAATCTCATTTTCAATTATGTGATGCGCGGAATCACCTTAAATGCGCAAGAATTTGTAGGACATAATGTTATTTGTTCAGAGTGAAAATACATATACATGTGCTAAGTTTCGTCTTATATTTCGCACAATTGTCCTACAAACTTTAGTATCGACCTATTGTACTGAACATGCCTGATATTTAGCCCAATCCCCATGTTTTTTTTAATGTTCTGCGTTTATATGGTTTTTGTGCTTCCCTTTGCATTGAATGAACACATTTTAATCTAAGCATTCTTGTACACATATCAAAACTACAGCAACGACTTTCACCTCGCAAGACTCTCCATATACACACATGAAGGCAGTACAGACTTGACACGCATGGAGATCATGCACGAGCTGGCCGATTTTAAGACTTTCATCTCATCTTCAAAGAGTGATAGTTATCACAAACGTAGCATGTTAAGGTTACTACGTTCATCAGTTTCTTCCAAGTGGCCCAGATGGCCAGTTTATAAATGGGCTGGCCACCCCTCAAAGCGGGCCAACGATTTAAATTCGGGCTTGAAATGAACATAAAATTCTGTTCTCATGACAATGTGAATAGACATGGATGCAGTGTGTTTTACTGCTTGACATCTTTATAAAAGTGTTTGGAAGTAATATTCTTCTAAGGCACGTGATCAAACTCAGATTGGTTGCTAAGTTACAACCATCGCCCAATAGGCATTTATGTAGGAGGACTGTCGAGATAGTAGTGCTTAGCAGTAGTTCCTACTACAGTTTGAGCTCTGGACTGAGCAGTGTGGAAGAGCATTTGAAGCTCTTAAAACCAAGCGTACTCCTGCCCCAATGCTAGTTTACCCAAATTTTAAAGAAGAATTTAGTGTGGACTGTGATACAAGTGATGATGACTTAGGAGTTGTCCAGTCGCAGAATATCTAAGGTACTGAGCAAGTGGTGTGTAGCCAGATGGATAATGATGCAGGTGGTCGGGCATTGCATTGGACAAAACAGATTGTCATTAGGTTTCAGTGTGATGATCCTCACAATGTGCAGATGGTGAAATGGATGCAACATGATTTCCCTAAAACATGTCCACATACAGCTAGCATCACTTTAGAGAGCCTCTGGTCCCAGCGTTTTTTACCGGTCACGGAAGGATGCATCTGGGAATGGTCAGAATCGCTGCTTGCAATTGGTCTTACCCAAGGTTTTGCTTTCTGAGTTGCATGATGCCCCAACTGGTGGATACCTTGGAGTGACAAAGGTGCTAGACAAAACATGCCAGAGGTTTAAAAGGGTGGGACAATGGCTTGATATTGAAGAATGGTGCTGGGCTTGTACTGTGTGGTGCCCAAAAGTCTCCCATGAAGCACCTGCGTTCTATCACGGAGGTTGATAAACAGAACAGCAAACCCAATCAACGTGTGGCAGTGACTATTTGTGAAGGAATATGTTGTTATAAATGGGGCTCCTGCATATCATCACAAATACCATGGCAGAAATTTTGAGCCTAACTTTGTAAAAGAAATTTGCAGGTTACTAGGGGTTGTGAAGAGCAGGACTACTCCCTATCATCCCCGGTCCAATGGCATGATCGAAAGATTCAATCGCACCTGGCTTTCAATGTTGAAAATGGTCAGTAATCAGGATGAACATGATTGGGACCACAATTTACCTTGCCTCATGATGGCTTATTGTACCTTTCTCCATGAGACCACAAGGTTACACCATCTTCTCATATGTTTGGACGAGAAGTGCAATTACACATTGACGTAATGTTTGGAAAACCCCCAGGCATGTCCACAGCTAGCACTTTGGAGTTTGCAAAGATGTTAGAACAACTCCTGACTGAAGCCTATGACCACGTAAGCCAACATTTAGGTACAGAGCAACATAGACACAAGCAGCTGTACGACCATTCGGTGGAAGGTAAACATTTTAAGGAGGGAGAAATGGTCTGGTTATATTGCCCAGCAGTACCCCAGGGGCTTTCCAAAATGCTCAATGCATATTGGATGTGACCATACACGATTACAAGGGGTATGATAAAGGACTGTATCAAATTAAATGGAATCTCCCTCCACATAAGCAGCGGGTGGTACACATTGATCGTTTAAAGCCATATCTGAACAGGCAAGAGGAACAAGGACCAACAGCAGACCATGTCTGACACTAAAAAAACAATGATGAAGTAGAAGACATGTATGACAACATGTTCATTCAAAATGGTCTGTTGGAGGTGAGGCCATTACAGTTCTGCAGCAGGATAACAATGTATTGCCAAACAATGTTTCAGTATACCAAGTGATCACGGAAAATGACAAGGATTGTATTAATCAATTTATGATAGGAGACCACCAGAAACACTTGGAACCTGGATTATGTACTGACTAATGTGGACATGTCTGCTATAGGAGGGAGTGATGTAACAAGCTTGACTTAATGGTACTCTTTTATGCAGTAACTGACTAGTCTGTCAGGCTTTTAATGTATGTAGTAGTGCATGTGACCTTTACCCTTCCCTTGTATCCCTATTTAAGTGCATTGATGTAGGTGCAGAATGTCTATTTGCATATGAGAGTCAATAGTGGAACCAGTCTCTTTTACTTGGTTCGATTCATTGTGCACATTAGTATGATTGTCACTGTGGTATTTAACCCATGCATGCTAAATACATGCAGAGCATCTAGTTACTTAAAAATCCCCCAATACATCGGTTTAGATATAAAAATAAAACTACTTGATAAATGCACATTTTATAGCTGCCGACGCTTATACGCTCAGTCATGAAACCAAGCACATACCAAAAACATTTTGTGCGTCTACCCGACACACATACTGCATGATATCAGTACTTCCTTCATGATATATTCTCTAGGTACGCTTTGCTACACGAGCATACACCTCGCCGAAATAGGTGATTGAACAATCGATACATAGATTGGCAGTTATATTAACCGCTCCTCCAACTTAGTTACATATCTATTGCAATTTGGACATGTAGGAATAATAGTACGTTATGTACAACGAAATAATGATCTAATTTTGTTCTTGTAGTACACAGATTAATATTGTTGGTGATACGGTGCGGGTTGCTTCCTTTGAACGTGGAGTGTAGAACATTCACAATCTCCACTGTGCTGCAGTAATGAGACAAGATAATGATTGTAGCGATGATGATAGCTGAAATGTTTAAAGTAGTAGAATAAATAATCCACATTGTAATTCTTTGCTCTTACTTATGCGCACGAGTTGTTGATAACACCATCCTTGAAAAAGGGATAATAGAATTCATATAACAATGGTGGTAATTATTCTGTGCGTACAAGTAACTAAAAAGTTCTCTATGAGAAAGTTAGTGAGATATAGAATTTGAAGGCAATGGTGGTGCAAAAAGCAAGGAAATAAAGGTCTGTAGTAGTAAGAGAAAATGTCATATTCCTATATTTAGCACACGAACATAGTAATCTTTCCAGCAAACGGGCTAAATAAAGGACTAGGACATTTTTAATACCTTACTATTGCAGACTTGTTTCCATGCTTTTTACATTGCCATTGCCTTCAATCCTATATTACACCAACTTTCTCATAGAGAATGTTATTAGTTACTTGTTTCACATTCGTATCGGAAGTTTCGCTAGAAACTTCCTTATAGGATTTGACCCCGACTATTAATTTCATTAAAAATACCCGAGCGTCTCTAACAAAACTCCCGACGATCGGATCGTTAAGCTTGTTATGGCAATTGATCTAGAAGTCAAAAAATGAGCAGTTTCGTCTTTGTTTTATGTCATAGAACCGCGCGGTTGTAGAGAACAAAAGGGTACTGCCCGCCCTCGTACCCAGTCCCAGAACATGGTCTCCTTGGCAACGCAGAACTCGGGATTGGAACACTTTTAAACAATGAAATTGTCACCAATAGCTTCAGAATAGGCTGGAAGAGCCATTTTCATATACAATAGCCCATGTTATGTTTTGGAAAACAATCGACTATACGGTATATTTACGACGCATAATTAGATAACATTTTAGATATCTTAAAGTAAAAATGGCAGCATCAAGGAGACCCAAGAAGAAACGGTCAGCTCAGTGGCGTAGGAGCTGCTGCCGCTGCACTTTTTCATATGAGAAAAATAAACTAACATATAGGCTAACTTATAATTTTCATGATACAGGCAGTATAGATGTATGTAATTCAATCAGCTGAGCAGCTGCTGCTAGTGAATTATTCATTTTACGAGCACGTATTGATGTAATGATGAATGTACACAAATCTTGAAGCTCTCTTAGTGAAAGCTGCAAATAATGGCAAGTTTGATGAAGGGTTGAACATTGTTGCAGACTTCTACAAGGATGACATTAACAAGTAACAACTAAAAATGCAGCTATCGATTCTCTCGAGCAACATTTCATGTGAGCCTACTCACGAGCTACATACTGTCATCAAGTGCTTACAAGGACTGTCTCCACCACAGAGGCTACTACTATCTGAAGTATGTGTTTTAGCTTCCTTGATATTAGTTATGCCTGCTACGAATGCATGCAGTCAGTGAGCGTTCGTTTAGTGCTTTGCGTCGAATAAAGTCCTACCTGAGAGCAACCATGTCCCAAGAGAGGCTGAATCATATCATGGTTCTACATATTCACAGACACCTAACAGACCGGATCTGTTATATTGAAATCGGCAATGAATTTTCAAAAGGTTGTAGCCATCGTGAAGCCTTTTTTGGAAACTTTTTCCAACAGACATTTAGCGTGATAATTGCTGGTACATTGCTCTGTTCCATGCATGCTTGCTATTGTTCATTGGACACGGATTTTTTTTCGGAATAATGTTTTCACTTAAAAACAAGTGCGTTTTGGGGGTGTTTTTCTACGCAAAAAGCGTCGGCTTCTGGGGCTCGATCCGCCCCAGGCCCCCATGGGGGAGCGCTGTACCCCCCTAGCTGGACGGGAGGGGCGCCCCCCTCCCGCACCCTCCCTGGAGGACTCTGCCATTTAACTTTGGCCGCTGCACTTTTTATTCCCTTCCTACGCCACTGCAGCTAAAAGGCAGCGTAATTGGTAGAGTCCTGAATCTGCTCGCTTGGCGAAGAGAGTGCGGTACGAGAGGGCCAAGCGTACACTGCAGAGTCAAACAAGGCGATCGAAAGCAGTGGCGTCCTGGCCGGGGGGCGGGGGGCAAGACCCTTACTGCGGGACTGAAATGAGGGGGCGCCAAAATGGCTAAGATAATGTGATTATACGCGTGAGTGAAATTAATATAAGGGACGCCATTTATGGTTCTCACCCCCCCCCCCCCCCCCCCCCCCCCGGTACAAGAAAGCCAGGACGCCACTGATCTAAAGAGTAAACCTATAAAGTTATTCAAAGGTATACAAATGTAGCTATCTAAGTTTGGTTTACATTATAACATTGGTGGCTTAACATTGCGGATCAATGTGCACGAACAAAGAAAAAATGAATGAAACAAGAAAATAAAAAACCTTCTCTATGAGAAAGTTGGTGGGATATAGGATTTGAAGGCAATGGTGGTGTAAAAAGCAAAAAACAAGAGTCTGTAATAGTAAGGGAAAATGTCATAGTCCTATAATTATTATTACAGACCCTTGTTTCTTGCTTTCTTCACCACCATTGCCTTCAAAACCTATATCCCACCAACTGTCTCATAGAGAACGTTTTTTATTTACTTGTCTAATTATATACATCTTAATTGATGTAGTTGATTATAAATCGTTTGCTACTGCTCCTGTATTTTTCTGGTTTGGTTATCGAAAATTCTAAACTCGTCAAGATTCTACTACGAGTTGCGTTTAGTACGGCCCAATATAACAATACAATTGCCAAAATATACAATCGAGTATTTGATCACAGTAGGCACTTCTCCATGCAGGCAACTCTGAAGCTATTGGTGAAATTTTCTTTCTTTAAATGAGTTTCTATGCGCGGTCATATTGAGAATGAGGATAATTCCGGGACTGGGTACGAGGACGGGCAGTACCCTTTTGTTCTCTGCAACCGGGCGGGTTTGCGAATCAAACAAACGACGAAATAACACTGTTTCGTATTATCGTTTGAATAAAACAATTAGCTAAGCGATCCGATCGCCAGGAGTCTCGTTATGTAGGGGTCGCGTGTTTTTTATGATATTCATATTAGGTGTCAAATCTTAAATTTAGTTTCTAGCAAAACTTCCGATACCGGTGAAGAAATATTTAACAATTACTCGAGTTCTCATTTCAACAGGTTCTGTGACTGTTCACCCTTTTACAGGTTGCCATGGAGGGGATCCTGTTACTAGGATGTGTGTGGTCCCCATGTGGTCTTCATGGAGATCATGTGATGGGTGTGATCTCATCGACATGTGAGTCAATAGATAGGTGGTGTTTCATTTTCAAATGTACACAGGTACTCCTGAAGACTATTCACCCTTTTACATCACCAAAAGTGGCCATGGAGGGGATCATGAGACTTGGACCAGACTGCAAGCCATGATGATCATGTGATGAATCTGTCAATAGGAGGGTAGGGTTTTTTTTACACATGTGCAATTTTATACTCAGGCACTCCTTATCGCAGTTTGAACATCCTTTTGGAGGGTATCACGTTCGACTGCCGGGTTGTAATGGAGAACATGTGACTTCCGTAGCAAAAGAAAGAGAGAATTTGTAACTGAACAGAATTACATAAAATATTGTATCAATATCTACAATTGGTAATATATTGATGGAATAGTATGGTTGAACATTCAGCACATTAGGAATATCATGCATTATTAAGTTTGGCACCAGCATGATGTCATATCTGCAACTTTTATATATTTATATTGTATCCTATTTTGTATTTATGTTGGGTTATGTTAATTTCGATGATATCGACAAAAAGCGGCAGTACTACATTAGATCCTTGATCTAAGCGACTGAGGAAAAGAACGCTTCTCATAAGCCTGTCCAAACTTTCATCTTTGTCGGCGGGGTTTTTGGTAGGAGCACCCTGTGTAGTACTGATGGAGATTACTAGCACTACAGCAGATTTGGCGACGAACACCATTTCTGTTTTCTTAGATGGCATGGTTAGCAATGATCTATCACAACTTTATATACAAATTAAGCAGCACCCACAAAAATAGCATATAATACCAGGAAATATGTATACACACACAATGGAAGGTAGCCCGTCTATAGCCAGTAATGTAGACTTCAGAGCTCAAATACGACATATGTGTTGCTACATCTAGTTCTGCATTACATTATTAATACTCCACCCACTAGACTCAAACAGCTACTCCCGTCCGCATATTGTACCCAATCTAATGCTGTTTCTTACCTGCATGACTTAAGACACTGACACTGCTTGCACTGTAGTAGGAATTCACAAAGTATTACTACTAGTACTACTATCATCACAGCCCTCCCACATAAATGCCTATTAGGCAATGGGTGTAACTTAGCAACCAATCTGAGATTCATCACGTACCTTAAAAGAAGAATAATCCTTCCAAACACTTTTACAAAGGCATCGAGCAGTAAAACACACTGCATGCATGACTTTTCACATTGTCATGAGCACAGAATTTTATGTACATGTGTCAAGGCCCGACTTTTAACCGCTGACCCGCTTTGAGGGAGGCCAGCTCATTTTAAAACTGGCCAGCTGGGCCTCTTTGAAGAAATAGATGAACGTAGGAACGTTAGCATGCTACCTTTTTGATAATTATCACGCTTTGAAGATGAGACGAACGTCTAAAAATCGGCCATGCAGCGCGAGTAAAGTCCGCATTGTCTGCCTGCAGTGGCGGTGTGGCTGGGGGGGGGGGGGAGGGTGGTGGGAGGGGCAAACCTGCGTACGTTCGCATAATTATTTGTCAGTATTTTCTATTTTACTGGTGATTACACGGAGAATAACTGGTTTGTCCCCCCAGCCACACCGCTACTGATTGCCTGCACTTGTATATAGATAGTTCTGCGAGGTGAAAACCGTTGCTGTAGTTTTGATATGTGTACAAGTAGGATACGTTCCTTCAATGTCAAGGGAAGCACGAAAAACATGTACATGCACGCATAACATAAAGACAACACGACGATTGGGCTACATATCATGTTATACTATTGGACGAAACTAGAATTTGTACGACAATCGTGCGAAATATAGGACGAAACTTAGCACATGTATATGTATTTTCACTCTGAACAAATAACATTATGTCCTACAAATTCTACGCGCATTTAAGGTGATTCCGCGCATCACATAATTGAAAATGAGCTTAGCCATACTGAAATCAATGACGATGCTTATTCAAACAAGCCATTAGCATATTATATTCTGTTTCCTACATCTGCCTGCATGCCTTAATTTGTATATAAAGTTGTGTATGGATGATTGCAAACCATCTCGGAAAACAGAAATGGTGTTCGTCGCGACATTTGCTGTAATGCTAGTGATCTCCATCAGCACTGTGCAGTGTGCTCCTACTAAAAGACAAAACTCTGCGGACAAAGATGAGAATTTGGAAAGTCTTATTAGAGGTGTTCTTTTCCTTGGTAGCTTAGCTCCAGGATCTACGGTGCGTGTATCCCAAAACAATATAATAGTTTCAGATTTGCATTTATAACAGGTGGTAAATATCACCGATGAGGCTTCCAAGGTACTTCTCGCAGTATGTCTTTTGAAGAACTTACCGTGGTCACGTGAAAACACCAGTGAGAGCCAGTTCTATGCATTGATGGCAATCAAGGATGCTGTTATCAACAACTCATGCGCATGGGTAAGAGCAAAGAATTACAATGTGGCATGGGTTCTTTAATCAGTACTTGTAACATTTCAGCTATCATCATCGCTACAATCGTTTTCATGCGACGATCTGTCTGCTCACTGCAGTACAGCGGAGATTGTGAATGTTCTACATACTACATTCAAAGGTAGCAGACCCGCATCGTGCGATGAATGGATTAACAACAATCTCGGTAGTTACAATGACGAAATTAGATCAGTTTTTCGCGATCGGTGTGCATGACGCACTGTGCCATACCCACCCAAATTTTACCTTACACTGAATTTATATATTTATAATAAATATTAAATCAAGGAGTCAATCGCAAGGCAAGCGAAAAGGGACCTAACAGAGATATTATAAGCAATAAAAAATTCTTTGTGAGAAAGTTGGCGGCATAAAGGAATGGAAGGCATCAGTGGGTCTCATTAAATGAGAATATTATAGTCCTATATTTCGCTCTAGACAATTTTGATAATTTTGTTGTGTTATTCATCATTCTCACACACTTCACTCCTGCAATTTAACCAGCCACACAATTGACAACTTTGAAGCTAAGCATTTTGTTGTAAATAATAGCTTAAATGAACACCCATATTCATATATTATGTGGGTGTTTATGACATGGTGTCCAATTGGACTGCATTTAGCCTGTTCATCTGTAGTTTCCTACTCCTCTGACATCTAGGCAAGGCGTGCTTTAGTTCTTATGCCAAAAGACCAAGATGACAGAGGACTCCTCCTCTGTCATCTTGGTCTTTTGGCATTAGAACAAAAGCACGCCTATTACGTCTGAATTTCCCATCTTGTGTCTCCACCACAAAGGATCGTGGAGCGATCTCTCGGGTGCAATGTAGGAAGCATCTTTACTCCATGATCTGCATCAAAATTCTTTCTTTGTCTCCCTTTATCTTGGTCATTTTTGTTCGACAGCACTATAGGATCCGGGAGTTTGGGGACTCTCTGTTCCTGGGCCAGAGGCAAAGTGGTTCTGAGTCTCCTACACATGAGCAATTCAGCTGGACTGTAACCGATTTCAAGAGGAGTCGCACGGTATATCAGGCAGGCCAAAAATGTATCTTTTTCTTTTTTCCATAGACTCTTCACTGTTCTTACTGCCCTCTCTGCTTCCCCATTGGACTGTGGATTGTGGATAAAATGGGACTGTGGATTGTGGATAAAATGGGCTACTAGTGTTGTGTTCAAAACCATACTCCCTACTGAAGTTTATTTACATTTATTGAAAGTTACATTTCTTGCCGTAAAATTTCTGCGATCATGTGGGAACCCTTTCCCATAATTTAGGCATTTACTCTGTGTCCCCTGTGTTAACTGTGTTGACTTCCGTATTGCCGGTTGTAGTCCTTTTGTATGTAAGGTCTGCTGCTGCAGTCTACCAGGAGAGACTGCATCAATGTTGGCAGGCTGGAGTTGAGACTGACCACATCGAATTATTGCCTGCTGTTTCCTCACACTTTCCGCCAGTCGAGATTGTGCTACTGCTTTCTCTAAGGTAAGGTTAGGGTCCATCTGCAATTTTTTTGACAGTTGTGAATCCCGTATACCCACCAATATTCTGTCCCTAATCATTTCTCCTTGAAGCGCCATATAATCGCAAAATTCAGCCAGCCGGTAGAGATCCGTTCTAAAAGCATCCACAGTTTCCCCATCTTCTTGTCTCCTTTGATTAAACTTAGCTCATTCAGATATAACGTTTCTCCGAGGGACAAAATGAGACTCAAATTTGCCCTTTACGACACTGTACTTTTTTGATTCTTCCGCAGATAGACCGAATGACCGTAGGATATCATCCACTTCGTCGCCCATGCGATTGGAACCATTCTGAATGCAGATTTTAGGTCAGCCTTGGCCATCATGGCTCCTTTTTCAAATCTGCTAAGGGCCCCACCACATCGTCAATTGTGGAGTAATAGACAGTGAAATTAGTTGCGTGCAGTGAAAGGCAAGTGAGGTCCGTTGTAGCCGATGGTCCAGGACATGCACACCGCCAGGAGACGCAGGCCTTGTAAGGATGATCGTTGAGTTGCTGGAGCTCAAGCAGTCCAAGGCAAGGGGGCAGGCCTTGGCGGGGTGCACCCCTCCGCAGCCTGTGACCCAGCACTTGTGTATAAAAGAATGCAGCATTGCTTACATTTACCTTGACTGGAATAGCTTCGATTGTGAGAGATGATTTAAAACTCTGGCGTTTAGGATAGGGTGTATCTAAGGCTAAAGCGAAGGCCATGGGTCTGCCAGTCAGGTCGGCCTGACAGGCCCGCTGGCCTTTGGCAACCCTGCCCCTTATAGTGTTCCAAATCCTTCTGCATGCAGGTGACTCCCTATCTTCCGCGCGGTACATCGTTCATTAAAGGTGGTCCCGCGAGTTCCATGCTGCATGCAACAATAAATAGCCGATTGTTCAGTCCGGTTTGACAAGGCCTCGTTAACTCACGCGCACAATGACGCATTGTACATATCGACCGGCATGCAACTACGATCTACTTCATTGAACGCTTAATCATGCATTTACTCCTAACTTCACATTCTTGCAGGTTTAAATCGGTTATCATAGTGAGTAATAGGGCTTATACCTTAAATGGACGATTCAAGTTTCTCTGACCAGCCTCCTATAAATCTTTATTAATTCCTATGGTGGATAATATTATAACAAATCGCTCGTCATGTCCGGACATAGAAGAGGCTAGTAAGCATACATTGGTATAAATACGCGACTGCACTACAGAATATATTACGAGGCAGGAGCAATATCAGCATTCAGCAGAAAATGTTTGTGATGAACTTCCATGTCCAACTGCAGGCAGCCTGCATTCTTTCACTGGCAGTGGTGAATTACGCCACTTTAGAGGATAGATTGACTTCTCTCATGAATAATTTTCAGGTTTTGGACGGCTTGAGTTATGCACTTAATAGAACGTGATGGAAATGGCCATTCAATGAAGTGTTCATTTTGAATAAACTTTTTGGTCCACATGTACAGTTAGAAATACAAGATAACTATGATAAGTTTATCGCATCCTTTAACGTCCTTCGGCAAGCAAGAAATAATGATTGCACCCCGTCTGTGAACTTGAATCGCGTTCGGAATATAACGTGCTCGTATGTGGAGCAACAGCCTGTAAGTTGCGTATAATAATTGTAACTGTATTGGAAAGCGTGCATTAGTATATGATGTGTCACTATCCCCCTCCAGTACATTCATTCCATTTATAGTTGCGAGCAAGTGATTGAATTAATGTGCGCCTTGAATGAAATTGCTACGATCCGTATTCCTTTCCACATAGCGCAGTTGTGGCAGACCTTGGTTTTCTGTTTTATCACTATACCTCCATACTTTAATGCGAACAATGTTACATGCAGATTGATCAATTATGTGTTTGTTGACATTTTATCTTTTAATCCGCTTTTCAGCGCTGGTTCTCCATTGGATCTGAGTTGTGCTCTGTGATATGTATAACTTACCAAATAAATGAGTAAATGTTCGAGTATTAGAGATCAATTGATCGTGGTGATGTTATCGACTGACCAATTGAATGGACGAGTTGCGCGTAAGGTACTACGAATTTAATCATTCTTGATTAGTTTGATGTCACATCCGGACAGCTGCTCTTGTACAGTGTTTGATCGGAGCTCTACGTGTATACCGCCATCCTTGGGAAACCTTACGGAATAAACAGTTGCTATGCCTGGCACATAGTGCCGAGTGTGTGACAACAGCTATCCCTCTTTGTCGTACGATAACACAAATAAGAGCAGTTTTACGTTGGTTCTGTGTCGTAACAATGCGCGCTTTAAGAGAACAAAGATACTCGTGCCTACGTTTCGTACCCGGTCCAACAGTATTCGCCACCATTCTCCTTCCTTCCGCTATGAGGAACTCAAGCTAGAAACGTTGTTCATGAACACCAACAGCTTCCGCATATATCCGGATTTTATGTATAACCCATCGGACAATATACAAAAATTCTTGTAACCCTGGCCTTACACTATGCTATTCATCTGTGATTCCAGAAAATTATTGGCAACGATTTTTTATTCATTTACTTCATACAGACCAAAAGTCTACCTGGGCAGTTGCTGATTGGCTCTTCATATCTGGGGAGGGGTGTGCCGAAACTAAATATTGTTGCAGTTCAAATGGACATCATGTCATTATCGCCCACAGAATATGAATATGGGTGTTCATATAAGCTAGTATTTAAAACAAATTGCTTAGTTTCAAATTGGTCATTTGTGTGGCTGGTTAAATAGCAGCATTCAGGAGTGTGAGAATGATGAATAACGCAACACCATTAAAAAATTCAAAGTTATCTTGTGCGAAATGTAAGACTATTACATTTCTTCTTCTTATGAGACCCTTGTATCCTTACATTTTACACCACTATTTCCTTCCAATCCTATATGCTGCCAACTTTCTCGTAGATAATATAAAAAAGGGGTTACGTCCCGCTACGCTGCCTCGCGATCGACCCCATAAAAATTGATGTAATAGTAATTATAATTGTATATATTCAGTGTAAGGTAAAATTTGGGCGGGTTTGACATGGTACGTCATGCACACTGATCGCGAAAAACTGATCTAATTTCGTCATTGTAACTACCGAGATTGTTGGTGATCCATTCATCGCACGATGCGGGTCTGCTACCTTTGAATGTAGTATGTAGAACATTCACAATCTCCGCTGTACTGCAGTGAGCAGACAGATCGTCGCATGAAAACGATTGTAGCGATGATGATAGCTGAAATGTTACAAGTAGTGAATAAAGAATCCACACTATAATTCTTTGCTCTTACCCATGCGCACGTGTTGTTGATAACAGCTTCCTTGACTGCCATCAATGCATGGAACTGGGTGTCACTGGTGTTTTCACGTGACCACGGTAAGTTCTTCAAAAGGCATACTGCTAGAAGTACCTTGGAAGCCTCATCGGTGACATTTACCACCTGTTATAAATGCAAATCTGAAACTGTTATATTGTTTTGGGATACACGCACCGTAGATCCTGGAGCTAAGCTACCAAGGAAAAGAACACCTCTAATAAGACTTTCCAAATTCTCATCTTTGTCCGCAGAGTTTTGTCTTTTAGTAGGAGCACACTGCATAGTACTGATCAAGATCACTAGCATTGCACCAAATGTCGCAACGAACACCATTTTTGTTTTCCGAGATGGTTTGCAGTGATCTATACACAACTTTATATACAAATTAGGCTAGGCATGCAGGCAGATGAAGGAAACAGAATACAGATAGCGCACAATATGCTAATGGCTTGTTTGAATAAGCAACGTCATTGATTTCAGTATGGCTAATCTCATTTTCAATTATGTGATGCGCGGAATCACCTTAAATGCGCAAGAATTTGTAGGACATAATGTGATTTGTTCAGAGTGAAAATACATATACATGTGTTAAGTTTCGTCTTATATTTCGCACAATTGTCCTACAAACTTTAGTTTCGTCCTATTGTACAGAACATGACTGATATTTAGCCCAATCCTCATGTTTTTTTAATGTTCTGCGTTTATATATGGTTTTTGTGCTTTCCTTTGCATTAAATGAACACATTTTAATCTAAGCATTCTTGTACACATATCAAAACTACAGCAACGACTTTCACCTCGCAAGACTCTCCATATACACATGTAGGCAATACGGACTTGACACGCATGGAGATCATGCACGAGCTGGCCGATTTTAAGACTTCATCTCATCTTCAAAGAGTGATAGTTATCACAAACGTAGCATGTTAAGGTTACTACGTCCATCAGTTTCTTCCAAGTGGCCCAGATGGCCAGTTTATAAATGGGCTGGCCACCCCTCAAAGCGGGACAACGATTTAAATTCGGGCTTGACATGAACATAAAATTCTGCTCTCATGACAATGTGAATAGACATGGATGCAGTGTGTTTTACTGCTTGACATCTTTATAAAAGTGTTTGGAAGTAATATTCTTCTAAGGCACTTGATCAAACTCAGATTGATTGCTAAGTTACAACCATCGCCAAATAGGCATTTATGTGGGAGGACTGTCGAGATAGTAGTACTTAGCAGTAATTCCTACTACAGTTTAAGCTCTGGACCGAGCAGTATGGAAGAGCATTTGAAGCTCTTTAGACCAAGCGTACTTCTGCCCCAATGCTAGTTTACCCAAATTTTAAAGAAGAATTTATTATGGACTGTGATGCAAGTGATGACGACTTGTCCAGTCGCAGAATATCTAAGGTACTGAGCAAGTGGTGTGTAGCCAGGTGGATAATGATGCAGGTGGTCGGGTATTGCAGTGGACAAAACAGAATGTCATTAGGTTTCAGTGTGATGATCCTGACATTGTGCAGATGGTGAAATGGATACAACATGATTTCCCTAAAACATGCCCACATACAGCTAGTATCACTTTAGAGAGCCTCTGGTCCCAGCGTTTTTTACCGGTCACGGAAGGATTCATCGGGGAATGGTCAGAATCGCTGCTTGCAATTGGTCTTACCCAAGGTAGTACTGGTACCTTCCATTTTGCTTTCTGAGTTGCATGATGCCCCTACTAGTGGATACCTTGGAGAGACAAAGGTGCTAGGCAAAGCATGCCAGAGGTTTTAAAGGGTGGGACAATGGCTTGATATTGAAGAATGGTGCTGGGCTTGTACTGTGTGGTGACCAAAAGTCTCCCATGAAGCACTGGCATTCTATCATGGAGGTTGGTACACAGATCAGCAAACCCAATCAACGTGTGGCTGTGACTATTAGTGAAGGAATTTGTTGTTATATATGGGACTCCTGCATATCTTCACATATACCATGGCAGAAATTTTGAGTCTAACTTTGTAAAAGAAATTTGCAGGTTACTAGGGGTTGTGAAGAGCAGGACTACTTCCTATCATCCCCGGTTTAATGGCATGATCGAAAGATTCAATCGCACCTTGCTTTCAATGCTGAAAATGGTCAGTAATGAGGATGAACATGATTGGGACCTCAATTTACCTTGCCTCATGATGGCTTATTGTACTTTTCTCCATGAGATCACAAGGTTACACTATTCTCTCTTATGCTTGGACGAGAAGTGCAATTACACATCGACGTAATGTTTGGAAAACCCCCAGGCATGTCCACAGCTAGCACTTTGGAGTTTGCAAAGATGTTAGAACAACTCCTGACTGAAGCCTATGACCACGTTAGGCAACATTTGGGTACAGAGCAACATAGACAATAGCAGCTGTACAACCATTCGGTGGAAGGTTAACCTTTTTAGGAGGGAGAAAGGGTCTGGTTATATTGCCCAGCAGTACCGCAGAGGCTTTCCAAAAAGCTCAATGCATATTGGATGTGACTATACACGATTACAAGGTGTATGATAATGGAGTGTATCAGATTAAATGGAATCTCCCTCCACATAAGCAGCGGGTGGTACAAGTTGATCGTTTAAAGCCATATCTGAACAGGCACGAGGAACAAGGACCAACAGCAGACCATGTCTGACACTAAAAAAACAATGATGAAGTAGAAGACATGTATGACAACATGTTCATTCAAAATGGTCTGTTGGAGGTGAGGCCATTACAGTTCTGCAGCAGGATAACAATGTATTGCCAAACAATGTTTCAGTATACCAAGTGATCATGGAAAATGATCAGACTGAAAAACAAGAAGAAAATGCGCCTGAGAATGAAGGTTTACAGGATTTTACAGAGGAACCCATACAACAGCAAGGATTGTATCAATCAACTCATGGTAGGAGACCACCAGAAACACTTGGAACCTGGATTATGTACTGACTAATGTGGACATGTCTGCTATGGGAGAGAGTGATCTAACAAGCTTGACTTAATGGTACTCTTTTATGCAGTAACTGACTAGTCTGTCTGGCTTTTAATGTAGTGCATGTGACCTTTACCCTTCCCTTGTATCCCTATTTAAGTCCCTTGTATCCTTATTTTAGTGCATTGATGTATGTACAGAATGTCTATTTGCATATATGAGAGTCAATAGCGGAACCAGTCTCTTTTACTTGGTTCGATTCATTGTGCACATGTGTATGAGTGTCACTGTGGTTTTTAACCCATGCATGCTAAATGCATGCAGAGCATCTAGTAACAAAAAAATCCCCCAATACATCGGTTTAGATATAAAAATAAAACTACTTGATAAATGCACATTTTATAGCTGCCGACGCTTATACGCTCATTCATGAAACCTAGTACATACCAAAAACATTATGTGCGTCTACCCGACACACATACTGCATGATATCAGTACTTCCTTCATGACATATTCTCTAGGTACGCTATGCTACACGTGCATACACCTCGCCGAAATACATGTAGGTGATTGAACAATCGATACATTGATTGGCAGTTATATTCACCGCTCCTCCAACTCAGTTACATAGCTATTGCAATTTGGACATGTAGGAATAATAGTACGTTATGTACAACTAAATAATGATCTAATTTTGTTCTTGTAGTACACAGATTTTTATTGTTGGTGATACGGTGCGGGTTGCTTCCTTTGAACGTGGAGTGTAGAACATTCACAATCTCCACTTTACTGCAGTAATCAGACAAGAAAATGATTGTAGCGATGATGATAGCTAAAATGTTAAAAGTAGTGGAATAAATGATCCACATTGTAATTCTTTGCTCTTACTTACGCGCACGAGTTGTTGATAACACCATCTTTGAAAAAAAGATAATACAATTCATATAACAATGGTGGTAATTATACTGTGCGTACAAGTAACTAAAAAGTTCTCTACGAGAAAGTTGGTGAGATATAGAATTTGAAGGCAATGGTGGTGCAAAAAGCAAGGAAATAAAGGTCTGTAGTAGTAAGAGAAAATGTCATATTCCTATGTTTAGCACACGAACATAGTATTTTTTCTAGCAAACGAGCTTAATAAAGGACTAGGACATTTTTAATACCTTACTATTGCAAACTTGTTTCCTTGCTTTTTACATTGCCATTGCCGCCAATCCTATATCTCACCAACTTTCTCATAGAGAATGTTATTACTTACTTGTTTCACATTCATATCGGAAGATTCGCTAGAAACTTCCATAAAGGATTTGACCCCGACTATGAATTTCATTAAAAGTACGCGACCCGTGTCTAACAAAACTCCCGACGATCGGATCGTTATGCTTGTTATAGCAATCGATCTAGAAGTCAAAAAATGAGCAGTTTCGTCTTTGTTTTATGTCATAGAACCGCGCGGTTGTAGAGAACAAAAGGGCTGCCCGCCTCGTACCCAGTCCCGGAACATGGTATCCTTGGCAACGCATAACACGGGATTGGAACACTTTTAAACAAATTTTCACCAATAGCTTCAGAATAGGCTTGAAGAGCCACTTTCATATACAATAGCCCATGTCATGTTTTGGTAAACAATCGACTATGCGGTATATGTACGACGCATAATGAGACAACATTTTAGATATCTTTAAGTAAAAATGGCAGCATCAAGGAGACCCAAGAAGTAACGGTCCGCTAAAAAAAACGTTATTGGTTGAGTCCTTAATCTGCTCGCTTGGCGAAGAGAGTGCGGTACGGGAGGGCCAAGCGTAAGAGTGCGGTACGGCAAGGCCCTTACTGCAGGACTCAAATGAGGGGGCGCCAAATTGGCAAGGGCGCCAAAATGGCTAAGATAATGTGATTGTACGCGTGCGTGAAAGTAATATAAGGGGTGCCATTTATGGTTCTTCCCCCCTCCCCGGTAAAATACAGCCAAGACGCCACTGATCGAAAGAGTAAACTTATAAAGTTATTCAAAGGTATGTAAATGTAGTTATCTACTCTTACTAAGCTTGGTTTACAATATGACTTTGGCGGCTGAACATTACGGATCAATGTGCACGAATAGAGAAAAAATGAATGAAACAAAAAGAATAAAAAACCTTCTCTATGAGAAAGTTGGTGGGATATAGGATTTGAAGGTAATGGTGGTGTAAAAAGGAAGAAACAAGAGTCTGTAATAGTAAGGGAATATGTCATAGTCCTATATTTATTGTTTATTACAGACCCTTGTTTCTTGCTGTTTACACCACCATTGCCTTCAAATCCTATATCCCACCAACTTTCTCATAGAGAACGTTTTTTATTTACTTGTCTAATTATATACATCTTAATTGATGTAGTTGATTATAAATCGTTTGCTACTGCTCCTGTATTTTTCTGGTTTGGTTATCGAAAATTCTAAACTCGTCAAGATTCTACCACGAGTAGCGTTTAGTACGGCCCAATGTAACAATACAATTGCCAAAATATACAATAGAGTATTAGATCACAGTAGGCACTTCTCCATGCAGGCAACTCTGAAGCAATTGGTGAAATTTCCTTTCTTTAAATGAGTTTCTATGCGCGGTCAAGATGAGAATGAGGATAATTCCGGGACTGGGTACGAGGACGGGCAGTACCGTTTTGTTTTCTGCAACCGTAACGGATCAAGTAAAAATTAACAAACAGGGCACATCGATAGGAACAGGACCCCTCTGCGTATAAACCGAATTTGAAGTTAATTGAGACGTCCTGCCGAAAGATATGGCCAGTTTGAACCCCATCGGGTATCGGACGTTGCAACACTGGCACGAAGCGAATGCCAGACTCCAAAATCTACTTTTAATTATAGAAATGGCGTATAGTATGAAGTGTTGAAAATAGGAAGTCAATGGCGTGTACCGTTCCGAAGTTATAGCGATTCAAACGTGAGTCATTTTTATAACTTTATAATTATATAGCGAAGGCCGATTATCGCGGAGACTATCCCATATATTGATGGAAAGATATGGTGGAACATTCAGCACATTTGGAATATCATGCATGCTTAAGTTTGGCACCAGCATGATGTCATATCTAAAACTTTTATATATTTATATTGTATCCTATTTTGTATTCATGTTGGGTTATGATAATTTCGATGATATCGGCAAAAAGCAGCAGCACTACATTAGATCCTTGAGCTTAGCGACTGAGGAAAAGAACGCTTCTCATATCCTGTCCAAACTTTCATCTTTGTCGGCGGGGTTTTTGGTAGGAGCACCCTGTGTAGTACTGATGGAGATTACTAGCACTACAGCAGATTTGGCGACGAACACCAATTCTGTTTTCTTAGATCGCATGGTTACCAATGATCTATCACAACTTTATATACAAATTAAGCAGCACCCACAAATATAACAGATAATACCAGGAAATACTTAGTCTATAGTACATATATATATATATACATACACAATGGAAGGTAGCCCGTCTATAGCCAGTAATGTGGACTTCAGAGCTCACATACGACATATGTGTTGCTACATGTAGTTCTGCATTACATTATTAATACTCCACCCACTGGACTCAAACAGCTACTCCCGTCCGCATTTTGTGCCCAATCTAATGCTGTTTCTTATCTGCATGACTTAAGACACTGACACTGCTTACACTGTAGTAGGAATTCACAAAATATTACTACTAGTACTATTATCATCACAGCCCTCCCACATAAATGCCTATTAGGCAATGGTTGTAACTTAGCAACCAATCTGAGATTCATCACGTACCTTAAAAGAAGAATAATCCTTCCAAACACTTTTACAAAGGCATCGAGCAGTAAAACACACTGCATGCATGACTATTCACATTGTCATGAGCACAGAATTTTATGTACATGTGTAAAGGCCCGACTTTAAACCGCTGACCCGCTTTGAGGGAGGTCAACCCATTTTAAAACTGGCCAGCTGGGCCTCTTTGAAGAAACAGATGAACGTAGGAATGTTAGCATGCTACCTTTGTGATAATTATCACGCTTTGAAGATGAGAAGAACGTCTAATAATCGGCCAGCTCCTGCATGGTCCCCATGCAAGTAACGTCAGCATTGCCTGCAGTGGCGGTGTGGCTTGGGGGGGGGGGGGGGGGGGGGGGCAAACCTGCGTACGTTCGCATATTTGTCAGTATTTTCGAGTTTACTGGTGATTATACGGAGAATAAATGGTTTGTCCCCCCAGCCACACCGCTACTGATTGCCTGCACTTGTATATAGAGAGTCTTGCGAGGTGAAAACCGTTGCTGTAGTTTTGATATGTGTACAAGAATGCTTAGATAAAGATATGTTCCTTCAATGTCAAGGGAAGCACGAGAAACATATACACGCATAACATAAAGAAAACACAACGATTGGGCTACATATCATGTTATACTATAGGACGAAACTAGAATTTGTACGACAATTGTGCGAAATATAGGACGAAACTTAACACATGTATATGTATATTCACTCTGAACAAATAACATTATGTCCTACAAAATCTACGCGCATTTAAGGTAATTCCGCGCATCACACAATTGAAAATGAGCTTAGCCATACTGAAATCAATGACGGTGCTTATTCAAACAAGCCATTAGCATATTACATTCTGTTTCCTACATCTGCCTGCATGCCTTAATTTGTATATAAAGTTGTGTATGGATGATTGCAAACCATCTCGGAAAACAGAAATGGTGTTCGTCGTGACATTTGCTGTAATGCTAGTGATCTCCATCAGTACTGTACAGTGTGCTCCTACTAAAAGACAAAACTCTGCGGACAAAGATGAGAAATTGGAAAGTCTTATTAGAGGTGTTCTCTTCCTTGGTAGCTTAGCTCCAGGATCTACGGTGCGTGTATCCCAAAACAATATAATAGTTTCAGATTTGCATTTATAACAGGTGGTAAGTATCACCGATGAGGCTTCCAAGGTACTTCTTGCAGTATGTCTTTTGAAGAACTTACCGTGGTCACGTGAAAACACCAGTGAGAGCCAGTTCTATGCATTGATGGCAATCAAGGATGCTGTTATCAACAACTCATGCGCATGGGTAAGAGCAAAGAATTACAATGTGGCATGGGTTCTTTATTCACTACTTATAACATTTCAGCTATCATCATCGCTACAATCGTTTTCATGCGACGATCTTTCTGCTTACTGCACTACAGCGGAGATTGTGAATGTTCTACATACTACATTCAAAGGTAGCAGACCCGCATCGTGCGATGAATGGATTAGCAACAATCTCGATAGTTACAATGACGAAATTAGATCAGTTTTTCGCGATCGGTGTGCATGACGCACTGTGCCATACCCGCCCAAATTTTATCTTACACTGAATGTATATATTTATAATAAATATTAAATCAAGGAGTCAATCGCGAGGCTAGCGAAAAGGGACCTAACAGAAATATTTAAGTAATAAAAACATTCTTTATGCGAAAGTTGGCGGCATATAGGATTGGAAGGCATTAGTGGTGAAGGATACAAGGGTCTCATAAGAAGGAGAATGTAATAGTCCTATATTTCGCACTAGACAATTTTGAATTTTTTTAATTTTGTTGTGTTATTCATCATTCTCACACACTTCACTCCTGCAATTTAACCAGCCACACAATTGACAACTTTGAAGCGAAGCATTTTGTTGTAAATAATAGCTTATATGATCACCCATATTCATATATTATGTGGGTGATTATGACATGGTGTTCAATTGGACTACAATAATACTTAGTTTCAGCAGATCGCTCCCCAGATATGAAGAGCCCACCAGCAACTGCTTTTGGTCTGTAAAGTAAATAAATAAAAAATCGTTACCAAATATTTTCTGGACTCACAAAGCCCCGCTGCTGTCAAGCTCATATAGTTGCCGGCCTTCTTCTTATCTGTATCAGCCTCGCAGCTGTCACTGTCGCGGACTCATAGACCTTCTTTCTACATTAGCCTAACTCCTGCGTAGCTGGCGCACTCTTAGTCCTTCTTTTCTGTATATCAGCCTTGTCGTTGCCACCTTCTTCTTTATGGCATTCGCTTATAATGTCATACTCGCTTTGTTGATTTCTTTAAACTGAGGACTATTAATAACCAAAGGGGTCGTGCATACGTGTGACTGTGGATGAATAGCATAGTAGGCGTATGGCCAGGGTACAAGATTTTTGTTAATCGAGCCCTGCATACCAATCAGGTACAATTCGCTTTTCCATTACGCCCGATGGGTGGTTATACATGCTTCTTGTAGCGTTGGACCGGATTATGTACGAATAATCTCTTCAATCACGCAGCTCAACATACACGCACTACCTATGCACGAACTCCAACAAGAACCCCCCGCCCCTCTACCCCACAGCGCATGCGCATACATACTACTACATCCCCCTTTGTAAGTTCAATAATAGTCTGGCCATCAAGATATTCTCCCACTTCTTGTTCTTATTACATGCTCTTCTTTGGGATCCATCCTTGGTGCTTGCCTCTCCATGCGTGGATCTTTAGCATCCCGTCTGTTATTCCTCTTCTGACAAATCCCTCAATTTATCACTCTCGTCCTCAACTCTTCTCTTAGCCTGTTCATCTGTAGTTTCCTACTCCTCTGACATCTAGGCAAGGCGTGCTTTAGTTCTTATGCCAAAAGACCAAGATGACAGAGGACTCCTCCTCTGTCATCTTGGTCTTTTGGCATAAGAACTAAAGCACACCTATTTCGTCTGAAGTTCCCACCTTGTGTCTCCACCACAAAGGATCGTGGAGCGATCTCACGGGTGCAATGTAGGAAGCATCTTTACTCCATGATCTGCATCAAAATTCTTTTTTTGTCTCCCTTTTACTTGGTCATTTTTGTTCGACAGTACTACAGGATCCGGAAGTTTGGGGACTCTCTGTTCCTGGACCTGAGGCAAAGTGGTTCTGAGTCTCCTACACATGAGCAATTCAGCTGGACTGTAACCGATTTCAAGTGGAGTCGCACGGTATATCAGCCAGGCCAAAAATGCATCATTTTTTTTCCATAGACTCTTCACTGTTCTTACTGCCCTCTCTGCTTCCCCATTGGACTGTGGATAAAATGGGCTACTAGTGATGTGTTCAAAACCATACATTATCAGATACAACTTCTTCTGGCACTCCATGCCTTGCAAAAATGCCTTTCACTGCTCCTATCACAGCCTCAGTTGACAGATCTCCCTACCTGGTTACCTCTATGAACCTTGAATGTCAGTCTACCAAAAGGAGATAGCTACACGTTTCCCATTCAAAAATATCCGTGGCAACCTTCTGCCATGGCATGGTAGGTATAGGTGTTGTCAACAAAGGTTCTGCCTTTTGTATCTGCTCTTTACAACATGTTGGGCACCGCTGCACTAGCTCTTCTAAATGTTTTGACAATCCTGGCCACCAGACGGACTGACAGGCTCTTTCTCTGCATTTAGATATGCCCTGATGGCCTTCATGGATCTTCTTCAACATTTCAGGCCTAATGGATTCTGGAATAACTATTCTTGCTCCCCTCATCAACAAACCCTTCACAACTGTGAGCTCTGCAGACTCTTGAGAATAAGCTCTTACTGGTCCTGGCAGCTTTTTCTTTTCAGGCCATCCATCCAAGCAGTACCTAGCGACTTGTTTGATTACTGCATCCACTTCCTGCTGCCTTCGAGTCTGTTGGATACCCTTCTCTGACTTGGGGTGATACTCCATCGTGAAATCTATAAATGCATTTGTTGCCTTCTGTAGCAGCAAATCATCTGCTGTGGGCTCTGAGACTGGAGCACGAGACAATGCATCTGCAATTGCTAAATCCTTGCCTGCTACGTCAGAAATTGTGAACGAGTACCGCATCAGACGCAGTCGAAAACGTTGAACCCGTATTGGCAGTTCGTCCAAGTTCTTATTACTGAGGAGTGGTACTAAAGGCTTGTGGTCTGTCTGAAGATGAAATTGTAAGTAGATCAAATAGTCTGAGAATCGTTCACATGCCCTTGTTAAAGCTAGAGCTTCCTTTTCAATTTGTGCGTATCTTTTCTCCGTAGGCGTCATTGTCCTGGACACATATGCTATAGGACGCAACTCGCCTTTCAGCTGCTTCTGCAACAACACCGCACCAAGTCCAAAGGAGGAAGTGTCTGCAGAAACTATTGTCTCCCGAACTGGATCAAAGAAAGCCAACAGAGGTCTTGTACTGAAGGCTTCTTTTACTTCTTGTAAGGCCTTCTTTCGTGCCTCTCCCCAAATCCACATATTTCTCTTTGACAGTAGATCTCGCAGAGGCTGTGTTTTCTCTGCAACGTTGGGTGAAAATTTACTTAGCTGATTGACCATGCCGAGAATCCCACCGACATCTCCTATATTTGTTGGTTCTGGAACTTGACGAATCGCACTAACTTTAGCAGGATCTGGCCTGCTTCCCTTACTATGAATAACCTGACCAAGAAATTTTACTTCAGGTTTTGGAAAAGAAACACTTCTCTTTATTTAGGGTGAGACCAGAACGTTGGATTCTCCGAAGAACTTCATGTAAACGACAATCATGTTCATCTATTTGAGTCTTGCCATGAACCAGAATATCATCCATCATGCACAGCACTCCCTCTACACTTACGAGGATTGAGAGCATCCTTTTTTGAAAATGTTCTGGGGCTGATGTGATGCCGAATGGAAGCCGATGAAAACAGAACCGCCCAAATGGTGTGACGAATGTTGTAGTAAAGCAGATTCTGGTGATAATGGGATCTGCCAGAATCCACTGTTAGCGTCAAGCATAGAAAACAAATTTGCCCCTGTTAACTGGGCCAATACTTGTTCTATAACAGGAAGTGGATGTCGCTCTCTACAGTCACTTTCGTTTAGTCTAGTCAAGTCCACACAAATTCGCACAAAGCCATTAGCTTTTTGAGCTACCACCATCCCGGCACACCTTTCTGTGGGATCCTCAACAGGGGAGATCACCTCCTATTGCACCATCCTCTCAAGTTCTGCTTTAATCTCTCGGCAGGAGTGGTATGGCAACTCGCCTTGGTGTCATCAATGCAAAGGAGCAAGCTCTTCTCTTAGCCGAATTGTGTACTCTCCCTCCAACTTCCCCAGTCCCTTGAACAGGTTAGGGTACTGTAACGGTATCTGATCCCCTGTGAGACCAATGCTAGCAACTCGTGTAATCATACCCAAGGACAATATTGCAGGTCGCCAAGTAAAGGCGTATGCAGCCCTGGCACCACGTACACTTCTTCAACAACAGTAGCATTCTTGTACGCCAAGGTAGCTTTAAGACACCCTCTTACTGGCAACTCTATAGGTTACTAGGACCATGCAGTCGTTTTTGAGCTGGGTAAAGTGTTTTTGTCTTCCTCTGGTGGCGAAGCACACCCATTGGTATAACTGTCACATCAGCGCCTGTATCCATCTTGAAGGTGACAGGTTGTCCATTGAGTTGCAAAGTCACCAACCAAGAATCATTTCTCCTTGCCCTATGGTTAGCAAGGTCATGTATATACACCTCCTTGACTCTAGATGACCTACACACAGCCTGAAAATGCCCAAGTTTTCCACATTTATTGCAAGTTACATTGGTTCCTGGAAAATTTCTGCGATCATGTGGGAACCCATTCCCACAATTAGGCATTTACTCTGTGTCCCCTGTGTTAACTGTGTTGACTTCCGTATTGCCGGTTGTAGTCCTTTTGTATGTAATGGCTGCTGCTGCTGTCTACCAGGAGAGACTGCATCAATGTTGGCAGGCTGGGGTTGAGACTGACCACATCGAATTATTGCCTGCTGTTTCCTCACACTTTCCGCCAGTCGAGATTGTGCTACTGCTTTCTCTAAGGTAAGGTTAGGGTCCATCTGCAATTTTTCTGACAGTTGTGAATCCCGTATACCCACCACAATTCTGTCCCTAATCATTTCTCCTTGAAGCGCCTTATAATCGCATAATTCAGCCAGCCGGTAGAGATCCGTTATAAAGCATCCACAGTTTCCCCATCTTCTTGTCTCCTTTGATTAAACTTAGCTCTTTCAAATACAACGTTTCTCCGAGGGACAAAATGAGACTCAAATTTGCCCTTTACGACACTGTACTTTTTTGATTCTTTCGCAGATACACCGAATGACCGTAGGATATCATCAGCTTTGTCACCCATGAGATTGCATACTTTAGTTATCGATCGAAGTTATCGGTTATTGCGGTAAGGCTAGAGATGGATGAAGTAGCAAAAGATAATATATAGAATAACGTTCGATTCAGTCGGCGGGTGAACGTATGGGGCATGCCAAAGTTAAGGATAAACAGTTCCGAGTCATCGAAGACGTGGTGCGTGGTCGGGACACGTTTCGTAAGCTTACCAAAAGGATATGGGAAGCCTCTTTGTTACGGCGTTCTGCTATGGGTATATATTTGACGAGCAATCTGTTCGAGAGGTACGAAGCAAGCTCCTCACAATCGTGCCAAAAAGGCACAGACAGAGAAACGATGCCACAACTGATCCTCATCTTCGGTCAAGCAGCTCGTCGTCTGAGTCCAGCGACTCCGACGCGCATGCATAAAGAAGAAGTTCAAGCGGCGCGAGAGGACCCACCACTCCAGGTGGCGGGAGAGCAGCATCCTCAACGCCTCCTTCTGCCTTCACTACCATGTCCCCGGCTACCCCCTCGAGGCACGATGTCAAGAGGGGTAAGCATTCCCGCTTTGATAAACATCCCTCTCCCATAGACGATCCTTCCTCACTCCCCGTTTGACTGAGATACGCAGTAAAAAGGTTGATGGGGTGTTTGATTCCTATGTAAAAATTGTGACAGAAGGCGTAGTACTTCCTGATCCCTGCCCTATACGTGGTGGACGTTGAAGGGGCCACAGCTCTGTTGAGGAGGTGTCTCAGGCGACCTTCTAGAGCTCTGCCAGCTTTTGAGGCACTGGTGCATGTGGGCAGTTCCCTCCGAACCAGGCCCCATCCAAGTAGGCCCCATAACTACAGGTACCGGAGGCATCCGTGTACAACTGGATGGACTCTGCAATATTTCCAATCTGGGGAGATGAACATAGAAATGCCATTCCAAGATGGTAGGAAGCTGTTCCACCATCGTATATGTCAGCTCTGGCTTCAGAATTAAGATGGATATGGTGGTGGAGCCTCCTTAAAAATCTGCATTCAGAATGGTTCCAATCAAGGCCTCTGAATGGGGACTCCACTCAGAGGCCTGGAACTCCATTCAGAGGCCAGGAATTCCATTCAGAGACCTCGATTGGAACCATTCTGAGTGCAGATTCTAGGTCAACCTTGGCCATCATGGCTACTTTTTCAAATCTGCTAAGGAGCCCACCACATCGTCAATTGTGGAGTAATAGACAGTGATATTAGTTCCGTGCAATGAAAGGAAAGTGAGGTCCGTTGTAGCTGATGGACATGCACACCGCCAGGAGACGCAAGCCTTGTAAGGATGATCGTTGAGTTGCTGGAGCTCAAGCAGTCCAAGGCAAGGGGGCAGGCGTTGGCGGGGTGCACCCCTCCGTAGCCTGTGACCCAGCACTTGTGTATAAAAGAATGCAGCATTGCTTACATTTACCCTGACTGGAATAGCTTCGATTGAGAGAGATAATTCAAAACGCTGGCGTTTTGGATAGGGTGTATCTAAGGCTAAGCGAACTGATAGTCGCTTCCTTAAAGGGGAACTACCACGAAACAATAATGCTATCTCAGTTTATAGCATTTGAGTAGAAAGTAAGAACTGCAAATATCATGTAGTAAATATTTGCTTTTGTATTCATGCAAGATACATTCAAGATAACACAACACGTTTGGTCGCCATGTTTTTATTAAAATCAAACACTGTCTACGTCTATAGGACTCCATTGCGCGCGTATATAGAATGCCTCACTGCATTGCCAAAGGATGTATGAATCGAGATAATAAGTTGACAAAGGGTGTTAGTTTTCATCGTTTGCCAAGAAAGAACCCATCTCTGCTTTATCAGGTAAGTTTTTGTTCGTGCTTTTCGACTTGCGTACGCAAATATCGAATGCTGAGATAATATCGATCACATGTTTCAGTGTACGCAAATATCGAATGCTGAAATAATATCGATCACATGTTTCAGTGGTTACTTGTTCATGTTTCCATAAATGATGCAAACGCTCGTGTATGTAGCGACCATTTCATTCGCGAGGACTACATCCAGCGAAAGCAGTACTTCTATTTGCATCACATGGTTGAAGATGTGATAAAGCCAATAAGACATTTGTCAGACCAGAGAAAATTGCATGATTCCAAAGAACTAGTGCGTCCACAATAAGACAAGTTAATAAATGAACACTGTTCACGATTTAGTTAGTACAAACCGGCACTGTATTATAATGCAACATATTCTTTATAGCCTACATAATTATTGTCAAGTTCGGGAAACGCTCGTCTAATGGCAGTTACTGCACATGAGGGAATAATCTTTCTAACTCTTCCGCCCAATCGGATCCTGAAAGTCCACCATATAAATCGCCGACTGATATGCTGCATGATGACGATATGACCTACAGGCATACATGCATGTGTACAAGCATACGCATGTGTATGTACGTTGCATTAACAAATAAGATCCAGTTCGCATAACACAATCTCCCGTTACCCATTGGGAATTGGAAGATGTATAGATCCCGTCTTGTCGCCATCACACCTACTAAGGCGATGCGCATAGTTAGTAAATTGAGGCATGCTTCAATAAACTCAGGGTGATCTGTGATGCACTGGAGACCCTCCACATCACTAAAAAGGTGCCTTATGTGCGCCAGTGCCCTACAACAGCAACACTCGCGTTCAGTCGGGAGAGCAGCGCACTTGGTACACGAACACCAGGCTGTGTTATGGTACACGAACACCAGGCTGTGTTATCAACACGCATACGTGCTGCAAAGTCAGCTGGTAATTCTCTGTCTCGCTAGAGATGTCGGACTCATGACTTGTTGGCTCAAAATGGTATGGTAGTAGACCCAAAGGCTCGGTCTCTGTGGCCTCCATTTGAGACCACGACTTTATCCAATTGTAATTTTATTCATGAAGTATCTACCTGGTTGTATGTATATGATCAATTTTAGCTCTCAGAATGCTCAGATCTTTAGATATATTGGCTCAATGTTGACGAATATGGGCGCCATGATCAAATTAAAGTTTAGTACAGTTTTCCTTTAAGAAGGGAGAATGTATTTGCACTACACAGTTTGCAATTATCTACACGTATGACACGCATTTCTAATTAACACACTAATTGCATTCTTGCGGAAGATAATATTATTCATACATGACGTAACTGCATTCCTCCAGACGTTGGTATGTAAGTATAATGTAATCGCTGGAAAGAAATTTGTACAGGACACCAGACCCACTACTCGCGTTGCTAATCCATACTCAACTGCGATGTGGGTCTGGGTACGAGACTAGTACGTTTCGTTGTATAGAAACCAGAGCAGTGCATAGGCGTCGGAACCGGTTAGGGCAGGGGGGAGGGGGCGCTCGCCCACCTCCCCCCCCCCCCACTTTTTGCTTCGCATAACTAATTAATGCACTGTTACCTTTCCCCACAGCCGTATGCTCAATGTGCAAATAGTTTGTTGTACAAAACGGCAGACCATGTCTGACACAAAAAAAAACAATGATGAAGTAGAAGACATGTATGACAACATGTTCATTCAAAATGGTCTGTTGGAGGTGAGGCCTTTACAGTTCTGCAGCAGGATAACAATGTATTGCCAAACAATGTTTCAGTATACCAAGTGATCATGGAAAATGACCAGACTGAAAAACTAGAACAAAATGCGCCTGAGAATGAAGGTTTACAGGATGTTACAGAGGAACCTATACAACAGCAAGGATTGTATCAATCAACTCATGATAGGAGACCACCAGAAACACTTGCAACCTGGATTATGTACTGACTAATGTGGACATGTCTGCTAAAGGAGGGAGTGATATAACAAGCTTGACTTAATGGTTCCCTTCCCTTTCTTTCAGTCATATTCTAAGCATCTTTTGAAGCATAGTAACCAAACAACCTCGGTTGTGATTAGCATCCATTTGGGTATTAGCGAAACATAATTTTTTACTTAACGTGTCACATATAGCGTATGAAAATGTGCAATTACACTGAAGCGGTCACAGTTGCCGTCGATTTACAAAATAGAGCGTTAACCAGGGTAAACATCCGTTGTTTTACAGATCAAAGCGGTTAAAATGCGGACAAAACCTAACAAATGCTGTGGCTTTGCTTTCGCCAACTCGTGCTAATTATAGTCCATACAAAAAGCCGGTGCTGCTGTTACCGCTCGTGCGAACTATCACAGGTATCAACGGTAGAGGTCAGTCTCAAAAATGGGTTGTTTTTTCCCCAACCTTGAACAAGTGTACAGAGTTTTCATCTCGTTCACTAGAAATGGTTGGATCAGGCTTGCCAACCCTAGTAATTGCATTGATGCTGGGTTACAGAGTACGATTGAAACGAATGCTGTGGATGTACGTGTGGATGAAGAAGTGAATGCTGTGATGTAGGTGTGATGACGAAGTGAATGCTGATCGCGAAGTGGATGCTGTCATATCATTATTAAAAATAATTATCAGAACAAAACAAGCCGTATAGCTAGCTAATTGTTTACATAGTGGTTTTAAAAGAAATTCATTATCTCTTACAATCACAGTACTGTTAAAGGAGGAGTTGGCGTATAAAAGGAGAATGGATCCAAAAATTTCGAACGGCCGTGCGGCTGTTTATTCAAAATGGTTCCTGTATATACTTATGCACGGACAACAGCGAACAAGAATTGTTCACACATCTTCATCTGTCGAATGTCATATCATGAAATAATACCATTCGCTATTCACAATACGAAGTTACGAAGTTAATAACACTAAGTTAACAAACTACATACATGTATCTGTGACATGTCTAATGGCGACGCGAAACGACAGCCACTCTCGACAGAGGCTTCACCTGCAAGGGTCCTTTTCCTCTGCAGAGGAAAAGGAAACGTTTGTAAAGAAGTTTGAAGCAGCCCGACTGATTCTTGCACCCGGTGTCAGTAAGCGGAACGCTACTATTAGCGTGTTGAATGCTTTGTTGGACCGCGTATTGACACCAACGGAGAGCGTTCCAGCAGCATCAAGGACTAGAACATTTAGTAGTTCTGGAAAAGAAATGATGTTGGATTCAGCAGGTTAGTTACGGGTGACGTGTATAAGTTATTGTCCTGGCATGAAAATATATATGTAGGGATGTATACGGGAGACTACGACCCCAGTGACCAAGACTTATTTGTGGTCGAACGAAAGGCCTTCAAGGGTCTTTGTTCTGGGCTTGTCCAGCAGTGTGGCTGTTTATCAAACCCCTCTTGGACATTAGCATCTTTCATAAAGGTCTGAGTACTCTGAGTTGTTCTGTATAATACTCCTTTACAACTCACTAGAAGGGACATGTAGCGAGGGCCCAGTTTGTTTGCCCACACTGCAAGCAGTCACGTATCTGGGCTAGTTCTAGAGTCCTGTCTGGTCATTACCTTGCTAATCAGAAGTAAGAATACCATTTGGATATTTAGTAACGATGCATACTTCCGCATGTAAATGTCATTCATATAACAGACTTGTCCATGCTTTCACCTGTGCTGGCATGTTGCCTCGCCAGTACATAAATTTTTGTTCATTTGCTGGTATGGGTGCAGTGAAGCAGCAATACATCCACTCAGGTGAAAATTGAGATCATTAATTAATATTATTTTTATCCCGCTATATTCCATGTTCATTCAGTTTATGTGGACAAATTGTACCAGCAAGTGGTAGCAGATGCAGCAGAAGAGTCAATGCAGGCTGCTGTAGACTGTGTGAAGAAAAGCCCTCACTACGCTACAAGTGGAGAGGTTAGATTTGCCACAGGTGTAAATAATTGAATCATTGTGTTCATATTTTTAAAATAGTGGGTCATAACCGATGCACGTCATGATTCAACATCAAATGCATACCACTCAACAGTACCTTGTATGGCTGGAAGGTTTGTACTGTACTCTATTTCCTATATGTTAATAATGTATACTCTCTGCTCCAGTACACGTAGGATAGTTGGGATAGCCACTCTCTCTAGACCAGAGCACAGGATAGCTCAGACAAGGGAGTTGGCGTGCACTAAGATTGTCTTGCCACAAGTTATTGCCCGAGGTTTGCATCTTGTGTCCTAACTATACTTCTAATTTCAGATTTTCACTATAATGTAGGATTGAACATCACAGAGGTAGCCCATGACTATCAGTCTGCTATCAAGCTGTATGTACAGCAACTTGGGATGATCAATTCCTATGACACATGGCATGGTATGTTCTTTGTTGTTTTCAGTGTGTATGTGTATGGATTGGTGTAGTGCAGGCACGAAGAATGTCGCTAAGGAGTTACGAACGATCTGTGCTGGTGGGGTTCGTGCCAGGGATAAGACGTGGTTCTTTGAACTTTCTGACAAGGGTATGTTCTTTGATATTTGATATCAAAGAAATTATTTGCTATTCAGCACGAAGCACCAAAGTGCACCTGTATTGGTGCATGAGGAACTGTGGTGGCAACCCTGACCGTCTACGTGCAATGATCATGAACATCAGCAAGCACTTTCAGGTTTGTCTGTGTGTGTAGTAGGTGTGCATGTGTGTATTGTGGCTCCTGTGTGTATCTGGTGTGTCTGTATCTGTAGGTGTGGGTGGGTGTCTGGTTTTATGTGTATCTATATGGGTGGGTGTGTCTGTTGTGTGTGTAACTGCAACTGCATTCAGTGTACACACGATAAGCCTATCTAATATGTGATGCATGCATTCCTGTCTGCGATTCAGGGTGATCACCACAGTTGTTATTCAGAGAGTCCCTGTCGGCAACCACATTACGTACAGCAAAAGAAGCCTCTCACTATGCCTGCAGCCATTAGTGCGTATGAGGGGGCACTACGAAAAACTCTCATCTACAAATGGGCTGATTCATTCCATCGCGTATGCATAATGAACAAGATATGTCATGATCAGGTATATGTATTTTTTTTTCCAGTGTCGAGACACCTACTGGGTGGAGTCATTTAACCACCAGCTACTTATCTACCTGCCCAAGAGGATCCACTTCCACACCAAGTCATTTGAAATGCGTATGAATTTGGCTGTGATGGATTGGGTGAGTGTTGTGCTTGTTTTGTATGCGTGATGGGATAATGTAACCACATCATTCAGAATGAAAACACTCAACGGTTGGCAACAAGTCACCACCAGTACACAGATGTTCGCCGACCTGAACATCACTGCACGTACAATGTGTTGGTCAAGAAAACATATCGTTTTGTAAACAACATCTGGAATATGTACATTCTAAAGAACATCTCGTCTCAACAGTATGTGACAGTCAGTGATTCCATCTAATAGTTGTAAGACACATACTATTTAGGATACGGCAGGAGGATGATGATGATGGTGACGACGATATGGTGTTACCTTTGGACGACACAGCCATGAATGACGGTGACTATGTGGACAGTGATGAGGATCTGGATGAGGATGACTGTGTTTTTTCAGAGGATGATGAGGAAGAAGGCAACTACAGTTGAGGTAATTTCAATAGCTTACATAATGTTTAATAATTAGCTGTTTCCACCAGCCGTAGGTCTCATTTTCTGATTGTCCCTCACAAAACAGTTCTTTTTAGAACTACCACTAAGAACAACAGATAATCTTTGTCTGCACTGCATGCATCCAAAAAGAAAAAATACAAGATTCTTGTATTTACTACGCTACATGTACATCCTTCCAAATTGTGGGGATCCATGACCTTCATAAGGACAAACCCGAATCCTGCACATGTACAAGCCCATGGTACATTGAACTAGGATCTTGGTAAGAGTGTGTGTGTCTTGAACAGACAGAAGGGGGGTTATTATAAGTGATGCCTTTTCCTAAACATGATATTATACTTGGCAAAGGGGTGTATACGTAGCACAGATTTAAATGACTAAAAATAACTGGTTACACAAATGATGACCTATAGTTTCTGTATGGAATCCACACCGGATTTGGGTACCTGCTTCTGATTTCCTGTGTGGAAAAAAGATTATAAGTACACTTACTAAATGAAAGGTTGATTTATTTACATTTTGTACACATTTTGGCATTATCTCCCTTCTATCTGCTGGGTGTGTCACCAATGTCTTCCTAGCCAGGTATGTAGGGTGGTTCCACAACCCCAGGTCTCGGAGTAGCTTCCAAAATTTTTGGTACAGTTTAAATCTTTTTCTATCATTCCCTAAGGATGGGGCAGATCAACCATTCAGGAACACTGGTGGCCGGCGAATAATGCAAGGCCCTAACAGGCAGTGAGGACAAGGTGGCTCATTTTGACTGCCATCCAGCACAGGTGGGACTCTTCCTGGGTAACCTGATGAAGTAAGCCCAAAGAGTGTTAATGAGGGTTTTTTTTTTCTGTGACAACAAAGCAATGTACCTAGTAGTTCCTGCACTATGCAAGTATTGGAACTGGCTGGCACATCCTGACAACTGGAAATGGTAGCTCGCACTTGAGTATCTTGGCATGTCATTTCAACATGCATGCACACCACCCCTCCTGCGTATTTTGCTTGGATCTGTTTGAGGTCAGCCAGAAATGCCGCAGGTAGGCATCCAGTGGTTGATTCAACCACAACCTTGAATAGATGATGAGTGTATACCAATGTGGTTGATCACTGCTACATTGAACCACAGATGAGTAGGAATGTGGTGGAATTTGGCTTGTGTAACAGTTCTACTAAAATACTGGCTTGCATTCTCCTTCCCTGTTTTACTTGTTTATGCATTATACTGCTTTACTAATGTGTTTTGCTGAGTGAATTTTGTACCTAAACACAAAAGATTACCTTCTGTACTCTAGGAACGGTGCTAGATTCAGACACTATTTATCAGCAACCCTATTACTGAAAAATTTGAACACGTGGAGATGAGGTTTTCTGATTACCAGTGGATGAGTCAGCTGGAAAAAGAGTTTCGAACGTTTTGTTTTTTGTTTTTGTGTGTTGTATTACCAGAGATGTGCTAATAAACGTTACACCCAAGCTGACTATACGGTTACATTGCATTTTATCCCCTCAACCTCCGAATATTTTGTGCGCACGAGATGGAATGCGAAAGTCGACAGTGTCACCGGTGACCTTCGGTCCCCATACTGTTTGTTCATCCTGCCTACGCTTACCTATGAAACTGACGTATAGTTGTTTGTAACAGTACTCTTTTAGAAACGTACTCTGTTTAGAAACGTACACGGATTAGACTAAAAATTCAGTTTCGATAATATACAAACCCGAGCGATAGAGTACCAAGAAGTACTTGATTTCCCAGTCTTCACAACGTAACAAAGACGTAGCTAGCAAGTCTGTGTGACAATCCTAAGAACTCACAACAGAGCTCCATTCTGAGGATGTTGAGCTCACGTGATTTCCGGTTGGATCCAAGCGCCTTTTATACGCGAATTTTCGCATCGATCGGCAGGCGTGTGCTGAGGCCTGCGCTAGTATTTACTCTCAATCTCCTCCTTTAACCTAGGTACACACTGATAACTGTTAGCTCCGGCGAACATCAGTGTTAACACTGCGCGGTAGATCTATGGTTAATGTAGTGCATGCCACCTTTACACTTCCCATGTATCCCTATTTAAGTGCATTGATGTATGTACAGAATGTCTATTTGCATATGAGAGACAATAGCAGAACCAGTCTCTTTCACTTGGATCGATTCATTGTGCACATGTGTATGAGTGTCACTGTGGTTTTTAACCCATGCATGCTAAATGCATGCAGAGCATCTAGTAACTAAAAAATCCCCCAATACATAGGTTTAGATATAAAAATAAAAGTACTTGATAAATGCACATTTTATAGCTGCCGACGCTTACACGCTCACTCATGAAACCAAGCACATACCCAAAACGCAATTTTTGCGTCTACCCGCCATATGTACTGCATGATATCAGTACTTCTTTAATGATATATTCTCTACGTACGCATACACCTCGAAAAAATAGGTGATTGAACAATCGATACATTGATTGGCAGTTATATTCACCGCTCCTCCAACTTAGTAACTTAGCTTTTGCAATTTGGACATGTAGGAATAATAGTACGTTATGTACAACTAAATAATGATCTATTTTTATTCTTGTTGTACACAGATTTATATTGTTGGTGATACGGTGCGGGTTGCTTCCTTTGAACGTGGAGTGTAGAACATTCATAATCTCCGCTGTACTGCAGTAAGCAGACACGAAAATGATTGTAGCGATGATGATAGCTGAAATGTTAAGAGTAGTGGAATAAATAATCCACATTGTAATTCTTTGCTCATACCCATGCGCACGAGTTGTTGATAACACCATCCTTGAAAAACAGATAATACAATTCATATAACAATGGTGGTAATTATACTGTGCGTACAAGTAACTAAAATGTTCTCTATGAAAAAGTTGGTGAGATATAGAATTTGAAGGCAATGGTGGTGCAAAAAGCAAGGAAATAAAGGTCTGTAGTAGTAAGAGAAAATGTCATATTCCTATATTTAGCACACGAACTTAGTATTTTTTCCAGCAAACGTGCTAAATAAAGGACTAGGACATTTTTAATACCTTACTATTGCAGACTTGTTTCCTTGCTTTTTACATTGCCATTGCCTTCAATCCTATATCTCACCAACTTTCTAATAAAGAATGCTATTAGTTACTTGCTTCACATTCATATCGGCGAAACTTCCATATAGGATTTGACCCCTACTATAGCTGGGTGGTGTTTCATTTTAACAAGTAAACAAGTACTCCTGAAGACTGTTCACCCTTTTACATCACCAAAAGTGGCCATGGAGGGGATCGTGTGAGTTGGACCAGACTGGTGGCCATGAAGATCATGTGATGGGTCTGTCAATAGGAGGGTAGGGTTTTTTACACATGTGCAATTGTATACTCAGGCACTCCTCAAAGCATTTTGATCATCCTTTTTGTGGGTATCATGTTCGACTGCCGGGTTGTAAATGGAGAACATGTGACTTCTGTAGCAACAGACAGAGAGAATTTGTAACTGAACAGAATTATATATATAAATTATAGTATTATTATCTTAAATGGATAATATATTGATGGAAAGGTATGATTGAACATTCAGCACATTTGGAATATCATGCATGCTTAAGTTTGGCACCAGCATGATTTCATAACTGCAACTTTTATAAGTATTTATATTGTATCCACGTTTTGTATTCTTGTTGGGTTATGTTTATATCGATGATATCGGCAAAAAGCGGCAGCACTACAGAAGATCCCTGAGCTATGCGACTGACGAAAAGTACGCTTCTCAAAAGCTTGTCCAAACTTTCATCTTTGCCCGCGGGTTTATGGTAGGAGCACCCTGTGTAGTACTGATGGAGATTACTAGCACTACAGCAGATTTGGCGACGAATACCATTTCTGTTTTCTTAGATGGCATGGTTAGCAATGATCTATCACAACTTTATATACAAATTAAGCAGCACCCACAAATATAGCATATAATACCAGGAAATCCTAGTACATATATGGGACAGTTCACGCGAAACTGGCGTATCACGTTTTTATATATAAAGTTATAAAAATGATTCACTTTGAAATCGCTACATCTCCCGAACCGTAAATGCTATTGACTTCCTATTTTCAATACTTCATACTACATCATTTCTCTCTGGTAAAATAAATTTTGGGCTCTTGCATTAGCTTCGTGCCAGTGCTGCAACGTCCGATACCCCTTGGGGTTCAAACCGGCCATATCTTTCGGCAGGACATTTCAATTAACTTCAAATTCGGTTTATACGCAGAGGGGTCCTGTACCTATCGATTTGTCCTGTTCGTTAATTTTTACTTGATCCGTTACGGAGATACAGCTGTGCAAAGTAATTGCACATTTCTCGTTCATTTCGCGCCATTAACCTACTCCAACCTGGTTCCCGCTACTCCGAGTACATGAATATACAATAACCTCCCGTGCCCATGCCACTACATGTACAACTGAAGTGCCACCGTTGTTCTTACAAACGTCAGTGGTTCTCTTCTATAACAAACAAGATTCGTTAAGCGATCAAAATGCGTGGGATTCAGCTACCATCACCATACAAAACACGGTACGTACTACCAGTACCGATACGCGCGCACAACAATATGTGTCCCTATCGATTCGGTCATACTCTTTGGGTGTCACTCATTGCGTGGCCATTTATAGGCTCACAACCTATGATAGTACGTCAGAGCCATGAGGTAAAGTGCACGGTGTATCAGCTAGGCTATGGGAGAGACGTGGTCGAGTTAAAGACACATGCAGCGCAGCTATGCTGGAACATGTAACCCTTCCTTATTGTCGGGATTTGCGTTCTGCTGGCACATATGTTTTAAACGCCCACCGTTTTTCATTTCATCTGCATGGCTGGCACACACACACCCATGAACCAACACATACACACGTCTCACGTCACACTTATACACACTCTTTCCACTACCAGTATTCTTTCCCCTTGCTGTACACCCTGTAAATAGTTATGTGCTACATGGATTCACACATAAGCTTTGTCTATTTTGGTTATGTACAGTGCTTTGACTGGCTTACTATCCAACCCTCTTTCTCAATTATTTATATTGTGACTGATGTGTTTTTCACGTGTGTAACTGGATTGTGTGTTTTATACACAGTGGTATAGGAGCATGGGGGCAAAGGTCCCCCCTCCCAACCCCTCCCCCCATTGGTTGTATGTACTGGATTAATGTGTTTGTACGTACTGGACTATTTGTTCCTGTCTCACAGTACCTGTCACATCATGACGTACCATGCCTCATGTCCCATATTCCATTACATGCATCCATTTACGCACTCACACACTCATACAGACACAACACTCACAACTATCCCATGCCAATCACTATAAATGCTGAAGCTATGAGTGTGTACCATTGAGAGGTTTAAAAAGACTTAGGACTTACTATTTATTACCTTCCTTTGTTAAATTTCCAGGGCCCTGATCTTTATCTTTAGGGATAAAGCAGGAATAATATTCCTGCCAGGCTTAGGTACAAAAGTATGTTTACAGAGTGGTAGATCTACATGTAATATCACAATAGCACAGATTCCTAGAAGGGGCCCATGTATAATGCTATACATACACACGCACGGCACACACACACACACACACACACACACACACACACACACACACACACACACACACATACACACAAACCAGTGCTACTTAGAAATAGTGGTTCTGGTGGGTATGACTGTCAGTTTGCTATGACCAGATGCAAAGCCACCCATGGAAGTCACCCATGGAATATTGACTCTCATGTGATGGTGGCAAATAGATAGGCTAATGCCTTTGTGTTTAGGACTCTGCCATTAAGAGACATATGGTCACATACCCACCTGAGGATCAGAGCAGTTGGTGTCATTTTTTTTTGGATCTGGGGCAGTGCTGCTTCCAAACATGTTACAGACCTGTGAGTTCCATAGGCTTTTGCATTTGGTCATATGTGTAGCAAACTTGACAGTCATCCTCGCCAGAACCACTAATTCTTCTTGTTAGTAGCATTGGAATTTCAGTGTGCGTGTGTGTATGTGTGTGTATGTGTGTGTGTGTGTGTTTGTGTGTGTGATGTGAGTGTTTGTGTGTGTGTAGCATTGGAACCTTTCTTTCTTGGAGGATGTGCAATTTATTTTTGTAATATGTTGACAAGGATTGTACGGTACGTAAGTACTACCAGTACCAATACGCGTGCATAACATCATGTAGAAATTGTGTCCCTGTTGATTTGGTCATACACTTTGGGTGCCACTTATTGCGTGGCCATTTATAGGTTCACAACCTATAACAATACGTCAGAGCCATGATATCTAGTGCACGGTGTATCAGCTTGGCTATGGGAGAGGTGTGGTCGAGTTAAAGACACATGCGGGCTGGAACACATGTAACCCTTCCTTATTATGCGTTCTGCTGGCACATATAACACCCACCATTTTTCATTTCATCTGCACGGCTGGCACACACACCCATGAACCACACTCATGAACATACACACGTCTCATGTCATGACTATTCACACTCTTTCCACCATAAGACACTATTCTTTTCCCCTTGCTGTTAACCCTGTAAATTGTTATGTTGCACACAACATAACAATTTACATGTGCTACATAGATTCACTCATATGCTTTGTCGATTTGAACTTTTTTTTCTATATCTTTTGGTTACAGTGCTTTCACTGGCCTATCTCTGTCTCAACTATTTTTGTTATGTTTATATTCAGATTCATTCTCTTTATGTTTGGTCCTACATGTGCAAGTAACATTACCTTCGATTCTTTAGTGGTCATAATTGTATCAGCACAAAATGGTAGTATGTCTTGTCAGACTCATGCCCTCCACTGTATGCTCATATCCCATGGCCTCCTCTACATGGTCATGTCCAAAGGACTCCATGTCACTGATGTGGATGTATTTCACACATGCAACTGGACTGTGTGTTGCATGGATTGGGCTGGTGTCAGTGGGTAGGATCACGGGGGTCATGGGGGCAAATGTCACAATACATTTGTCAGAGGCCCCCGTGAGGCTCCACTATACATGTCCCATATACCATTCACTGTACTCAAATTGGCAGGGTTTTAAAGACTCCTCTATTTCAGCTGATAGTGGTCATGAAAGAGTTGGAATGATGGGGGAGGGGGGGGGGGGGGGGGGGGCTCACCATCAAGGTGCTCTTGTATATATACTAGTCCTGAAGCTTCATGTGTACCAACTCAGTACTGCGGGTATACCCATGGGTAAATAGAAGCCATGTCAGTGAATGCTCTCTGTATAAACTCTACAGTGGCCCAGTCTTTCCAAATCTTTGAGATAGGCTAAGCAATAATATTCACTGCCACTTATGCAAGGCTTCCCATCTGTCCACAAGTAGCTTGCACAAAAAATAAATCCTCTAAGAAAGGTACCAATGCTATAAGCACACACACACACACACACACACACACACACACACACAACACACACACAACACACACACACACACACACACACAACACACACACACACACACACACACACACACATACCACACACAATGGTAGCTTTGAAAACGCTTAGCAAGCTGCGTTTGGACCTCCACCAATGGTAGCCCCTATATGTTGGTACAAGGCCACCAATGGATGCATGCTACTTGCTCCACCACATCAGTGCTTCCATCCCCACCTGTTTCACATGGGATTCCCCACCCACTTCACAGCAGGTGCCCCTTGCTCCTCCACATCAGGGCACCCCCTCTTCCATAGATGTCACACTTCGACGTAGGGATCTCCTTCCCCCCTTTTACCATTCCATCCAGGAGACACCCCCCCCCCCTCCTCCACACAGTATACCCCTCCTAAACAGTGTAACACCACTAATGGTCTTATTTCAAAATAGTTATGTTCTATCTCATGAAGAAAAAGAATTGATGGAACAAGTAATAAAAACATTAAGTTGGTATATATGATTGACAGGCAATAGAGGAAATATGTTATATTTAGCACATTTGTAGGACATTATGTTGTTCAACTGTGTGCGTATTACATTTCCCCTTAGTAGACCCTTGTTTTCTTCCTTTTGCCTTCCAATCCTATATGCCATCAATTTTCTCATAAAGAATGTCTTTATTACTTGTATGCAAGGCTTCCATCTCTAGGTGAGCAGATCTAGAAGTAGCTTGTCAACACATCACAAAAAATAAATTGCAAAAGAAAGATTCCAATGCTACGTAGACATACACCATACACTCACATACACAAATACACACACACACACACACACACACACACACACACACACACACACACACACACACACACACACGGAAATTTCAATGCTCCTTAGGATTAGTGGTCCTTATGAGGATGGCTGTCAAATTTGCTACACATACGACCAAATGCAAAAGCCTATGTAAGTCACCTGTAACATCTTTGGGAGCAGCACTGCCACAGATCCAAAAACAGACGTAAAATATGACACCAAGCGCTGTGATCCTCAGGTGGGTTTGTGACAGTATGTCTCATTAATTGCAGAGTCCTAAACATAGCCTATCTATTTGCCACAATCTCATGTAAATCAACATTCCATGGGTGACTTCCATGGGTGGCTTTGCATCTGGTCATAGCAAACTGACAGTCATACCCACCAGAACCACTAATTCTAAGTAGCACTGGTTTGTGTGTGTATGTGTAGTGAGTGTGTGTGTGTGTGTGTGTGTGTGTGTGCATGTGCGTGTGTATGTATAGCATTATACATGGGCCCCTTCTAGGAATCTGTGCTATTTATCTTTTGTGATATTACTTGTAGATCTACCACTCTGTAAGAGGGACTTTAGTAGACCTACTTTTGTATATACGCCCGCGGCAGGAATATTATTCCTGCTTTATCCCAAAAGACAAAGATCAGGGCCCTGGTATAACAAAGGATGGTAATAAATAGTAAGACCTAAGTCTTTTTAAACCTCTCAATGGTACACACTCAGAGCTTCAGCGTATATAGTGATTGGCATGGGATACATGTAGTTGTGAGTGTTGTGTATATATGAGTTTGTGAGTGTGTAAATGGATGCATGTAATGGAATATGAGACATGAGGCATGGTAGGTTATGATGTGGCAGGTACTGTGAGACAGGAACAAATCGTCCAGTACATAACACATTTATCCAGCACATACAACCAATGGGGGGAGGGGTTGGGAGGTGGGCCTTCCTCTGAAAAAATTGTTGGGACTTTGACCCCATAGCCTCCATGCTCCTATACCACTGTGTATAGAACACACAATCCAGTTACACACGTGAAAAACACATCAGTCAGAATACAAATAGTTGAGAAAGAGGGTTGTATAGTAGGCCAGTGAAAGCACTGTAACCGAAAGACATAGAAAAAAAGTTCAACTAGACAAAGCTTATAAGTGAATCCATGTAGCGCATAACAATTTACAGGGTGTACAGCAAGGGGAAAAGAATAGTGGAAAGAGTGTGTATAAGTGTGACGTGAGACGTGTGTATGTGTTGGTTCATGGGTGTGTGTGTGCCAGCCATGCAGATGAAATGAAAAACGGTGGGCGTTTAAAATATATGTGCCAGCAGAACGCAAATCCCGACAATAAGGAAGGGTTACATGTGTTCCATCCTAGCTGCGCTGCATGTGTCTTTAACTCGACCACGCCTCTCCCATAGCCTAGCTGATACACCGTGCACTATATATCATGGCTCTGACGTACTGTTATAGGTTGTGAGCCTATAAATGGTCACGCAATGAGTGGCACCCAAAGTGTATAACCAAATCAACAGGGAGACGATTTCTACATGATGTTGTGAGCAAGTATCAGTACTGGTAGTACATACTGTACAATCCTTGTCAACACATTACAAAAATAAATTGCACATCCTCCAAGAAAGAAAGGTTCCAATTTCCAATGCTACACACACAAACACTCACACACACACACACACACACACACACACACACACACACACACACACACACACACACACACACACACACACACACACACACACACACACACACACACACACACACACACACACACACACGGAAATTCCAATGCTACTTAGGATTAGTGGTTCTGGCGAGGATGACTGTCAAGTTTGCTACACATATGACCAAATGCAAAAGCCTATGGAACTCACAGGTCTGTAACATGTTTGGAAGTAGCACTGCCCCAGATCCAAAAAAAAAAATGACACCAACTGCTCTGATCCTCAGGTGGGTATGTGACCATATGTCTCTTAATGGCAGAGTCCTAAACACAAAGGCATTAGCCTATCTATTTGCCACCATCACATGAGAGTCAACATTCCATGGGTGACTTCCATGGGTGGCTTTGCATCTGGTCATAGCAAACTGACAGTCATACCCACCAGAACCACTATTTCTAAGTAGCACTGGTTTGTGTGTATGTGTGTGTGTGTGTGTGTGTGTGTGTGTGTGTGTGTGTGTGTGTGTGCCGTGCGTGTATATGTATAGCATTATACATGGGCCCCTTCTAGGAATCTGTGCTATTGTGATATTACATGTAGATCTACCACTCTGTAAACATACTTTTGTACCTAAGCCTGGCAGGAATATTATTCCTGCTTTATCCCTAAAGATAAAGATCAGGGCCCTGGAAATTTTATATAACAAAGGAAGGTAATAAATAGTAAGTCCTAAGTCTTTTTAAACCTCTCAATGGTACACACTCATAGCTAGTGATTGGCATGGGATAGTTGTGAGTGTTGTGTCTGTATGAGTGTGTGAGTGTGTAAATGGATGCATGTAATGGAATATGGGACATGAGGCATGGTACGTCATGATGTGACAGGTACTGTGAGACAGGAACAAATAGTCCAGTACGTACAACACATTAATCCAGTACATACAACCAATGAGGGGAGGGGTTGGGAGGGGGGCCTTTGCCCCCATGCTCCTATACCACTGTGTATAAAACACACAATCCAGTTACACACGTGAAAAACACATCAGTCACAATATAAATAATTGAGAAAGAGGGTTGGATAGTAAGCCAGTCAAAGCACTGTACATAACCAAAATAGACAAAGCTTATGTGTGAATCCATGTAGCACATAACTATTTACAGGGTGTACAGCAAGGGGAAAGAATACTGGTAGTGGAAAGAGTGTGTATAAGTGTGACGTGAGACGTGTGTATGTGTTGGTTCATGGGTGTGTGTGTGCCAGCCATGCAGATGAAATGAAAAACGGTGGGCGTTTAAAACATATGTGCCAGCAGAACGCAAATCCCGACAATAAGGAAGGGTTACATGTTCCAGCATAGCTGCGCTGCATGTGTCTTTAACTCGACCACGTCTCTCCCATAGCCTAGCTGATACACCGTGCACTTTACCTCATGGCTCTGACGTACTATCATAGGTTGTGAGCCTATAAATGGCCACGCAATGAGTGACACCCAAAGAGTATGACCGAATCGACAGGGACACATATTGTTGTGCGCGCGTATCGGTACTGGTAGTACGTACCGTATTTTGTATGGTGATGGTAGCTGAATCCCACGCATTTTGATCGCTTAACGAATCTTGTTTGTTATAGAAGAGAACCACTGACGTTTGTACGAACAACGGTGGCACTTCAGTTGTACATGTAGTGGCATGGGCACGGGAGGTTTATTGTATATTCATGTGCTCGGAGTAGCGGGAACCAGGTTGGAGTAGGTTAATGGCGCGAAATGAACGAGAAATGTGCAATTACTTTGCACAGCTGTATCTCCGTAACGGATCAAGTAAAAATTAACGAACAGGACAAATCGATAGGTACAGGACCCCTCTGCGTATAAACCGAATTTGAAGTTAATTGAAATGTCCTGCCGAAAGATATGGCCGGTTTGAACCCCAAGGGGTATCGGACGTTGCAGCACTGGCACGAAGCTAATGCAAGAGCCCAAAATTTATTTTACCAGAGAGAAATGATGTAGTATGAAGTATTGAAAATAGGAAGTCAATAGCATTTACGGTTCGGGAGATGTAGCGATTTCAAAGTGAATCATTTTTATAACTTTATATATAAAAACGTGATACGCCAGTTTCGCGTGAACTGTCCCATATATATATATATATATGGGACATTGTCCAGCAGAATCACCCTTCTGGCTAGTTTTTCAAGTTTTCAAATTTTTTGATTTTCCTTGAACACCCATAAGCTTCTGTCAAATGGTCCTTACGCATCTAGAATCGGACTATCCCTCACAAAGTTATTAGGCGCTGAATTTATAATTAGCCATACATTTCAATGCGAGCGTTACTTTTCTTTTGCTTGTTCTGGAAATTTTGAAAATTTACCATAAGGGTGATTTAGCTGGACACTGTCCCATATATATATATATGGGACAGTGTCCAGCAGAATCACCCTTCTGGCTAGTTTTTCAAGTTTTCAAATTTTTTGATTTTCCTTGAACACCCATGAGCTTCTGTCAAATGGTTCTTACGCATCCTAAATCGGACTATCCATCACAAAGTTATTAGGCGCTGAATTTATAATTAGCCATGTATTTCAATGCGAGCGTTACTTTTCTTTTGCTTGTTCTGGAAATTTTGAAAAAGTACCATAAGTGTGATTTAGCTGGACACTGTCCCATATATATATATATACGCACACAATAGAAGGCAGCCCGTCTGTAGCCAGTAGTCTGGACTTCAGAGCTCACATACGCATGCATTCAACGACATATGTGTTGCTACATGTAGTTCTGCATTACATTATTAATACTCCACCCACAGGACTCAAACAGCTACTCCCGTCCGCATATTGTACCCAATCTAATGCTGTTTCTTACCTGCATGACTTAAGACACTGACACTGCTTACACTGAAGTAGGAATTCTCAAAGTATTACTACTAGTACTGCTATCATCACAGCCCTCCCACATAAATGCGATGGTTGTAACTTAGCAACAAATCTGAGATTCATCACGTACCTTTAAAGAAGAATAATCCTTCCAAACACACATCGAGCAGTAAAACACACTGCATGCATGACTATTCACATTGTCATGAGCACAGAATTTTATGTACATGTGTCAAAGCCTGACTTTTAACCGCTGGCCCGCTATGAGGGAGGCCAGCCCATTTTAAAACTGGCCAGCTGGGCCTCTTTGAAGAAACAGATGAACGTAGGAACGTTAGCATGCTACCTTTGTGATAACTATCACGCTTTGAAGATGAGAAGAACGTCTAAAAATCGGCCAGCTCGTGCATGATCTCCATGCGTGTCAAGTCCGTATTGCCTTCATGTGTATATGGAGAGTCTTGCGAGGTGAATGACGTTGCTGTAGTTTTGATATGTGTACAAAAATGCTTAGATAAAGATATGTTCCTTCAATGTCAAGGGAAGCACGAAAAACATAAGTGCATAACATAAAGAAAACACGACGATTGGGCTACATATCATGTTGTACTATAGGACGAAACTAGAATTTTTAGGACGAATGTGCAAAATATAGGACGAAACTTAACGCATGTATATGTATTTCACTCTCAACATTTAACATTATGTCCTAGAAATTCTATGCGCATTTAAGGTGGCACCGCGCAACACATAATTGAAAATTATGCGCTATCTATATTCTGTTTCCTTCATCAGTCTGCATGCCTTAATTTGTATATAAAGTTGTGTATAGATCATTGCAAACCATCTCGGAAAACAGAAATGGTGTTCATTGCGACATTTGCTGTAATGCTAGCAATCTCCATCAGTACTGTACAGTGTGCTCCTACTAAAAGACAAAACTCTGCGGACAAAGATGAGAAATTGGAAAGTCTTATTAAAGGTGTTCTTTTCCTTGGTTGCTTTGCTCCACGATCTACGGTGCGTGTATCCCAAAACAATATAATACTTTCAGATTTGCATTTATAACAGGTGGTAAATATCACCGATGAGGCTTCCAAGGTACTTCTTGCAGTATGTCTTTTGAAGAACTTACCGTGGTCACGTGAAAACACCAGTGAGAGCCAGTTCTATGCATTGATGGCAATCAAGGATGTTGTTATCAACAACTCGTGCGCATGGGTAAGAGCAAAGAATTACAATGTGGCATGGGTTCTTTATTCACTACTTGTAATATTTCAGCTATCATCATCGCTACAATCGTTTTCATGCAACGATCTGTCTGCTTACTGCAGTACAGCGGAGATTGTGAATGTTTTGCATACTACATTCAAAGGTAGCAAACCCGCATCGTGCGATGAATGGATCACCAACAATCTCGGTAGTTACAATGACGAAATTAGATCAGTTTTTCGCGATCGGTGTGCATGACGCACTGTGCCATACCCGCCCAAATTTAATCTTACACTGAATGTATACATTTATAATAAATATTAAATCAATTTGTATGATGTCGATCGCGAAGCAGCGAAAAAGGACCTATCAGGGATATTTTAAGTAATGAAAACATTCTTTATGAGAAAGTTGGTGGCATATAAGATTGGAAGGCATTAGGGGTGTAAGAAGGAAGGATACAAGGGTCTAATAAGAAGGAGAATGTAATAGTCCTATATTTCGCACTAGACAATTTTTTATTTTGTTGCGTTATTCATAATTCTCACACACTTCACACCTGCAATTTAACCAGCCACACAATTGACAACTTTGAAACTAAGCATTTTGTTGTAAATAATAGCTTATATGAACTCCCATATTCATATTATGTGGGTGATAATGACATGGTGTCCATTTGGACTGCAACAATTCTTAGTTTCAGCAGACCCCTCCCCAGATATGAAGAGCCCACCAGCAACTGCTTTTGGTCTGTAAAGTAAATAAATAAAAAATCGTTACGAATTATTTTCTGGACTTACAGGGGTGGTCGCGCTCACAGGCCATCTACTGTTCTGGATCAGCCTCGTTTCTGTCAAGCTCATATAGGCACCGGGCCGTAGCAGCCAGCCCGGTTGGTCAGGCCATGGCCGGACCAGTTTTTTTCCCCGACCGGAAAATTATTAAGCGTTATTTTCACCAATCTCATAACTAGGCCTGTCGAAAAAATGCCACACAAAAATTCTCAAAAATTCCGACCGTAATAAGCAAAAAATGCTCCGTAAAATTTCCAAATTCCACCAAAAAATGCCGGTTATCTTTTTAACCGTCACGATAGTCCAACACACAAAGAAGCGGCGGAAGAAGAGGAAAGGCCAGGCACACAAATTGGAAATGGAGAAGGCCCAACAACTAAGTACGACGATTCGAGTGCAACACCCGTACGCTGCTGGATTGCAAAAGACGACAACAAAGCAGCCACGTTAGCGATGCCTGCTGCTACAGTGACCTTGGGTCTGGCCATCTTCGATTGTCTTTTTCTGGCCAATTAGGACGATGGGACCTCGTTGATCGCCATATTAGTGAAAAACCGTATATTTCTGCATACTGTTAGTTTTTGTGGTTTACTGACCCGTTGTCGGTAGTATGCGATGTGTATATAATTGGAAAATGCTGGCATTTTGTGAAATTAGAAACTGCCTAAAATTTCCGAAATTCCGGTGGAATTTTTTCGACAGGCCTACTCATAACCAATATCCGCTAACGACAATCATGACTGTTTTGTTTGAGTGGAGGCTACGACTGGGAACTTTGATTTCTTATTTGGTTTAGACTTGGTTGGTTCATTTTACAGCTTTCGGATAATCTGAGTAAAATATTTCAATGTCCATCTCTTACTGCTACAGAAGTTAACAATGTGCTGCACTTGTGACGTTTCTAGTCTCGTATCCAGACCCACATCGGATGGTTACATCACCGCTACGCGAGAAGTGGGTTTGGTGGCTTCCTGTACAAGTTTCTGTCCAGCTCTCCCGGAATGCATATATGTTGGGGGGCGAACAATCTGATTTGAGGTACTGTAAGCGCTAATTGCATACTTTAGTTATCGATCGAAGTTATCGGTTATGGCGGTAAGGCTAGAGATGGATGATGTAACCAGAGGTAATATACAGAAAAACGTTTGATTCAGTCACTTCGGTGGGTGAACGTATGGGGCATGCCAAAGTTAAGGATGAACGGTTCCGAGTCATTGAAGACGTGGTCCGTTGTCGGGACACGTTTGTAAGCTTACCAAAAGGATATGCAAGGGCGTAGACAAGGGGGGGGGGGGGGGGGGCAGGGGGGGCTTAAGCCCCCCCAGTTTTTTGGGCAGTTTTTTAATAACTAGCAAACTTAATTAATAAACCAACCGGATGTACTATAATTAGTTTGGATAACTTGGTTTATTAATAACTAGCCCCCCCAGTTTGAAAAACTTGTCTACGCCCTTGAATATGGGAAGTCTCTTTGTTACTGCGTTCTGCTATGGGTATATATTAGACGAGCAATCGGTTCGAGAGGTACGAAGCAAGCTCCTCACAATCGTGCCAAAAAGGCAAAGACCGAGAAACGATGCCACAACTGATCCTCATCTTCGGTAAGCAGCTCGTCGTCTGAGTCCAGCGACTCCGACGCGCATGCAAGAAGAAGTAGTTCAAGCGGCGCGAGAGGACCCACCACTCCAGGTGGCGGGAGAGCAGCATCCTCATCGCCCCCTTCTGCCTTCACTACCATGTCCCCGGCTACCCCCTCGAGGCACGAAGTCAAGAGGGGTAAGCATGCCCGCTTTGATAAACATCCCTCTCCCATAGTCGATCCTTCCTCACTCCCCGTTTGAATGAGATGATACGCAGTAAAAGGTTGATGGAGTGCTTTTTTCCTGGGTTAAATTTGTGACAGAAGGCGTAGCACTTCCTGATCCCTGCCCTGTACGTGGTGGACGTTGAAGGGGCCACAGCTCTGTGGAGGAGGTGTCTCAGGCGACCTTCTAGAGCTCTGCCAGCTCTTGAGGCACTGGTGCATGTGGGCAGTTCCCTCGATCTATCCGAACCAGGCCCCATCCAAGTTGGCCCCAAAACCACAGGTAACGGTGGTTTTCGTGTACAACTGCATGGATGGGCTCTGCAATATTTCCAATCTGGAGAGATGAAACATAGAAATGCCATTCCAAGATGGTAGGAAGCGGTTCCACCATAGTACATGTATGTCAGCTCTGGCTTCAGAATTAAGATGGATATGGTGGTGGAGCCTCCTTAAAAATCTGCATTCAGAATGGTTCCAATCCAGGCGCCTCTGAATGGGAACTCCACTCAGAGGCCTCGAACTCCATTCAGAGGCCTGAAATTCCATTCAGAGACCTCGATTGGAACCATTCTGAATGCAGATTTTAGGTCAACCTTGGCCATCATGGCTCCTTTTTCAAATCTGCTAAGGAGCCCCACCACATCGTCAATTGTGGAGTAATGGACAGTGAAATTAGGTTGCGTGCAGTGAAAGGAAAGCGAGGTCCGTTGTAGCCGATGGACATGCACACCGCCAGGAGACGCAGGCCTTGTAAGGATGATCATTCAGTTGCTGGAGCTCACGTAGTCCCAGGCAAGGGGGCAGGCCTTAGCGGGGTGCACCCCTCCGTAGCCTGTGACCCAGCACTTGTGTATAAAAGAATGCAGCATAGCTTACATTTACATTGACTAGAGTATCTTCGCTTGTGAAAGATGATTCATAAAGCTGGCGTTTAGGATCGGATGTATCTATAAGGCTAAGCGCACTGATAATCGCTTCCATTAAGGGGAACTGCCACGAAAAAATAATTGTATCTCAGTTTATAGCATTTGAGTAGAAAATAAGAACTGCAAATATCATGTAGTAAATATTTGCTTTTATATTCAAGATACATTGAAGATAACACATCACATTTGGTCGCCATGTTTTTATTAAAATCAAATACTGTCTACGTCATTGGTCCTAGCTAGGACTCCATTGCGCGCGTATATAGATTGCCTCACTGCATTGCCAAAGGATGTATGAATCGAGATAATAAGTTGACAAAGGGTGTTAGTTTTCATCGTTTGCCAAGAAAGAACCCACCTCTGCTTCATCAGGTAAGTTTTTGTTCGTGCTTTTCGCCTTGCGTACGCGAATATCGAATGCTGAAATAATATAGAGATCACTTGTTTCAGTGGTTACTTGTTCATGTTTCCATAAATGATGCAAACGCTCGTGTATGTAGCGACCATTTCATTCGCGAGGACTACATCCAGCGAAAGCAACCTATTTACATGACATGGTTGAAGATGTGATTAAGTTACAACTAAGTGGCAGCCAATAAGACATTTGTCAGACCAGAGAACATTGCATGATTCCAAAGAACAAGTGAGTCCCAAAAAAGACAAGTTATTAAAGAAACCCTGTTCACAATTTAGTTTGTACAAACCGGTGTCAGGTAGAAATGGGGACCCCGTAGTATTGGGGATCCCGCGTCCCCAATTCTACGTAGAACTGGGGACCCTTGCGTAGGTATGGGGACCCTTATAAATTTACATCATACACTTCTAGTAAGCACACATATGGCGAGTGACGAAGAGAAAAAGGACGGGTGGTTTTCCTTTGAAGAGATATTTTAAACGGAGTGTATCCATCTACATTTTTGAAATCGGACAAGCAAACATTACGAAAGAGGGGCCAAATTTTTCGCGCTGACTTATACTACACGCGAGAATCGAAACCACGTTTTGCAGTCTCAAGCATGTAACATCAGATTGCTTCTCTTCTTGTGCATACAACAAGTAGACGATAGTTGTCAAAACGCTGCTGTTGTAGAGAGTATAGATCAGCGGCAGAGGATTGTCTCCTTAACCCACGACGAGATCTGGTCACTTCGGAGTTAATAGGACAAATAGTGCTATTACATCGAAGTACTACTGGCCTGGGCTGTATACAGATGTGAAATCATACGTAAGATTGTGACCACGCATTGTAATCATAGGCTTAAGTATGTATTGCTTTTATTAGGTGAACACATGCGACAGTTGTCAGAGAATCAACAAAAAGCTTGACGCTTCTACATACTATTCCTGTTAATGCTCAAATCTGGCACCATGTGCATTGGCGGCCCCTGGGGGGGGGGGGGGGGGGGGGGGGGGGGAGGGGAGGGGGGGGGCATGGCACCCCCCCCCCTCCCTTGGTTATGGCGCCCCCCAAACCCCTATATAAGTAATTTTTACTGTAGCGTTGCAATATTATTACATCATGTAACTATGTGTTTCTAAAGTAAGAAAGTTAAGTGCGTTTATAGTTTGAAAAACATATAGCGTATACTCGGAGCGTATAAATATATCTGTTACGACCCGATTTAAAACCCGACCGGCTTTAAAGCCGGTCGGCCCGCTGTAAAGCCGGTTAACCGATTTTAAAGCCGGTCAACCCGATTTCAGACGTAATCTGCAACTGACCCGCTTTAAAGCCGGTCGACCTGCTTTAAAACTATATAAACTAAGACTTATAAGTGCCCATATTTTTGCACAATAGTACGAGGATTATTGATGTCTTGTCCTGGCATTAGGCAGCATAATAACATACCTGCTATAAACTAAGACTTATGTACGAATATGTATGAACAAGGGTGCAAGGATGATTGATTGATGTCATGGAATTAAGCAGCATAATCAGCATGTACTACATGAAATATGCATTGGTACAGTGCAGTGTGAACTGAGCAGAATTGTGTGGATACAAGCAACAATAATTCCAATCACACTCTGTATATTGCTGGTGATGATGCTATTCAACTGTTCTGACACAGATTGCATATCCATTGAGTGCGTGGATTATCCAAAACAATGGGTTGCACTGTCAGACACTCTTGGTGAAATAATTCCTTGCAAACTTCACATTGAACTACTTTACCAAACTTTATGCTCCGACACAAACAGATGATTTCAATCCTTTCCATCTTCCGTACTCTCCTTCTTCTTGCCATAACTGTACAAGGAAATGGTTCTATTTTCTGCCTACTTATGCACTGCTTCAAATGTTCTCTCATTGCATCACCTGCAGAGAACGTAAGATTTTGGGGGTCATTTCCAGCACAGAGTGCTGTGCAAAAAGCTAATGCATACAAACCACAGTCGCTTTGGTTTGCCTGCTTATCCACATTTACAAACAACAGATTGATGTAAGCCTCAGATGACATTAGCAGTGCACATATTTGCTTTTTAGTACACTCTGGAATGGTGCAGTAAATACTGTCATATATACTGACAGTCGAATCGGAGCAACCAATAGTTGAGATGGTTATCCAATGGTTTCCTCCAGAATGCAAAACCTGGACAAATTCCTCCCCTCCAACAACCTCATTTTGCTGTATACTTGGTAGCAGTGTGTTTTGAAGGCCAGGGGTGTTATATCTGATTCTGAGGAGATTCTGAGCAGCATTGATAATCCTGTCATTCAACCAGGAATCTTCGTTTTCAAGAATAGCCCTATGCCAATAGAAAATTAATATTAACACAACAGGATACACTAACATTATACTACTTTCAGAATGCTGCTTTACCTGTCGGACTCATACAATTGCACCTCAGCACACACAAGCCATAGCTTATCAGAGCATCCTGTGTCATCAGTAGCAGCATTGTCAAATTGTGGAACAATTGGAAGCAGAGGTGAGTTCAGAAGTTCAGCATCTTTCTGATTCATGTACTTCTCTCTTGTAGCAAGAACCCATTCACAAATATCATCCAAGTCAGAGTAATGAAGCAGAAGGTATTGCTTATCAAACATATGTACAATAGATAAAGGTAAACACCGGATGTGCATGTTCCAGTACTTGAGCAATGGTCCAAGCTCTAAGTGACAATGATCAGTTGATGGGAAAGATGCCACATAGGTATCAAACTCTTCTTGTAAACTCTCATTTACAATGACAAAATCAAACACTTGCTGAAGTGGAGGCTTGTTCTCATAACAACGAGAATCAAGCCAAACAGAGACACGTGGGTTGATGAAAAGACCATACTCATTTGGATTTTTAACGTATTTTGAAATCTAAAATGTAAGATCATATTGGCATTATGCGCAAAGAAAACACATAGCTCACATCCATATCTTCATCCACACAGCCCTTGTTGTACATGCTACTTCCTGATTGCATTAATTTGAAAAGTGTTGAGGAAAAGAATTGATCCTTTAGATCTTTGCAGTCTGCATTTATGCAACGAAACATGAAGAAAGTAGTTGAGAACAAATATGTGGTGGTAAATTGTAACATGGCACACAAATTTTTGGAAATTCCAACAATTGTTCATGCAGAATATTGCAAGCATGCATTCGTGTACCTTTTATATCATCCAAAACTTTTGTCTGCAACTTTTCCACTGAATCAGATGTACATGTATCTTGCAGAGGACCCTTCAGATCTGAAGCTTCACTGTCAATACTAGAGGCTTGACTGCAAAATACGTTATATCACTTTCTGCGAAAGCACAACACTATGTGAATTTTACCTGCTGTTGCAACAAGGTATGGACTTATGACAGTATGTACTGCATTTGATATTTTGCCTTACGCAGAGACATTTTCGATTGATGCAGCCAGTAGTGCACTTGCAAGCATTGCTTACAAAGTGGTTCCAGGGTGCTTGTTGCCTTGCTGCCTCTCTTAAAGAGATGCAAGGTTCATCTTTCCAGTTATCTGCTGAGCATATCACGTGTCCATTAAATCTTTCCAGTTCATTTGCAGTGTAGCACACACTTAGAACACCATGTTGACACCTGCAGAAATGAAGAACATTAATATTACTATGCAACAATGAATCAGATATGCACCTCAAACGATAGAGAGTCTGGTCATCGCCCACTATTTCAACAACAGTGCAGGGCAAACGGGAAAGATCCGAACTAGCACGATCAATGCGAGGAATTCTCAGTGAGACATTTTCCCCAATCAAGAAAGATTGAACGTTCTTTTTTTTAAGATACCTATCTGCCATTTTCTGGGCAGACGCTAGGTACTTAATGTCAGCTTTTTCTCTAACCTGCAACAACAGAAAGTCACAAAATTGCAATAAAGGTTGCATATCAGCTTACATTTCTGTGCTTCAGTGATGTGGCCAGTGAATCAACATGAGACATTTTGATGAGCCTTGTACTATGCATGAGGTTTAACTTCTGGTCTCCTTCTTCCTGGTCATTAACTTGTGATTCTTCAGGCCTTGAACATGCAACATCTACCTTCGTTTCTTTTTCCATTTCTCTCACCTCATTACCATATAATTTGGAATGCTCAGCTTCGATTTGTTCATCAACTCTGTTTTCAGCTAGTGATTCCTTTGGAGTTACATCATCATTGATGGGCATGTTGAACTGAATTCCCTCGTCTTCTAGGTCCTCTAGCACCATTGAACATTGTTCTGTTGGAAAGAAAACTGCCCGGGCTCTCTGACCAAATACTAGCTCATAAGGAGATGCTCCTGTGGCATCATGTACTTGAGTATTCATTGCATCTATAAAACCCTAGAATGGCTATATATTTCCAAGACATGAAAAGACTGACTTACATATTATCTTAGGCAACCATTCATTCCAAGGTGGTGCTTTCATCCCACTGGTGCTAATTTCAGTAGCCAATTTTTTATGCAATGTCTGATGTGCCCTCTCAACTAGTCCTTGACTTTGAGGATGTCTTGGACGACCACTGATCAACTGAATATTAGAATGCCATTCCTTCAGCAAGTTTACAATAACTTGATTGATAAACTCTCGACCATTGTCAGAGTGCAAAATCCGTGGCACACCAAAGTAAGGGAAGATGTGTGTTCTTAGAATGTTAGCAACATTTTCAGCTGTTTTACTGTCCAAGGCATATGCGAAATTGAATTTTGACCAATGGTCAACACAATGGAGAATCCATTTCTTTGTTCCACGAGGGAGATGCCGCATATCAATTAAGTCAATCTACAAAAGAATGCAATATTTGTACGCATTGTGTACTTGTAAAATAACACATACCTGCAACCTACAAAAGAAACCATGAGCAATTATTGGTCTCAGTGGACCACTAGAGACCTGTGGTTTACGCAACTGACAGCTTGGACACATAGAAACAAATTTTTCAACTGCGCTTCGTGGAATTCCATGATACATGCTTTGCAACTGAACACAATAACCGTTATTAACGTTAGAAATTTTCGAACCATTGTCCAATCTTATGTTACCTTGTTAAATGTCTTCTTGTAACCAGCATGAAGGAGCTCTTTTTCGTGCACTTCCTGGATAAGTCCGTAGAACTCTTCAACAAATGCCACTCTCCTATTCTCCCCAAGAGCTGTATTGTCTTCCAATGCCTATATTACACAACAAGTTGGTAATCGTGTACGCAAACCTGGCTGGCGAGTGACATACCTGATGTTTAGTCGGTACGACTAACACATCGTGCGCTCCTAGACTTGGGAGGTTAAGGATCTTGAATTTATGCTTCCTTACAAAAAAGCGCAGGTTTTTGTCAACAGATGAAAGATCCTTTAGAGCTCCTATGATCTTTTCTCCGAAATCCTTATGGAAGACCCCGCTTGTTCCTCGAGTGGAGGAAGGAAACTTCTCTGTAAGATAGGCGGTGAATTCTCTTTCTCTTTCTTTTTTGTCCATTTGGATTCTTAATGCCACAAAACCAAACGACCGAATGACACGTGTCTGGCAAATGATGAATTATTCATCGACCAGCTTTAAAGCGGGTTAACCAGCTTTATATCCGGTCAACCCGCAACAAATTGGGTCGGCCGGTTTTAAAGCGGGTCAGGAGTTTTAAATCGGGTCGTAACATATCAATTAACATAATATTTGCGATAACAAATTCAGCTATGGGTCAATGATATGCACGTGCCCACATCGTTACTGATGTGTCACAACAAGAGACACACCTGCCCTAACGTACACGCTTCAAATACCGTGTGACAGAACTGACGGTAGCAATCAGTCTGCACACGTCTTCTGGAATGCCTATACACCCCCCAATACCGTTCACGTTAGCCAGTATCTCGAAAAGGGCATTAACCTTAATAATTCCACACTAAATGCATTTATACCGAGATTTCTATCCATGCGCATGCTCAAAGATTCTGCATGCATGTAATTGATATTCAAGAGCGCAGGCCCGTAGGTCCGGGCTCTCACACTTCCTTCCCCTTCTCCTGCAGCAACGCCGTTGCTGGATTTCTTGACAGTGCGTCCGCGTTCAGGTTCATGTTGTAAGGAAACGAAGCCGCGAACCAACGCCCCAACGTACACAATAGCTAGAACACGCCAAAAAGATTCCAATCAAAGCACCACGCATGCGCTAGTCAAATCAATACAAAATTACACTATTGTTCTAACATTTGTTCCCCCTTTTTTTTTTTCAGTTATTTTGCCCTAGGATCCTGCAGATATTTGTCATATGGACGCGCAGGTGGTCTGTGATTCCTTCTTGGTCTCGAGGACACCAGACCCCCAACAGAGGTATCGCCATTTCCTGTTTTATCCTGAGCCACATTTGTTTCTGATCCACCCACAGTTTCATTTACCTCTTGACCAACTGAACCTTGCTGAGGCAAAGACACCACCGACTGCAACTCAGGTTCATTCTCCTCTGAAGGGACCATCACTGGGGATGGAGAATCTGGGTTGTTTACTATGTCTCTTTGTGGGTGTGTATCACTGCAATCACTGTGGTTGAAGTGTGTATAATGCATTAAAGTGTCACGCTCCTCTATCACTGGCTCATCTGCTGGCTCATCTGGCTGCTCCTTATGTCGTACACGCAATTGGTCTGCATGTTTCCTTCGAACGACCCCGTTAATATCCACCAGATATGAGTAATCTGAATATCGCTTCTTGATAGTGCCAGCTACGTAGCCCTGTTGAGATGGTTTCTGAACCCATACCGCCTCATCCTGGAAAAACCAACGTGGTTGTGCTTTGTTATCATGATACAGTTTTTGCATTACTGATGACTTGTCTGAAGAACTATTTGCATCAGGCTTTAGTAGATCCAGCTTGGATCTTAACCGATGCCCCATTAGCAACTCGGCTGGAGAGCGTCCTGTGGATTTGTGTGGTGTGTTACGATAAGACAGCAAGAATCTTTGTAAACGTTAGTCTAGATCAGCAGAGCTGTTCTTTCCAGCCCTGAGTCGTTCTTTGAAAGTTCTTACCATTCTTTCAGCTAGGCCATTAGTCTTAGGATGGTATGGAGTAGATTTGATGTGTGTGATATAGTTTTGGTTACAAAAATCTTGAAATTCCTGAGACACAAACTGAGGGCCATTGTCAGACACAATAACTTTTGGAATGCCCAGTTGGCAAAATATCTCCCTCAGTAGCTTGATTGTAGTTATAGCTGTCATAGATGTACTGCGTTTAATCTCAACCCATTTAGAATATGAATCCACAACAACCAACCAATACATGCCCTCAAACGGCCCAGCGTGATCAATATGAATCCGAGCCCAAGGTTCAGAGGGTGAATTCCAGGAATAGAGGAGTGTTTCTGGTGCCCGCGGTCTGTTTTCTTGACAAGAGTAACATCCTTTCAAAAATACCTCGATTTCCGAGTCAATACGGGGCCACCAAACATAAAACCGTGCCAATGCTCTCATGGCCCAAACTCCTGGATGTCCCTCATGCAGGAGTGTTAGGACCTGTTTACGCAGTGAATAGGGGACTACAATTCTTCCACTCCAAAGAAGAATACCATTTTCAAATGACAGTGATTCCCTCTTCTCCCAAAATGTGGTAAACTTAGGTGAGACCTTTGATCTGTCCACTGGCCATCCCCGATCCACATAAGCTATAACCCTCTTTAGAACCTCATCCCTTTGAGACTCTCTTTGCAAGTCCTTCCTGGTCAATGATAGGTCTCCCAAACGCACATTCAACAACACATCAGACTCTCCTACCCTTTCAGCAGCAGATGCATTGGTGGAACTCAAGGGTAGCCTAGACAAAAAATCAGCAACAACATTTTCCTTCCCTTGCACCACCTTCAGTTCATAATCATAAGCACTCAGTGTCAGTGCCCAACGCTGCAATCGATTTGCCACCATTCTTGGAATTTCCCTGTGTGCCCCAAGAATCCGCTCCAATGGTTTGTGATCAGTTTGTAAAGTAAAGTGACGACCATATACATACTGATGAAACTTAATGATTCCGAACACAATAGCCAAGGCTTCCTTGTCTATGGCTGCATACTGCTGCTCCCTCTTGCTCAGCCTCCTAGAAGCATAGGCTACAGGTTTTTCTGTACCATCAGGGAACTTGTGTGACAAAACAGCACCAACCCCCAAATCACTTGCGTCAGTTGTGACAATCACTGGTAACTCCAAACTATAATGTATCAGGGTGTCTTTTGATGTCAATAGGTGCTTTAATTTTGTGAACAACCGATCATGTGTCGCCTTCCATGCCCACTTAGTTTCCACTTTAACCAAGTCGTGTAATGGAGCACACATAGCCTGTAAATGAGGAATGAACCGGGAATAATAATTCACTGACCCCAAAAAGGACCGGAGCTCCTTTTTGTTGCTAGGAGTAGGCATGCATTTTATAGCCTGAAGATGCTCCTCTGTTGGATGAATCCCCTGTTCATCAATACGATGACCCAGATAACTAATTTCTTTTTGAAAGAACGCACATTTTGACTTTCTGATTCGTATGTTTGATAGCCTTAATCTGTGGAAAGTATCACGCAAGATCTTGAAATGTTCTTCCTTTGATTTTCCGCCAACAAGAATATCATCAATGAAAATAGCTGTATAAGGTATTCCTTCCAGGATTTTTTCCATAGTCTTTTGAAAATATGCTGGAGCAAAATTAACTCCAAAAGGTAACCTCTTGTACTGAAAATACCCAATGTGCGTTGCAATAACAAAATACTTTCGAGACTGTTCGTCTACTTCCATCTGTAAATAAGCCTCAGAAAGATCAATCTTTGTAAAATGTTTACTACCTGTGATTTTAGACATAAGATCCTCAAATCTAGGCAGTGGGTGAGGGTCAACATATATGCATGGATTTAGTGTAGCCTTGAAGTCACCACAAATCCTAATGGCGCCAGAAGCTTTTCTCACACACACAATTGGCGAGGCCCATTCCACAGGGTGGCTTTGAGTATCCACTGGTTCAATAACACTCATGTCCACTAACCGTCTTAGCTCAATTTCCACAGACTCCTTCATTGCAAATGGTAATGGCCGGGCTGAGTAAACCTTGGGAGTAATGTTGCTTTTTAAGTGTACCACCACTTTATGTCCTTTTATTACACCTAGGTCATCACCGAATAGCTCTTGATATTCACTAATCAAAGCTTCCAATTCAATCTCAGATTGCTTTTGTGGCTCACCCAGCTGATTTACACTGTCCAGTCTCACCACGGATGGTAATTCCAACCCAAAACTAAGGCACCAATCCAATCCAAAAAGCGGAAAGTCATGTTTCCTAACAACCACTACAGCCAGGTGTTGCACCTTCTCTTTCAGTTTCACTGCTACTACTGCCTCACCACATGTGTCCACCGTCACATTGGTGTAAGCAACCAATGAACTTGTAGGTTTAAGGGGTGGAGACCCAATCTTAATCCACATGCGTTTACTAATAATGGATCTTGATGCACCCGGATCATAAAGCATGGTTATAGGTCTTCCGTTTAACTGAACTTCCACTTTGGCCGAAACTGATTTGATAGCCATTATGGTATTCAAGACCCCTGATTCCTCTTCACCACTGGATGGTGTCCCTTCCCTGGTTTCTGTTTCAACTGAATTTACCTGTTTTCCTTTCCCCTTTTTCACAATAGCCTTTCCAGACTTTATGCAAACTCGAGCAAAATGTCCTTCCAGTCCACATGTGTGACAGCTTGAGCTTGCCGCTGGGCATGACTCACCTTTCATGTGTCTGGGAAACCCACACTTCAAACAATCAACCCCTACATGTAAATCCCTCGTTTGCTCAAATCTCTGTTTACCTGTACCCCTTTTATTTGGTTTGGCCTTAACCCTGCAGGTGGTTGTCTCCTGTTTAAGCTCACTTTTTGTCATAGCACGTATTCGTTGCTGTTGGGTAAAAGCCTGCTCCACTATTAATGCTGACTGCTCAACCTGTTGAAGTGTAGCGTCATTCGTTGGATGTAGTCTAAAAATTTCCTGTTGCCATGAATCATTGCTTATGCCAATCACCAACTGATCTCTTAACCTTTCATCTAAGGATTGGCCAAAAGCGCATTTCCCAGCAATCGCACGTAATGAAATCAAAAACTGTGTTACAGTTTCCTCCTCTTTCCGGTGACGTAGCGTGAATTTCACCCTTTCTGCAATCACACAAGTGTCCTTCTTGAAATGAGTTTGCAGGGTGCGTTTTAAAATGACATACGTCTTCGTGTTGACAGCATCCGGTCTAAAATGGTCGACCAATACCTTAAAAGCATCGGGTCCAATTCGGGATAACAGAAGACTCCTACGGGCATCAGCCGTGGCATCGCCTTGAAGCAAATTGTGAAGGTCCAATTCGGTCTCAAAACGTTGAATGTAATATTCAAATTCTTCCACCGCTACATCAAAACGCTCAAACCTGAAACGTTGCACTGCTTGTCGTATGGCGTTTGCATCCATGACCCTCGTCGCCAATAAATGTAAGGAAACGAAGCCGCGAACCAACGCCCCAACGTACACAATAGCTAGAACACGCCAAAAAGATTCCAATCAAAGCACCACGCATGCGCTAGTCAAATCAATACAAAATTACACTATTGTTCTAACACATGTAGTCCCTGGTCGATGTTCCACCCCAAAAGAGTATAAGGTTGAAGGGCTAAGCTCCATCTGCATAGCCTTGCATTGTTTTCCTTGAGTTTTTCTAGCCATGCACTCGAGTGCCCGATGATCTGTTTGGACTACAAATTTCCTGCCCAGTAGATAGACCTAGAATGCATATAACGCCAACTTAATAGCCAAACATTCCATCTCAATAGTTGAGTATCGTTGCTCCCTAGCCAATAACTTCCTGCTATAATAACCAACAGGGTGTTCCTGACCGTCCTCCTGTACTTGACTTAGAACGGCTCCCACTCCCCGATCAGAATTAGCATCAGTCTGTACGATAAATGTGTTTGAAACATCCGGGCTACTCAAAACTGGCTCTGAGATCAGCGCTTTCTTCAAAGTTTCAAACGCTCTTTGACATCCTTCGTTCCACACCCCGCTATTAGGAACCGATTTCTTTGTTAAGTCTGTTAGCGGTGCTGCCACTGAAGCGAAATCTGGAATGAATCGTCTGTAATACCCTGCAAGACCTAGAAATGCTCTGACCGCTGTCTTGGTGCCTGGCTTTGGGAAAGAGCTAATCGCTTCTACCTTGCTCAAAATTGGCTTCACAACTCCTCCTCCTACAATATATCCGAAGTACTCACAACTACGCTTGGCAAATTTACTTTTGCTAAGCTTCACAGTAAGTCTATCCTCATTAGCACCTCCTGCAGTTGTTTCAAATGATCCTGCCAGTCACTGCTAAAAATGGCAAAATCATCAATGTAGGCTACGGCATAATCTTCACATCCCTGCAACAATCGATCCATCAACCGCTGAAATGAAGCTGGGGCCCCGCTAGGCCCAAACGGCATCCCTGTAAACTGAAAACTACCAAAAGGAGTGACAAAAGCAGTTTTGCATTTATCCTTATCTGCCATTGGAATCTGCCAATACCCAGTTGTTAGGTCTAACGTAGTGATAAAGTTTGCTTTTCCTACACGGTCGATCAGCTCATCTATGCGAGGCATCAAATATGAATCGACCTGTGAAACTGAATTAAACCTACGATAGTCCACACACAATCGTAACTCTCCATTTCTCTTTGGTACCACAACTATCGGGGACGCTCATTCACTACAGGTAGGCTCAATAATTCCACTCCGTTCCATTTCCTGAAGCTCCCTTTTTATAGAATTCCTATAGGCATGCGGCACCCGGTACGGAGGCAATCTAACAGGCTTAGAGCTATTGGTATGGATCCGATGCTCATACAAAGTCGTTTTTCCAGGCTTGTTACTAAACACCTTTGCAAACCTCCCCAGCAACTCCTTAAGCTCCTTCTTTTGTCCGCTATCCAGCCCCTCCCCCATGTCAACAACTTGCCCCGCCTCCGCCATGAAGGGATATCCGCTTCTTCCTGTATTTCCTCTACGAAGCATCCTTGATTTTCATGAACATGGAAGTCCTTGAGCATATTGACGTGAAACACCCGTTTTCTCTTTCTTCTGTCTTGCATGTCAATAAGGTAATTGACTTTACCCATTCCTTGCACCACTTGATAAGGTCCCTGCCATTGGGCAAGCAACCTGTTGGATGATGTTGGGAGTAGTACCAGTACGGAATCGCCTGGCTTAAACTCGCGGAGTCGAGCACCCTTGTCGAACCAAGATTTCTGTCGACGTTGGGAGCTGGATAGATTTTCCTGCACCAGTTCAGACATCTCTCTGAGTCGTTCCCTTGTGGACAAAACGTAACTGATTACATTTTCATCAGTTGTCCTACTTGTTGTTTCCCAAACTTCTTTTAAGATGTCCAGTGGTCCTCGTACGTCCCGACCATATAAAAGCTCGAAAGGGGACAATCCCGTTGATGCTTGCGGTACTTCCCGATATGCAAACAGTAGATAGGGAATTTTCTTATCCCACTCTTTTCCTCCGTCCGTTCCCGTCTTTCGCAACATTGACTTCAACGTCTGGTTAAATCGTTCAACCAGGCCGTCAGTCTGCGGATGGTATGGGCTTGTGCGTATAGGGTGCACCTGTAAGAGCCTGTACAGTTCAGCAAGTAATTGCGACGTGAAATTTGCTCCTTGATCTGTTAAGATCTCCCTGGGTACACCCACACGAGCAAATACCTTAATAAGCTCCTCCACCACACTTTCAGCATCAATGCTTTTGAGGGGCACCGCCTCCGGGTGTAATCACATATTACGAGGATGTACTTGTTCCCTGCTCGACTTCTGGGAAGTGGGCCCACAATGTCCATGGCAATGCGGCTAAATGGCTCTGAAACGATAGGAAGAGGAATCAATGGTGCTGGCTTAACCCCCTTAAATGAAGCCTTTTGACAAGCACTGCAAGTTTTACAATACATGTCTACGTCTCTAAAAATAGATGGCCAGAAAAACCTGCGCAATAGTCGTTGCCTGGTCCGATCCCTGCCTTGATGTCCTGCAATGGGAATATCATGAGACATCTCCAGTGCAACTTGCCTGCACTCTTTGGGTAGAACCAGTTGCTCAATCTCCATCTCCTCTCCTCTTCCCCTTGGTGTCCATCTTCTGTACAGCAACTCATCCCTTTTGAAGAACTCCCCTTTTGATCCTCCTGTCAATGCTGCAAGTTCCCTCACAGCTCTCAGTGTTTCATCCTGCTCCAGGTGCAGATCCTTCAGTTTCTCAGCTGTGATGTTAATGTGAGACAAGCAGTCTCCCTGGCTCACAAGTTCCCTTCGCATTTGCCTTCTTTGCTCCTGTGACATAGTCTTCAATTTGGGTTCCTCTTTAGAGACACCTAATGGATTTGGTACCACCCCAGACATAACCTCCTTTTCCTTCCTCAGTACTTCCTCCTGTATTTCCTGTCGTCTCTTCGCCCTTGTTGTCACCACCATAACATGTTCTTGAGCACAGAACACAGAACCAGCTCGTCTTCCTAATAACTCCGTCATTCTAGAAGCATCAGTTCCAAGTATCACCTCCACAAGCTTGATATCTGCTAGGGGATACAAGACTGTGTCACCATGCACACATCTGATTGATACCCATTTTCCTCTAAGAACTTCTCCTGGAGGACAAATTGTCTCCGAACCATTGTGCGGGAACAACCTGTGTCTAACAATATGCGGCTTACCAAACACCCTTCCACACTTCCCTTACAATACATTCCATCCTTCACCTTGTACTTTGATTCACGTCCAAACAATACCTCATTGTTGGGACACTTCCTTGCTGGGTGACGTGGTTTTCCATAGTTGTAGCACACTATGGTCTTCCGTCTGCTTGTCTCCTCTTTTGTGGTTTTCTTGTAGCACACGTCTTCTGAGTGCCCTGCTTTCCCACAAAATGAACATTTTTGCTCTGATCGAGTTCTCTTGACGTTTTCCGGATACCGCTGCGACTCCTCACGCCTGGCGTGTTCATATTCGTCAACGAGTTCCCCGGCCTGAATACACGTCTTAGGCTTTCGCTCCATAACCCAGAGTCGTTTGTTCGCTGGCAATGTGTTGAGGAACTGCTCCATGCCTATGAGCTCTTGTATTTCCTCCATTGGAGTACAGCTCTTCATCCACTTGCGCAGTAGGTCCATAAGCTTTACGGAAAGCTCCCTATTTGTTTCCCCACTGCCACGAGTAATGCCACGGAAGCGACTTCTATATGCTTCCTCGGTAATATCGTAACGCTGAAGGATTGCTGTCTTTATTGCTTCATAATTGCCAGAGTCCTCTCTGGGTAGAGCTGCGAATGCCAACTGGGCCTTGCCAGTGAGTTGAGGCGCCAGATACTGCGACCAGTAGCTTTCCTCCACCTTCTGTGCAGTCATAACGCGCTCAAAAGTTACTAAATAGGCTTCAATATCATCCTTATCACTCAACAGAACCAATTTGACACTTAGCTCACGTTTCGGACTTACGACTTTTGCCTTTTGTGAGTCTTCTACTAACTTCATGAGAGCTGCCTTGTGTGTCTGCATCGTTTCCATCTGCCTTCTATTCTCCCGCTCACGAATCTGTCGTTCTTCCTCTAGCCTAACCCGTTCTTTCGCGAATTCATCTTCTCTTCGCGCCTTCTCAGTTGCTATTTCATCTTCTCTCCTCCTACGGTCTTCTGCAAGTAATTTCAACATATACTGCTAAAAATAAAGAGTATGATTTAATCTATTGAAGATTAAACAACGATCTAAAACGATTTAATTAGATCGTTGTTTAATCTTCAATAGATTAAACCATACTCTTTATTTTTAGCAGTATATGTTGAAATTACTTGCAGAAGACCGTAGGAGGAGAGAAGATGAAATAGCAACTGAGAAGGCGCGAAGAGAAGATGAATTCGCGAAAGAACGGGTTAGGCTAGAGGAAGAACGACAGATTCGTGAGCGGGAGAATAGAAGGCAGATGGAAACGATGCAGACACACAAGGCAGCTCTCATGAAGTTAGTAGAAGACTCACAAAAGGCAAAAGTCGTAAGTCCGAAACGTGAGCTAAGTGTCAAATTGGTTCCGTTGAGTGATAAGGATGATATTGAAGCCTATGCAACCTTGCATCTCCTCCATGGTAGGTTTTTCTTATAGGGCTCATACACTCGAGAAACGCAGGCGTCGGACAATGACCGTCTCGACTTAGATAATCCCACCGCTGCCACCAAATATGTGACAGAACTGACGGTGACAATCAGTCTGCACACGTCTTCTGGAATGCCTATACACCCCCCAATACCGTTCACGTTAGCCAGTATCTCGAAAAGGGCTACAACCTTAATAATTCCACACTAAATGCATTTATACCGAGATTTCTATCCATGCGCATGCTCAAAGATTCTGCATGCATGTAATTGATATTCAAGAGCGCAGGCCCGTAGGTATGGGCTCTCACATACCGACTAACATGCGCTTATAATTAATCAAACTCGCTGGGTGGAATTAAGAGGGAGGAGACAGGGGGTCCCTAATTCTACGAAGGGGTCCCCAATTTTCCAGAGATTTAGGGACGGGGGACCCCAACTCTCCGTAGATTTAGGGCCGGGGGTCCCCAATTCTACTGAGATTTAGGGCCGGGGGCCCCCTAGTTCTATGGGTCTGGGTACGAGACTAGTAAGTTTCGTTTTATAGAAACCAGAGCAGTGCATAGGCGTCGGAACCGGTGGGGCAGGGGGGAGGGGGCGCTCGCCCACCTCCCTCCCCCTCCCCAGATTTCAAGGTGGGGGAGCGAAAGTATCATTCCGCCCCCCCCCCCCCCCCCCCACCCCACACACTTTTTGCTTTGCCTAACTAATTAATGCACTGTTACTTTTCCCCACAGCCTTATGCTCACTGTGCAAATAGTTTGTTATACGATACTGTATACTTTGGACTATACTTGAAACAAGTAAATAATAACATTCTCTACGAGAAAGTTGGTGGGATATAGGATTTGATTATGACATTGGTGGTGTAAAAAGCAAGGAAACAAGGTCTTATCAGAAGGGAAAATGTCATAGTCCTTTATTTAGCACATTTCTAGGGCATGTGTTGTTTGTGTGCTAAATATAGGACTATGACATTTTCCCTTCTGATAAGACCTTGTTTCCTTGCTTTTACACCACCAATGTCATAATCAAATCTTATATCCCACCAACTTTCTCGTAGAGAATGTTTTTATTTACTTGTTTTCTTAATTTTTTTTTCATGTATTATATTAAAGCGAGTCCTCCAGCCGATTCTGAAGCTATTGGTGAAATTTTCATCGCTTAGAAATGTTCCTGTCCTGAGTTATGCGTTGCCAAGAAGAAGGAGGAGAAGGAGAAGAAGAATAAGAAGACGACCCGCCCCTTGTTCCGAGACTGGGTACGAGGACGGGCAGTACACTCTTGTTCTCAACAACCACGCTGTTCAGCGACATGAAACAAAAACGAAACTACTCATTTTTGACTTCTAGATCGATTGCTAAAACAAGCTACACGATCCGATCGTCGGGAGTGTTGTTACAGACGGGTCGCGTTTTTTTAATGACATTCATAGTCGGGGTCAAATCATATATGGAAGTTTCTAACGAAACTTCCGATATACGCCGGATTACGTTGCTGTAAGGGTCTGGGAACCCTTATGTAAATTAATTGCGTACGAATAATTACGTAACAATTAACATAGGAGCTTGGCGGGACGTTGCAGCAGTTAGGAGAGAACAATCCGTGTCCGCGGACCCCTTCGGGAATCGATGGCAAGAATCCGATTGGGCGATGTGTATGTATCAAGACTATATAAATGTTGTCAGAACTTTAATTGCTTTGATTTTGTAATTTTGTGTAGTGCACGTGATCTAAATATTAACATTTGTAGCAACCGCGAGCATAGAGTCAGTCGCGAGCGATCTCCAAGAACATCGTGGTACTTAGATGGTCCTTCGAGTCGAGGAACGGAACTAAAGAGTTTAGATACGTGCATTTGAGAAATGAGCGCGGAGATTGCGAAAAAGAAGCGAGTTAGAGCTGGCCACAAGGCTACAATAGGAAGGATTATCGCGGATGTTAAAACCGGTTTAGACGCGCGACAACGGAGCATTCCGAAACTAGAGCAACAACGAAAGAAGCTTCGGGAAAAGTACGAGATCATCCGGAAGCTAGACGGCGAGATTCAAGGTCTTCTCGAAGCAGAAGACGAGGTTAGCAATGAGATTGAGCAAGCCGACATCGTTAGCGATGAGATTGAACTTACCTTGATACTTCTGGATGAAGCCCTCACTGAGGCCGAAGATCCCCAAGCTACAGTTACGACGCGCACCGAACCCGCTGAGAGGAATCAGTCCCTTGTTGATGGTTCTCCTACTCGCGAATCCAATGACAGAGCTCATGCTTCACCTACATCTTCACCAGTCCCGGACAGAATTCGCACCACTAATAAGGTAAAACTACCGAAGTTGTGTCTCAGGAAGTTTGAGGGTGACCTGACATCATGGGCAACATTCTGGGATTCCTATCAGTCCTCGATTCATCTCAACCCTGACCTGTCTTCTGTTGACAAGTTCAACTATCTCCACTGTCTTGTAGACGGTATCGCTGCTGAAGCCATAGCTGGACTTGCCCTAACATCATCAAATTATGAAGAAGCGATAGCACTATTAAAGAAGAGATTTGGAAATAAGCAGCAGCAGATCAGCAAGCACATGGATATACTGCTTCATCTTGAGCCTCTTGCATCGCCTCAACATAAAGGGCTTAAGACATCTGTTTGACAAAGTGGAAGCACAAGTACGAAGCTTGAAGGCATTAGGTGTGGATCCTGTATCGTATGGCAGTTTATTGTCCTCAATTCTTTTGAGCAAGATTCCACAAGAGCTTTGCCTCATCATCAGCAGAGAAGTTCCACAAGACAAATGGGAGTTTGAAGCAATTCTGAAGATAATTGAGAGAGAGGTAGAAGCTAGGGAAAGGGCAGTAGATTCCAGTGTTACAAAGAAGCCGAATACTAGGAACTCAACTACAGCTTCGCTATTAGCAAGCGACGCTAGATCTGACCATGGAACTTGCTGCTACTGCGAACAAGATCACCAGCCAGTTCATTGCACGCGAATGACAGACATCGAAGAAAGGAAGAGCACATTGATGAAGAAGGGAAGGTGTTTCGTATGCCTAAAACGGAATCACAAGGCTAGAGAGTGTCGCTCATCCCTTAGGTGTTCTGCATGTGGAAGACGACATCATGTCAGTATTTGTAGGGGATCTTCAGCTGATCCGTCTGAGGCAGCACAGAGATCAAAACAGTCGTCAGCTACATCTCAAGGAGCATCGGCACCTCACTCAACAAAAACCTCCCTTACCAATCAGCCTGCAGTTGTGACTATGTTTGTTGGTGTGAGAACGCCAGTTTTCCTACAAACAGCAAATGTGATGGTGTATAGGCCTGGCAATCCAACAGTCGCTCACAGTACACGCATCATTTTTGACACCGGAAGTCAGCGATCATATGTGGTGAACAGCATGCGAGACATCCTCGGGCTACCAACACAGGACTGAAACATTGGTGGTGAAGACATTCGGGTCCGATGCTGGATTTTCCCAAGTGTGTGACCTTGTCAACGTCTGTGTCAGAGCAAAGGGAGGAGATGAGATAACCATGCCACTGCTTACCGTCCCTACCATTTGCGAGCCTATTTGCGGACAACCAATTACCTTAGCATCAAGGCGGTATCCCTACTTGTCTGTGCTGGATTTAGCAGACCGCAATGATACGGAGAGCCACTTGGATGTGGGCATACTTATTGGGGCAGACCTTTACTGGTCGAGGGTCACCGGAAGAACACAACAAGGAAATGGGCCCACAGCCATTGAGACTAAGCTTGGTTGGGTGCTTTCTGGGCCAGCTACTGGGTTATCATGTGAGTCTACTTCAATTAGTCTACTTTCATGTCATACACTGAAGGCAGAAGCTTCTACGATGGGGAGTACTGGTGCAACTTTGGACGATACACTCAAGAAGTTCTGGGATCTTGAAACAATTGGTATCAAGACTGAAGAGTCATCTGTATATGAGGAGTTTATGCAGAACATTGTTTTCCGCGATGGCAGATACTGTGTACACCTTCCATGGAAGGGCTATCATCCACCACTGCCTGACAACTTCAACTTATGCCAGACAAGACTTTTTGGTCTGATTAGGAGACTCAGACAATCTCCACACATTCTCCGTGAATGTGACAACATAATTCTAGACCAAATCAGCAAAGGCATTGTCGAGATTGTGGAAGATCCTTGGACACCTTCGAAGATAGGCAAGCTGCACTATCTGCCTCATCATGGTGTCATACGAGAAGACAAGGCTACGACCAAGCTCCGAATAGTCTATGATGCCTCAGCTTGAACAACTGGGCCTTCTCTCAACAATTGCCTTTATGCCGGACCATCTTTTGGGCAAAGAATTGTAGACATTTTAGCACGTTTCCGGATTTATCCAGTAGGCTTGATAGCAGACATAGAAAAGGCCTTTCTGATGGTCTCTGTTGCTGACGAAGACAGAGATGTCCTCAGATTTCTGTGGTTAGACGACGTCAACTCTGAGCTGCCAAGAATCAAGATATTGAGATTTGCACGAGTGGTGTTTGGTGTCTCCTCGAGTCCTTTCCTTTTAAACGCAACCATCAAGCATCACATGAACGGTTACAGGGAGGTGGACGAACAGTTTGTGGAGAAGTTTGAGCGGTCAATTTATGTGGACGATGTCACATTTGGAGCCTGCAATGAAGATGAGGCCTTTCAACTTTACAAGAAGGCCAAATGCTATTTAGCAAAGGGAGCCTTTAATCTTCGCAAGTTCCGCACCAATTGTTCAGAGCTGCGAAGACTGATAGATGTGCAAGAATGCCAAGGTGCTGACATACCTCCAAGTGATCAGAAGAAAACCACAGCTGATGATGAATCCTATGTAAGGAACACACTGGGTGACTACCACGTCAATTCAAGTGCCGAGAAGGTGCTTGGGGTACTGTGGGATTGTACTTCTGATCAGCTATCCTTTGACATTCATCATATCTATGAAGCAGCAAAGGGGGTAGAACCTACCAAACGAATCATAATTGGTGTTGTGTCCAGATTCTATGACCCTCTTGGAGTCCTGTCACCATTCACAGTCCTCTTTAAGATGCTGTTCCAGAAGCTCTGCATCAATAAGATAGACTGGGATGAGCCACTATTAGGTGAACTGCTTTCGGAATGGAAGAAGCTAGTAAATGACTTGAAGCAGGTTCGATGTGTCATCATTCCACGCTGTTACTTCAACATGGGGGAGAAGAGGAGATCCTGTAGTCTTATTGGGTTCTGTGACGCTTCACTTCAAGCATATGCTGCAGTTGTATACCTTCGGGTAGAGACTGGCAGTGGATGTTATGCAAGGTTTGTAGCAGCAAAGACGAGAGTTTCTCCTTTGCAAGATCACAGCATTCCTCGTTTGGAACTATTGGGAGCACTTCTGGTATCTAGACTCTTGGCCTCCATCACATCGGCACTGAAGAGTGAGCTAGAGTTGGATGCACCTACTTTCTTCACAGACTCTAAGGTTGTGCTGTTCTGGATACAAGGCCACGACAAGGAATGGCGTCAATTTGTGGAGAATCGTGTTCGAGAGATCCGTCAGTTAAGCTCTGTTGAATATTGGAGACATTGCCCAGGAAGGGACAATCCTGCTGACCTACCATCAAGAGGAATTGATCTAGACACACTCGCCAACGACCCATTGTGGTTGAATGGACCTACCTGGTTAAGGGACGTGCCTGTGGAAGATGACTCAATTATGGAGGAAGGGTCACTCAAGGAGTGCATGGCTGAACTTAAAGTCAAGCATCAATCCCAGTTTCATAAGGCTTTCAGTTTGTTGGTAACGAGTGGTCTGGAAACGTTGATTTGTTGTGAGAACTATAGTTCCTTACAGCGACTTCTCCGAACAACAGCATATGTCCTGAAGTTTGTCAGTAATGTGAAGGCCAAGGCAAAGGGGCTGGAAGCTGCTTTAGGACCTGGGTTGGATTCCAGTGATATTGCTGCCTCAAGGCTCTACTGGATAAAGGCTTGTCAAGAGACTTTAGTTCAGGATGACAAGTTTAAGGAGTGGAAGTCACAGTTTGGGCTGTTCTTGGACAATGCAGGAGTCTGGAGGTGCAAGGGAAGACTGGAAAATGCGAACTTGTCAGCAAGAACAATGCATCCAATACTTCTACCCAATCGGCATCACTTTGTGTCTCTTCAAGTGTTGGATTGTCACAGACGTGTCATGCATGGTGGTGTAAAGGAGACATTAACAGAGCTCAGGATGTCGTTCTGGATTGTGAAGGGACGGAGTGTCGTAAAGAGGTTGTTACGCCAATGCACAATCTGTACACGATTCAATGGACGAGCATATAGCGCACCGGAGTCCCCTCCAATGCCAGACTTTTGGGTACGAGAATGTGCGCCATTCTCCTATATTGGGTTGGACTATGCTGGACCTCTGTATGTCAAGGAAAAGCAAGTTGAGGTGAAGGTCTGGATTGCATTGTTCACTTGTGCCGCGAGTCGAGCTCTTCATCTGGAAATAGTGCCAGACATGACGACCGAAGCATTTTTGAGATGCTTTAAACGTTTTGCCGCACGAAGGGGCACACCATTGAAGATCGTTTCTGACAACAGCAAGACGTTTAAGTCAGCTAACAGAGAATTACGTTATATCCAGAGTGATCCAGTTATCAAGAACTTCTTTTCCCAGATCCACATTCAATGGTGTTTTAATGTGGAAAAGGCCCCGTGGTGGGGCGGATTTTTTGAGCGACTGATTCAGTCGGTGAAGAATTGCTTGAAGAAGGTTGTGGGTAATGCCAGACTGACAATGGATGAACTCTCAACGGTGATTGTAGAAGTGGAGGCAGTCTTGAATTCAAGGCCTCTTACGTACATAGCAGCCGAAGAGATTGAAGAACCTCTAACTCCGGCACACTTACTCACAGGGCATCGCCTAATTGGACTACCAGATGCAGAGACTGTGCTGGAGATGAGTGCGGACCCTGACTTCTTGGTACCTAGTGATCGTCCCAGTATCACTGCCCGAATGGAACATACCCAACGTCTGCTTGAGCATTTTTGGAGGCGCTGGAAGGGTGAATATCTTGCTGGACTGAGGGACATGCACAGATTCAACATCACATCAGGTGGTAGAGGACGCCACATTGCGCTGGGTGATATTGTTCTGGTGCATGATGAAGCCCACCCTAGAACATACTGGAGATTGGGAAAGGTGGAAAAGCTTATCAAAGGGTGTGATGAACAGATCAGAGCTGCAGTTGTTCGAGTTGCATCGAGATCAGGGACAACTACTCTTAAGCGACCTGTTCAACTACTGTATCCTCTTGAAATAAATCATGCAGACCATGAGGAAACTGAATCTGATCCACAGAAAGGGGGAGCCGAGCATCAAGACGTGGTGAGAAGGTTACCCAGAAGATGTGCAGCGGAGGTGGCCAAGCTGAAGATTAAAGCACAGTCACAGCATCTCAATGAATCTAACTTTGAAATTGGCTAGTTGCCACAGGCCAATTGGGGGAGTGTCAGAACTTTAATTGCTTTGATTTTGTAATTTTGTGTAGTGCACGTGATCTAAATATTAACATTTGTAGCAACCGCGAGCATAGAGTCAGTCGCGAGCGATCTCCAAGAACATCGTGGTACTTACAAATGTGTAGTGGAGTGTGTATAAATGATGATGCGCCTACCTATCAAGGATATATACCCTTACGGTCAGGGATATAGCGCAATTAAGCCGTCGAGTCGCGCTCCGAACGGAACGAGTCTAGCGAGGAGAACCTCTTACAGTTGCATATTTCACGAACACAACCACACTTGCGTCACAGTGTACATAGGCAGCCATTAAATTGTAATGACCATGCAATTACCCGTTGTACGCTTATTACACTTGCAAATTTATTGACCACAGCTAAAATGCTCTTCTCATCTTACACAGGGAAAAATTATTGTTTTGCTACCCTGAAGATCTAGAGTAGTTCCATATGATCTGATGTAAATGTTGTTGTAAACCGATGTAAACTGTGATTTGCTAATGCTTTAAAAATGGTGTTTTACATGGCATGTATTTTTTACTTTGGTAGTAAAATTTGCTCTACTTTTGCATACTTTGCTACAGTAGCAATTCTGTATTGCAATACTTTTACTGACTCACAGGAGCAATGCATGTATTTGAAAATACCACAAATGTCGTTCTAGTGCCCCGATTTTACATTGTATAGCACTGTGGTAATTCCTCATAAGTCTGGGAACGAGAATGCGCAGCCATTAATTAACATTAACTAGGACTAAACTTTATAAAGGAATGAACTTTATGAATTACATGTTCAATACAATTACATCGTCTTTACACAATCCAGCTGGTTTTTTTAATTGTACTAATTTCTCTTCTACTAGTCTATTTCCAAAATGGATTAGAAGTTCGCGAAGTGTGCAGTTCTTCTTTTTTGGTCTGGGAATTCCAAGACTGTCAATTTGAGCAACGATCCCTGTAATGCAGACACGGGCACTGTTTTGCGAATGCCACCACTGCGATGCAACAAGTACAGAATCGTCATCATCCATGGTGTTTCGGGTAGTAAGCTACAAGAAAGTCATGTTATTGGAATGTGTTAATTTGAACAGTAACATACGATTTCTTGCTGATTAAGAAACTCCCTGTTCTGTTGAATTTTTCGGGCCCTAGCCAATTCATATTCCGTTCTGTTTTCACATTCGTCATCACTGGTTGACTTTGAAAACAAGGACAAGGTAAGTGGTCTAGCAGCAAAATCAAAAGTATAAAGGCCCCCAATTATTTGGTGTGAAGGTAGCACACACCAAATGAGGTGTGACCTTCATACCAAGTGCTAGAGATTTCAGCCAAAAGCAAAAAGGAGGAAAAAAACTATGCATTGGTCAGGATTCAAACCCGTGATCACCTGTACTACAGCCCTGTACCTAACTCTACAAGCTGCCATAACATCAATAGTTAAATAGCAACGAAGTTATCTTTTATCCCAGTGTCATCACTTCGTAATAGAAACTAAAATGGAGTGAAGGTCACACCAAATCGCAGAGTGAATTCACACGCACTCACTCGATGGTATGATATCACACTAAAAAAATTTTTTGGGACCGTCACCCATTCTTATACTTTTGTTTTTGCAGTATACAGCCTGTATATATACATGCAGCTGCCATATGCACCTTGCATTTTGTCTGTTGAAGTTTTCGGGTCCTAGCCAAATCATACTCAGTTGTTTTCTCACATTCGTCATCACTGCAGGTTGACTTTGAAAAAAAGGGCAAGGTAAGAAGAGGCCTGCCATATGCACTTTGCATTTGATATCTGCGTGTGCATCATAATACTGACAGATAGGTGTAGTATGCCTTTATACTCACCCCAAATATTTCTGCTCCTTTCTCAGGCTGATCATCACCCTGCACATGTTTTCCAGGTAGGTCATCACAGCATGAAAAAATACTGTACCTCTGATGACTGTTGCACGGGTTGAGAGTTGATGCTTCTGCGCGCAGAGACCTTCATTGGAGGACGTGATGGGGTTGTTTTTTGCGTGGTAACAGGTTGGCTTGGAGTAGAAGCTCTAGAATATTGGATACAGGAGTTAGTTAGTGAACTAAAATTTACTACTTAGCTACTTTGTAGATTTGTAGAAATCAGATGCCAACTGGGGGAATAAATCTGTGAACACTCTGATAATATACATCCTGGAAATTTACCTGATCACCAGCAAAAGTAGGACTAAAATGTGACACCTACAATTAAATGGCATTCAAAGCAGGAATTGTAATCATAGCACTTACAGTAATTGCAGCTGAAGACGTTGGAGATGAAAATAGGAACACCTGCAGTAATCAGTAGAGAGATAAACATGTACTTACAATGATACACATGTGATAGATATGCAAACAGATAAACGCCAAAGAACAAAACAGTACTGGTTTGGAGCGCTTCCTGTTGTTCAGCACAATTCTAACTTGTTCAGAGGCCTTCAAATCATCAAGTACAACAGAGGAAAATTTGTCTTCCAAAACAAATGTCTCGTAAAACGCAGTTACTTCAGAATCTGAAGTTATTCTCTGCCGCAAAGCCTGATTGGCCATCGCCTGTGCCTGAGTTGTTCCATCACATTTGATGAGGCTTCCAGAACCTTCAAACTGAATTTTAAAAAGAAATTTGCTCAGTCATCATAATATCTGGTTCCAGGTATACCTCCAATTGATAGAACATACACAAAATGTAACGAACATCACAAAGCACCCATGATGCCTAGTTGGCTTAGCTCATATAGTATTTTTAAAACCAAAAATGACCTAACACGTCTGCTAACTTCTGCTACAGTAGTGGTCAAATCAAAATCACACACCGTCAGTGGCGAATTAACTGGGGCACAGCTGGTGAACAAGTGCCAGGCCCACTGACGATAGGAGCCCATTAATCCACATATGTACACGCCTACAATCGACAAATTTAATTACTTAAAATACAACAGTAAAGTAGCTTGCTCATGTGTGTGTGTGTGTGTGTGTGTGTGTGTGTGTGTGTGTGTGTGTTAAAGGCAAATCGGCCCATCACAAGGGGGACCCCCCCCCCACCCACCCCCCTGCTTGTATTTATATGACGCAGGGCCTATAAGATTTACCCTGCGCCAGGCCCATTAGACGGTTAATCCGGCACTGCACACCGTCATAGTGCTACAATCTGGTGACGATGTAAATCATCCAAAACTATTAAAAAAACGAAACTAATATCGGCATCTAAAAAGCGTTCATTAACAATGTTTTTGCAACGTGCGCTTATAGTCTGTAGTGGATAGTATAATAATAGTGTGTGGTCCATAAGTGATGTTTCGAAACACGCTGATATCTATCAGTTTGTCTGAATCCACTGTAGTTACTGATTACGTAAGTCCCGTTAAAAACTAATTAGTTCTATACTGTACGATAGACGAACATAATATATGCTAAGGCTATAACGCTCCGACGATATGATAAAATCTATCGTACGCGCGCGCCTAAACGTATATCCACGCGCAAACCCACCATAGAAACACTATCTTTAATGGTGGCCTAAATAAAAAACACTAGGACTTGCAATGTGCTAATTAGTTCGGCATAACCATACAAACGAAACCATATATTCGTCACGCGCGTCACACCACTGACTAAGACTTTGCATGATGGTGCGTGTAGTCCTTATTACCTCCGTTTTTGCAACAAGTCGTCTAATGGTGCCGTTCATTTTGTTCCACTGACACAGCGCTCTTCTGGCAATTAGGGATGACTTCGCTGATACTTGAAGTTGCCGCTTTGTTAAGGAAATAGCTGCTGATGAAAAACCCGTGCACATGAAAGTGAATGGCAATACAATATAAATAGGTACCTTTTGAATGTGGTTCTAGAGGTACTGTCGTGGCGCCACCATCAGAATGAGCGATGTGGCTAGCAGCGTCAGTCGAGAGTACATCTGCTGTGGCTATCTCACGTTTCGCAACAACGCTGTAAATTCTGCTTTCCGGCTGCCAACCACCATTCGGTTCCAATAGCTCTCCAGCCTCCACTCTGACACCTCGATAACGTGATGTTTCAGACACATACTTTAATCCAACAGCGGAAATTCCGATTAGCGATTCCAGGTCAGAGATCAAAAATTTGCCAGCGGTGTTGCATTCAAGTTCAAGATTTTCCTTGCCGTCAACAGTTACAACGATGTAGCCGGACATTTTCGAGCTTGAACACGTGGCAATTAATAATACGGCGTAACCACTTAGATCACGTGCATTTAAGTGTATGATATGTATGCTGCAAAGAGAAGAAAGCTGGTACCGTGCTGTTGTCCAGCATGCAATAATGAGCTACGAGACATACGAACTGTCGAGCGCCATGCATTGCACAGTTACACTACTACAATCACTGAACCATCTTCACCTACCAGGATGCCAGAGTGTATGTCCGATCCTCGATGTGAAAATTGTGCTACTTCCAACGAGAGCAGCAATGACGACATTATTACAGATGCAGCTAAATGCTCAAATGCTAGCGCTGTATTTGAGTTAACTGAAGAGAATGTTACCTCATTTATTATGAAAGAAGCCAAGGCAAAACTGCAAAGTGGACTCTCAGTGCAAGAAATTGAAGAACACTTAAGAAATGCTGCTCAGCTGCTTGGAGACGATGTAATACCCAGCAAATGGACAGACGTGCTAAAAGTAATGGAAAATGCGGGATACAAAGCGCCACAACATTACAAGGTATGCGTTTCATCATCACATTCGTTCTTGCTCAAAAGCAAAAAAATTCACCCTATCTGTCCAACGTGCGGAAAAACATGGTCTGACTGTTTAGATTACTATTGTTTAGGTTTGGATTTTTGTAACTGGTTTAGCTCCAGAGATCAGTGTCAAAAACTAATGGCACATTGGGAACAAAAGGATGAATGGTTTAATCGTCAAAATGACTATCAACCTCCTTCTCAGTCTGAACTGTGGCATGGGCGAAGATTTAGAGAGTTATCATGGTTTTGGGATTCTAGCAAGCAGTATTTGCTACCTGAAAAATGCCCCCGATGTTTAAAGATAATTCCAACCAAGTATCTACAATCAAATGGTGGCAACACGAATCTCCAATGCATGCACTGTTCTGGTTCCTTTACATATTTCCAATCGTTTGTACATGGAGACCCACGAAATCAAGTTGTTATAATCCATGAAGATGGGTGGAGCCCTCACTCAACATCTTCAGCCCACTCAATAGCTGCCATTACAATAACCCATGGATGCATGTCCAAACTGAACCGTAGCTATGGTTCCAATGTTAGGGTATATTCATTCATACCCACACATATGTTGCCAAAATCCACTCCCCATAAATATGATGCTTTTTTTCAGCCACTGATAGAGGAGATAGAAGAATTATTTATAAATGGAGAAGAAGTTTACTTTGCTGGTATGGAAGGTGATGCTGAGCAAGGTACATTTCCAAACCTTAGAATATTGCCATTGTTGGTTACAGCAGATTCCAAGGCACATTGCGAAATTGGTTTAACTAAAGCAGGTGGATTCCGTGGGTGTAGAAGGTGCTTTGTAAGTGGTATCTATGTACCAGAGAAAAAACATTATTACTATGGAAATTTCAGATACCGGTATCGAAATCCCTGTGAAAATCGTGATCCAAATACAAATCGCCAATATGGGATTAGTGTTGACACTGCCGCAACCAAAGCAGATAAGCAAGCTATATCTAAAGACACAGGTGTGACTGGAGAGTGTATATTTTATCGTTTGTATGACCTATGTGGATTTAACCCAGTAAATGATCTCACCATTGATGCTATGCACGCCATGGTACTAAATTTGATCAAGACAGAACTTGAAGTCCATCTGTTGGCTGATCTTGGTGAAAATTCAACCCGACCAATTCAAGATAGAAAACCTAATTGTGGTGGGTTGCTGGACAGGAAAGATTTGACTGCAGCATTAGAGAAGGTACAGTGGACAGCAGAACTAAAGGATGGACGGGTTCCTACTCTGAGTGCTAAATGCCACGGAAAAAGCAAGCTTGGGCACTGGAAGTCAGAGCAATTTGGGAAGTTCATTATGGTTGCTCCAATAGTATTGCGGGGATTGATACCAGAAAAGGCTTACAGATGCTTTTGTCTGCTTTCTGAAATGTATTACATGGTATTTTGTGAAGAAAAGAGGATAGAGGGATGGTCACCTGAAAATGTTAGGCACTTTAAAAAGTTGATCTGGAAACATGCCATACAATTTGAAGAGTTCTATGGCCTTTCAGCTTGTACAGAGAATCTGGAATACTCCACCCACATGCCGGAAGACATTGAGCATTTCTCAACACTGGACAACTATTGGTGTTATGTATATGAACGACAAGTGCGGTACTACAAGCTGCAGAAAACCAACCAAAAATATCTCTGCAAAACATTTGCTGATCGTGCAAGCCAGCTTCGATTCGTCAATTTGTATTTGGACCTCAAGTTACAATCACCCTCTCCACCTAACACACCTAATAGCCTGCTCTGTCATAAAGGAATTTTAATGGTTCGTACAATTTCAGAAGCAATAGAACTCAAGGAATACGTATCATGCAATCCAGATTCATTGTCAGAGATGAAGCTAGATGTGCAAGATGGAATAATGGTTGGCAAGGAGAGAATAATTACATTGGAAGCTCAGCAAAAGAATGATATTGCATTCTGGATTCGGAAGGATGAGGCAATGACTGTAGGGACAACGTGTGATAGTGTGATATCTTCTACAGCATTTGCATTCAAAAAGATGGTTAAGATGAACAGTTACAATATGGCCCATACATTCAGGATAGGTGAGTATGTAGTTGTTAAAGATGCAGGCTCTGAAACTGTGGAATGGATTGCGCAGATTACCTCCTTCATTGCATATGGGCCAGTCAACGATGTTTACAAACATTATTTTGATGCCGTGTATTATGCAGCAAAGACATTATCAGATGGTTCCGTAGATATGGACGAGTGGACTGGGCAGGCAAAACTTGTTATCAAGCATTATCGTCAGCTATGTATTCAACCCATCAGATACATTGACCGGAAAGTGATGATGTATCATATAGATGGTCAACGAGCAAGAAATGTCTATTCCCTTTGCATTGACCCCAGTCTACCATCATTTATCTCAAGTGGTGATGTTCCACATTTTCCTGAAGTCAATGATGTAGTCAATATTGAAGGAGAAGAAGGATCTCGCTTTGTCGTAGTGGATGTAGATGTTGAGAACAAAGAATTTCAATGCAGACCTTTACGAAAGATTGGATCAGTCAATTACCGATGGGTAAAAGCAAGCACACAGCTGTACACATACCGTTTTGACCAGATTTACTGCAATGTTCCTTATCATACAAATGCCGGGTGTTATTTGTTACATTGTGATGCATGATGTCATTATTTCAATTTAACGCCCTTCACCATGACGATCAGCTGATGACGATTGAGCGTTTGCTTTTCTTGGTAACTACGCGTCCTAGTACCCTTATTAAGTTCTGTCAGGAAGTATCTGTTGTAACGTTTGTGTGTGATTTGAGCTGAAGGCATGTAGTGCCTAATCTTCATCCTACTCTATCTTCGAGTGCGCGTCACTTAAAATTGATTCTCCTCTGTTTGGTACGTGCTCAGTTTAGAACTTTGGTAATCCATTACTTTATGAGGACAATTCGAATTTGTGAGTAGCTAAATACCCTAAAGGCAGAACTTAACTAGACCCAGCTCGAACCAGGCATACAGACTATAAAAGCACTATTACGTGGTTCGAGGTTGCATACGCCTGGGTCTCTAGTTAATAGGTTCAGCCTTTAGGATTAGTAGAGTCAATTGTCCCCATAAAGTATTACCCGATTTTTTTAAATGTATTGTCATGTATTCTCACATACAGAAGCTATAAGGCTCTAGCATCCTCAGGCCCTGGGGACCCTAAGGAAATGAGGCGAGTTGAGTTGACACACATCACCCTTACACACACACCACCTTACACACACACCACCCTTCCACACCACACACCACCCTTCCACTCGCACCATCCTTACACACACCCACCCTTACACACACACCACCCTTCCACACATACCACCCTTCCACACGTACCACCCTTCCACACACACCACCCTTCCACACGTACCACCCTTCCACACACACCACCCTTCCACTCACACCACCCTTACACACACCACCCTTCCACCTAGACTACCCTTCCATACACACCACCCTTTCACTCACACCCCCTTCATACACACCACTATTTCACACACACCACCCTTTTGCACAAACCACCTTTCCACACTCATCACCCTTCGACCCACACCACCCTTCGACACACACCACCCTTCAACACACACCACCCTTTCACACACACCACCCTTCCACACACACCACCCTTCCACACTCACCACCCTTCGACACACACCACCCTTCCACACACCCCACCCTTCCACACAGACCACCCTTCCACACAGACCACCCTTCCATACACACCACCCTTCCACACAACTACCATTTCACACACACCACCCTTTCACATACACCATCCTTCCACTCACACCATCCTTCCATACACACCACCTACACACACACCACCCTTACTCACACACCACCCTACCACACACCCCACCCTTCCACATATACCACCCTTCCACACATACCGCCCTTTCACACACACCACCCTTCCACTTGCACCACCCTTACACACATACCACCTTACACCCTACCTTTCCACACACACCACCCTTACACACAGACCACCCTTCCACACAGACCACCCTTTCACACACACCACCCATCCACACACACCACCCTTCCACTTGCACCACCCTTACACACATACCACCTTACACCCTACCTTTCCACACACACCACCCTTCCACACAGACCACCCTTCCACACAGACCACCCTTTCACACACACCACCCATCCACACACACCACCCTTACACACATACCACCCTTCCACACAGACCACCCTTCCACACACACCACCCTTCCACTTGCACCACCCTTGCACACATACCACCTTACACCCTACCTTTCCACACACACCACCTTTCCACACACACCACCCTTTCACACAGACCACCCTTTCACACACACCACCCATCCACACACACCACCCTTACACACATACCACCCTTCCACACAGACCACCCTTCCACACACACCACCCTCCACACACACCACCCTTACACACATACCACCCTTCCACACAGACCACCCTTCCACACACACCACCCTTTCACACACACCATCCATTCACACCCACCACCCTTCCACTCACACCATCCATTCACGCACACCACCCTGCACACACACCACCTTTCCACACACACCACCCTTTCACACAGACCACCCTTTCACACACACCACCCATCCACACACACCACCCTTACACACATACCACCCTTCCACACAGACCACCCTTCCACACACACCACCCTCCACACACACCACCCTTACACACATACCACCCTTCCACACAGACCACCCTTCCACACACACCACCCTTTCACACACACCATCCATTCACACACACCACCCTTCCACTCACACCATCCATTCACGCACACCACCCTGCACACACCACCCTTCCACACATACCACCCTTCCACACAGACCACCCTTACACACACACTACCATTTCACACACACCACCCTTTCACATACACCATCCTTCCACTCACACCATCCTTCCATACACACCACCCTACACACACACCACCCTTACTCACACACCACCCTTCCACACATACCACCCTTCCACACAGACCACCCTTACACACACACCACCCCTCCACTCACACCATCCATTCACACACACCACCCTTACACACATACCACCCTTCCACACACACCACCCTTCCACACACACCACACTTACACACACAGCAACTTTACGCACACACCGCTCGTATGTCATACATAACAGCTGTATTGTTTTTTAAGTACACTTTTGATTTATCCATAGGAGCAGTCAAATTTAAGAATGATTCTACTGAACAATCTCACAATCCAGTGTATGACGTGACTCCTTGTTGATGCAGTGTGTCGATCGTACCGTAGTATTTTTATTTGAGTGTAGTTAATTTTTAGTGGTACTGTTGTTAGTTGGCATGCGCCACAACCTCCAAGGCTGTTCTGATATGACATTGCCAAAAACAACAGTCACTGAGGGTGCCAGCAGAAAAGATCTGCCTGTGTAACCTAGCTCATAAAGCCACATGCCACATGCTTCTACACACTGTAACTTGTCAGTAGGTGCGCCTTTAAGATACCAATAAGAACTTTAATCAATAACCATACAACTGTATAAATAAGTGTGTTAACAAGGCAATAAGAATGGAGGTACAGTTTCACAATGAAAATGTTCATATAATGCTGCACAGGATTTCTCATTTCTTCATTGCCATAGTGGATGATAATCTATTGAATGAGAAAAGGAGGGTTAATAAAATGGTTCGGCATATAACATGCACATTGTCACATTGTCAATGGGTTGGTTCCCAGTGGCAGGGCAACATGTCACACACACACAAGCAACAAGCAGCCCCAATTTGGTCCAGTTCAAACCAATGTGTCATGCTGGAAAGAATATTCTTTCTGTCAGTGCAGAGTACTAATAGACAAGTATTGAACGGGGGGGGGGGGGGGGGGGGGAGGGTCAACAAGATTGCAAAATGGTCACTGCTCTTCCCTTGCAGGGCTGAAGGGTTGGGGAGAAGGTTTGTATAAGTAGGAAAACAGGAGTGTGTGCGGACATCTGGGAGAAGGTAAAAGAATGGTGGTGTGTATAGTGCAGAATGGACTCTCTATTAGGTCCTACATGCATACTCACCACATCAGCATTGTACATGTACAATATCCCACCCCCACTTATAAAGAATTAAGCAGAATGCAGGGAATAGTGTTACACATCAGATGAGCAGGAAGGTATTTAAAGATGCAGGGTCAAACACATCGGGGACAAATACATCGGTGTGTCTATAGGCAGGTAAGCTCCACCCCCCCCCCCCCCCCCCTTTATAATGGTGAGGGGGGCAGTGCCCTATTTCTGACAAAAATGCAGGGGCAATTTTCCTCATGTCCCCCGATGTATCCTAAGGTTTCCAATCTGAACAACCAGGGGACCTGGGTGCTGTTTTGGTCAACCCAGTTTGTCACTGGTCATGCATGGGCAGCAGGTGTCAGTACGATGTTTTGGGTGGGCTAGTACATACGGTAACTGGCAAGCAAGCAACAAGCACACACACAAGCTGTAGAGGTGGAACACATTCAACAGCTCTCATGATAGCAAGATGCTTTATGAATGTAAACAATTTAAGCATGATTTCTACAATTTTAACCAAGTTGTTTTCTCAGACAACTGCTAACTTGACCACATTCTATTCATTACAATCACATTACCCTTATCATCTGATCATACAAATAGGAGGAGGAGAATGGTGGGTACATGTAGTAGTATCCATCAAAGGCTTACTGCCTCTACACTTCCCAACCCTTCTGTATTTTGTGCCTCTATATGTCCCAACCCCCTCCTCCCCTCAGAAGGGCTTAGTCCCACCCCCCTTCTCCCCTATGAAAGACAGAGAGTGGCTCACATGTTGTCTCCTGCACTAAGCCCTTCAGAGGGGAGGAGGGATTGGGACATACACAAGTGCTTAGAGATGGAACTCACAACCATCCACCATCCTCAAGAGAACACAGCTAGGTTCAGTAGAATATTTGGATGGTCACAGTAAGCTTCTCTTGGATATCATGTACTTTGTATCTTGGCTATCTAGAGAGAATCATTCTTGCCCAGGGTACTAGCAGCTAGACATATTTAACCCATTCTTGACCAGGGTACAGATCAACCCAACAGGTTACATCAGCATCAGCTAGAAAGATTCTTCCTAACATATATACACCCTAGGAAATGAGCTGGGAGCACACAAACCATAGAACAGACACGACAACCGCACAAGCTCAACTCACCCCAACCTACACACACTATCAGCTCATCACATAGAACACCTCACCCAATGGACAATACCAGCCGTCGAATGGCCAGCTTCATATTCTAATTAGAAAGTGTCCAGACCTGAATGGGAGCACACAAACCATGGAATAGACATGACAACCACACAAGCTCAACTCACCCCAACCTACACACACTATCAGCTCATCACAGAGAACACCTCACCCAATGGACAATACCAGCCGTCGAATGGCCAGCTTCATATTCTTATTAGAAAGTGTCCAGACCTGAATGGGAGCACACAAACCATGGAACAGACATGACAACCACACAAGCTCAACTCACCCCAACCTACACACACTATCAGCTCATCACAGAGAACACCTCACCCAATGGACAATACCAGCCGTCGAATGGCCAGCTTCATATTCTAATTAGAAAGTGTCCAGACCTGAATGGGAGCACACAAACCATGGAACAGACACGACAACCGCACAAGCTCAACTCACCCCAACCTACACACACTATCAGCTCATCACAGAGAACACCTCACCCAATGGACAATACCAGCCGTCGAATGGCCAGCTTCATATTCTAATTAGAAAGTGTCCAGACCTGAATGGGAGCACACAAACCATGGAACAGACACGACAACCGCACAAGCTCAACTCACCCCAACCTACACACACTATCAGCTCATCACAGAGAACACCTCACCCAATGGACAATACCAGCCGTCGAATGGCCAGCTTCATATTCATATTCTAATTAGAAAGTGTCCAGACCTGAATGGGAGCACACAAACCATGGAACAGACACGACAACCACACAAGCTCAACTCACCCCAACCTACACACACTATCAGCTCATCACAGAGAACACCTCACCCAATGGACAATACCAGCCGTCGAATGGCCAGCTTCATATTCTAATTTGAAAGTGTCCAGACCTGAATGGGAGCACACAAACCATGGAACAGACACGACAACCGCACAAGCTCAACTCACCCCAACCTACACACACTATCAGCTCATCACAGAGAACACCTCACCCAATGGACAATACCAGCCGTCGAATGGCCAGCTTCATATTCTAATTAGAAAGTGTCCAGACCTGAATGGGAGCACACAAACCATGGAACAGACATGACAACCACACAAGCTCAACTCACCCCAACCTACACACACTATCAGCTCATCACAGAGAACACCTCACCCAATGGACAATACCAGCCGTCGAATGGCCAGCTTCATATTCTAATTAGAAAGTGTCCAGACCTGAATGGGAGCACACAAACCATGGAACAGACACGACAACCGCACAAGCTCAACTCACCCCAACCTACACACACTATCAGCTCATCACAGAGAACACCTCACCCAATGGACAATACCAGCCGTCGAATGGCCAGCTTCATATTCTAATTAGAAAGTGTCCAGACCTGAATGGGAGCACACAAACCATGGAACAGACACGACAACCGCACAAGCTCAACTCACCCCAACCTACACACACTATCAGCTCATCACAGAGAACACCTCACCCAATGGACAATACCAGCCGTCGAATGGCCAGCTTCATATTCTAATTAGAAAGTGTCCAGACCTGAATGGGAGCACACAAACCATGGAACAGACACGACAACTGCACAAGCTCAACTCACCCCAACCTACACACACTATCAGCTCATCACAGAGAACACCTCACCCAATGGACAATACCAGCCGTCGAATGGCCAGCTTCATATTCTTATTAGAAAGTGTCCAGACCTGAATGGGAGCACACAAACCATGGAACAGACATGACAACCACACAAGCTCAACTCACCCCAACCTACACACACTATCAGCTCATCACAGAGAACACCTCACCCAATGGACAATACCAGCCGTCGAATGGCCAGCTTCATATTCTAATTAGAAAGTGTCCAGACCTGAATGGGAGCACACAAACCATGGAACAGACATGACAACCACACAAGCTCAACTCACCCCAACCTACACACACTATCAGCTCATCACAGAGAACACCTCACCCAATGGACAATACCAGCCGTCGAATGGCCAGCTTCATATTCTAATTAGAAAGTGTCCAGACCTGAATGGGAGCACACAAACCATGGAACAGACATGACAACCACACAAGCTCAACTCACCCCAACCTACACACACTATCAGCTCATCACAGAGAACACCTCACCCAATGGACAATGCCAGCCATCCAATGGCCATCTAGATATTAAACTAATAACTCACGTCATTCGTTATAGCACCTATTAATAACTCTGAACATATCACTGGTTTAGCATTAAGGTAACGCATTGGGGATGCAGGTTGGCGGAACTAGGGGCCACAAGAGTCTTAGACCAGTGCGCCCCCCCCCCTCCCCCACACCACGCACACACACACACACACACACACACACACACTTACTTTCTTACTGCTTGCGATGATTATGGCGCACATCCATACGGTAATACCCCCCGACTGGAAAGGAAGGGGATTTTTCTTCCATCTCCGGCGCTTCTCTGCTTGATATTTACTAATTAGAGTGCCGCTTAATTGCATTTATTAACCTCGGCCCAACTTAACGTAGGTACTTGTATATTCCTATTACTGCGCACTATTGTGGGTTTATACTGCACACGCGCGTTTCCGAGGGGGGGTTGATACGCGCCGAATACTTGTGTAATACTAAACCCCCCTTCATATCCATCTGCATACTGCTCATGGTATGTGTATATCTCGATACGAGTCAGGATATTGGTCTGCATACGCGCATGTCTGCATACCTATCTGCATACGTTAACGTGGGCAGACCTCTGCAATCTCTGCATACGGTACTATGTCACGCAGTGTAATGAGATCTATGCCCGACTGAATCTCCACCTGGTCAGGGCTAATGCTTACAGCTATCCTCTCTAGGATAGCTCGTCTACTGTACTTTGTATTCAATCAAATAATTAATTTTGTTGTTGATTCTCTTGCTCGAAAAACGAAAGCGAAAAATAATCACACTGCGTTAATGTTTGAAAACACGTTTTCAATGCACAGACGTGTATGAATGTCCGAAATTGCTGGACATGGAGCCTATAGCATCATAAGCCCATGCGGCCATGCCCACTTTCTATCACTACTTACTCTTCTAGGAAATAACTGGGGAAGGGAGTGGCATGTGTATGTGTACATGCGCAATTGGCATCCATGCCACACCTTCTACACCTATGTGAATTTACTATAACATGTAGGCACCGTGACTGAATCACTCCACTGTACAGCTTCATGTATGAAGTATTACCTGCCACATGCCCATGTGATGTACATGCAAGACTATAGATACATAGATACAACATCTCATTGAAAGAGTACATGAACTTTGATGAAACACAAGCCAATGCAAAATTACGACTCAATTAGTATGATATTGTCTGGGGCCTTCACTTGGTAGTTGATCTTGAGGATGTGCTGGCCATTTGGGTGAGGGGATGGGTGACCCTTTGCTGGGAGAATGCACTCTCTTGATCTGTGTGGGTAAACATCATCTTGTCTGCAATAGAAACCAAAGTATGTCACCTTTGCAACAGCAGCAACATCACCATGAAAAATGAGGAGGAGGGAAAAGATCACTTCATCAGTCCCTCGCCCCCACCCCCCCCCCAAAAAAGTGTCATCAGGCTTGTATCCTTTTTTCATCTCGTCTGTACCCCTAAAGTGGTGAGTGATGGGTGGCCTGTGAAATGTTGCTTAGGACATTTCTGTCCAAAAAGAGGCCCGACAGAGCTCTGTGGTATGTGTGCATGTGTGTGGTACACAGATGCTTTGCGCCTACAGACCAACATGTCCTTGTCAGGACATTATGACACTAATGTGTGCCCATGTGTGCTTACAAGTGTGGATGGTTTGCCTGGATCATCATTCCCTTAGTTCACATCCTGAGAGGAGTTCGTGCTCAAAAGGTGATGCAATTACTTACTAAAAGAATTTACCCAAGGCAGCTATGATGAGCAGCTCACATACCATCTCTTTACCACATCCATTTCATGATGAATCCATCGCATCAGTGTCCCTTCATCCATCTGGGGGTGTGGACTCGGATCTTCAGAGCAAAAGCCTTCTGAGTGCTACATGTGTTGGAACAAAACCATTATTAATTGGATCACGGTACAATAGTCGTAGAGCGCATGTACATGTGTCAATGCTTAAATAGCGCAATAACAAACAATAAAGGTACGACATTATTTGTTGGCCATCACGTGCAGTTCAAACCTACCTCTTCAGCTTACTTGGGCGCAGCCACACCCACTGGCTATGGGCTGTATCCGATCCTAGGTATTAAAGGAATTGTTCAGTGCTCAGCTGTGCACAACCATACTAGTGACAATCAATACGACCCCACAATGTTTGTAAAAGCATATATAATGAGACTTTACATGTAACTTAAAACCTTTTATATTTTTCAGACAAAATGGAAGCTAGGACAATAATACGCACAGAAGCAAATGTGTATCATCTTACCACTTTGATACAAGCTAGCTGTGTGTGCCTCCCCCACCCTCGCCCATCCTTATAAATGGCTCAATCCATGAATGCATGTGTATACACAATACCAGAACAGTTAAAAATAAGTGTGTGTGTGTGTGTGGGGGGGGGGGTGGGTTGCAGCAGGCTTGCATTGTAAGGTCTGTACTGTGTGTACAGACCATCTTGGATGGTGATTGCAAATATGCATTGCTTCCCATGTTAGTCCCCAAGTCCTGACAGTTTTTGGGGTGGGCTCAGTGCCATTAACACAGGGGCTACACACACACACACATACACACACACACACACACACACACATACAACTCAGTGACTGCATGTACATTTTGAAAGGTAGAGGCTAGTTGGGTAACATGGAGGGAACAGTGTGCCTGAAGCAGTTAGGGACAACGACAATGTTGATACCATGACAACAGGGCCAAATGGGTGAGTTGTCCACACAATGGACTGGGGACTGCCCAGGCATAATGATAGCCATCTTGGATGGTGTTGGTGATTGAACAATATATGCATTGCAGACATGTTTCCCATCTTAGTCCCCCAGTCCTGACAGTTTTTGGGGTGGATTCAGTGCTATTAGCACAGTGGCTATACACATACCCAAGACACTATGACTCTGTACAGATCACTAGAGGCTAGTTGGATAACATGGAAGGAAGAATGCTCTAAAATGTCACAGGGGTGTGCCTGGAGCAGCAATGTTGCTACCATGACAACAGGGGTAGTGTATAGCCACATGTGCTAATGGCCCAAAGACTTGGGGGACTATTGTGGGTAACATTCTGCCATGCATAAATTTGCCTTTTGTTCAATCGCCGTCCAAGATGGCTACCATTATGCCTGGGCAGTCCCCAGTCCACTGTGTGGGCAACACACCCACAACTTACACACAAAATTCAGTGACTGCGTGTAAAGACCACTGTACATTTTGAAAGGGGTGGAGGCTAGTTGGTGTAACATGGAGTTTTGAGAGACCCAGGAACAGTTTGTGACATGTGTTGTTGTCATGACAACTGGGCACACGGGAGTGTTGTTGTCATGACAACTGGGCCCACGGGTGTGTTGTTGTCATAACAACTGAGCCAAAACAGTACATTGTTCCCCAACACACTGGATTGGGTAGTTACAATGGGGAAGGCGATAATTAAGTCACATGCAATCAGGAATGCTATGTTTTAATTAATGACTATCAGGCTATGTACTCTTACTGGGATCCATGGGTATAAGTTATGTTTAGCTTCCCCATGGTAGACACAACTGGAGCCATCGACTAGCTAGATTTTGTTCAAGGCTGCAATGTACTAGTACGCTTGGTTCGATATGCCTGGTTCAAGCTGGACCTAGTTCGGTTCAGCATCAAAAGGATGGTAGAGGCAATAGCTCATTTCGCGTTATAATCCTAGCTTGCAGTGGGAGGGGCGGATACAGGAATTTCCAAAGGGGGGGGGTGGGGGTTGAGACCCGCGCGATACGAAATGCAGGGATGGAGTGCTGACCGCATCAGGCCCGATACGAAAAGCGGGGGGGGGGGGGGTGCTGTCCGCCTCAGCCCGATACAAAAAGTGGGGAGAGGGGGGCTGCTTAGCAGAAAAGGGGGAGGTACCTTAAATGAAAGGGGGGGTTGCAACCCCCAAACCCCCCTGCATCCGCCTCTGAGTGGCTATAAATGACGATGATGAAGCTAAACTTGACTTATGGCAAGCGGAGGATCCACTAATATATGATAGTAGTCACGGTAAACAGAAATAACGGACTCGGAGAACAAAAACATCCATTGCTAAAATTATGTCTACTTTGGGCTCACCTCAGCGTTTCGTCAGAAAAGCACAATATAAATTTTAAATTCGAAATAGTTCCCGCTTAATAGTACGACCTTAGCGCCTGCGCAGATACATGATGGGCCGCGCCCAACGATTTGGATTGTGAGGTAAAGGATAATAATTTTCTCACGTGACTGTATTTCGACATTGGTGGTAAATTGTTGCATTTCATCATTTACATCAGAATGCAATTGTTTCAATGCCAGTTACAATGGTCTTTAATGCGTTGTATGGCATTTTGTAGCAATAGCTGGATATTTGCAGCATTAAAAATAACAGCGATCTACAGTTGGTGCAAAGTAATGTAAGACTGCAGTATAATTATTACTGCAGTAGTAAACCGTGGTAATTCTCTGTAGTATTCCTAACTTTTTTTCCTGTGTTACGGGCTAGTGTAGCCACATGCTCCGGTTATAACTATGGACGGTATGACATTTTCTCTTACTACTACAGACCATTATTTCCTTTCTTCTTACACCACCATTGCCTTCAAATCCTACAAGAAAATAAAAAACATTCTCTATGAGAAAGCTGGTGGCAATGGTGGTGTAAAAAGGAAGGAAACAAGGGTCTAATAATAAGGGAAAATGGAATAGTCCTATATTTAGCACACGAGCAACATACTATATCCTACATATAGAAATGTGCTAAAAATAGGACTATTCCATTTTCCCTTATTATTAGATCCTTGTTTCCTTTCTTTTTACACCACCATTGCCTCCAAATCCTGTATGCTACCAACTTTCTCACAGAGAATGTGTTTTATTTACTTGTTTCATTAATTTTTATTCATACACGATTATGAGCCGTAGCATGTTAATTAAGTAATCCATCATGATATGAGAGGGAGATTGTAAACGTACGACATACCTTTGAGTGACCTTACTCTTTTCGCCGAGCGAGATGTACGTTCAGGACTATGGCAATATCGCTGTCTTTTAGCAGCCCGTTCCTTTTCAGGATCTGAACGATATCTTGCACGTCCTTTTCAGGATCTGCTTGATACCTTGCGCGTCGAGAGGTCCGTTTCTTTTCAGGCTCTGCTCGATAGTTTTCACTTTGAGAGGCCCGTTTCTTTTCAGGCTCTGCTCTGTAGTTTCGCTCATGAGGCTAAATCTAATACGTCGTAACTTTGCTCGTCGTTTGGCTTTCTTCTTTTCCTGACGAGAAGGCATTTTGATTAAAAAAAAAAAAAACTACTTCACTAAGTTACAAAGAGCGTCAAACCTACAACGATCGAAGCACAAGAATGATTATAGTACGCACGTGCACGTTATTAAATACATGTAGTGCCCAATTTGCAAAACCGGATACATGCATGCCACAGTTAATTACCACTGCGTGTAGTGCCCAGACGGTACACATTTGATTGCATCCTGTATACTGCTAGTACTTCGTATAATTGCGGTATAAAGTGCGAAGTATGACATATCCGAGTCGTGTCAGTGCAGTAAGCTTAACTATACATGTGTTAGAAAATACACACACAAATGTATTGGAACGATTACGTAACTACGTAACCTCACGTGATGTATTATTATAATTGTTGTTATAGAGAAGTGCTTGACAACCGCCACGCGCAACTGTATTGGAGTAGATTCATAGTCAATATAAACGCGAACGATTCTCTTTTATGGTCCTTCGAGCCGGGAATTGACTATGACTGATCAGGTGACTTTTTCTCAAAAGAAACGGGTCCGTTCAGGGCACCGTTCGTCGACTACTCGACTTTTGGCGCAGGCAAATGACGAACTCCAGTCGTTGGAGAGGAATTTGGCGAAATTGCAGCAATTGAAAGTGGCGCTTCTCGAAAAGCTAGACGTCCTTCGTGCACTTGACGCAGAAATTGTTGAGTTGAGTTCGATTCTGACTGAGGACGAATTAGACGACGAGATACTCCAAGCGGACACATTCGCCAAGAAGATTCGTTTGGCGGTAATTGAAATTGATGCTGCATTGTCAAAATGCAGCATTTCTGCAGATTTGACGCATTATCATTCAATCCGTTCAAACATTTCACCCAGATCGAAGACCATTCAATCCCGTGTGCAGTCTCCTCCGCCTCGAGATGATGTTCTTCCAGAATCTCCTCGTAACTCTCATATATGAGTTGATCCCGATTATGAATGTCATCAAAATAACGCGACACGCTTCTAACAAGACTCTCGATGAGCGGATGACTTACCTTGTTGTCGTCGTCGTACAATAAGGCAAGAACAAGCAGTTACGTGTTTGTTTGATGTCACAAAACCGCGTGGTTGTAGAGAGCAAAACTATTTTCCAAACTCGTACCCAGTCCCACGTATATCTCGTTCTTATTCTTCTTCTTGTTGTTCTTCTTGACCACGCATAACTCGGGATCGGAACAATGTTAAGAAATGAAAACCACACCAATGGCTTCAGAATTCGTTGGCATTCTCGCTTCTGTGGTCAAAACGTCTCGAGGCTACGTGACATATATCGGTGGTTGTGTTAGCATAAAAGAGAATCGTTTGCGTTTATATTGACTATGAATTTACTCCAATACAGTTGCGCGTGGCGGTTGTCAAGCACTTCTCTACAATAACAATTATAATAATACATCACGTGCGGTTACGTAGTTACGTAATCGTTCCAATACATTTGCGTGTGTATTTTCTAACATTCTCCCCCCGTTGACTACAAGTCAACTGTGAGAGTGAGAGTCATTAAATCTAACTCCTTGATACAGCTTGATATTGCTTGTTGTGCTCTTTTAAATGCGGCTCGTTTTGGACGTTGCACTTTGTCTGTCGTACATGTGTCTTCCACAATTTGTGTTTCTCTTCTTTCACCTGAATCACTGTTTTTACCTGAATCTGAACACACTTCCAATGGATAGTGGTATTGCATTGGGCGTTTAAGAAACGATGTATTCTTTTTGCCACTGTTCACTCTGACTAACGCACCTCTGACTGCTCCATCTGAACCTCGTATCAACTGCTCTACCTTTTCCAATCTCCACAGGGTTCTGGGAAGTTCATAATCATACACTCCAACAATATCACCAATTGCAATCACTTCTTGACCATTAGATTTGTTAGCATATTGATGGGATTCCCTTAATTCAGTCAAATATTCCCTCCTACATCTACGCCAAAAATGACTCAGTTTTGCACCAAGATATGTGTCAGACTACACAATGTAATTAGTTTTTCTCCATAAGTTGGATCAAGGTCTTAAGCGCACAATGGGTCGGGCAAGCTGAACAACTTATGACCAACTAGTAGATATGAAGGTGTAAGTGGTTCTTCCATGTCATCACATGACACATAGGAGATAGGACGTGAGTTCAGTGTGATCTCCACTTCAGTGACGACAGTCAAAAGCTCATCATATGAGAGTTTAGATCGTCCAATAGTTCTCTTGAGACATCTCTTCATTGAACGTACCATCCTCTCAAATATTCCTCCCCACCAGGGAGCTCTTTCTAAGTTGAAAATCCACTTTAGGTGAATTTCTGCAAAGAAGTTTTGCATAACAGGATCTTTGAGCATCACTGAGATGACTTTACTTGCAGATTTAAAAGTTTTCCCATTATCTGAAATCATTCGGCAGGGGAAACCTCGTCTTGCTGAGAATCTCCTGACGCTTCGCAAAAATGCCTCAGTTGTTAGGTTTGGGACAATATCCAGATGCACCGCTCTAGTCACACAGCATGTGTAGAGATATATCCACACTTTGGTGTCTAGGTCATTCACTATGTAAAGAGGCCCTGCAAAGTCCACTCCAGTGTATGCAAATGGTTGAGCTTCTTGGACTCTGAAACCAGGCAATGAAGGAGGTGGTGGAGGTTGAAACGGTTGACTATCAAATCTTCTGCAAATTACGCAATGAAACAGCAACTTTTTCACCACTTGCCTTCCCCAAACAATCCAAAACCATGATCTCAATTCTGTCATTGCATCCTTCATCCCACCATGCGGTACTTACTCATGGCAACTCTTCACAATTAGAGCTGTTATATGGTGGCTTGCATCCAAGAGAATTGGATACTTAGCAAATTCCGTAATATCTGCTTCACTCAACTGTCCCTTGCACCTCCACAAGCCTTCATTGTCAACAAACATACCAAACTGTCGCTTTCACTGGCTGAACTTGTTTTCTTTAAGTAGGAACTCTTGCAAGATTTTTATCCAGTAGATTTCAGCCCTTGCCAAATCGAAATCAAAACTCTGACTCTTGTGTCAACAGTCATTTCTGTTTTTCAGAACTCTCAAAATCTTCATCACATTGGCAGTAACTCTCAGCAGCCTTTGATATGAGCTGAAATCTTCACACCTCACTACAGCTTCTTTCAAAGCAGATCCATCCACTAAAAGATTGTTTGCTGTATCTAAAGATTTAGTCTTCAACTCTGATATCCAATCATCAGGAATGTATTCAGCATCAAAAGTATGTTCAAAACTGCTGCACAACCATTGAGGACCATTTAGCCATAGTAAAGTCTCAGAAAGTTCTGACAGATTCATTCCACGTGGAGGTATATCTGCTGGATTGCTAGATCCAGGACAGAACTTCCAACACTCAGCAGGAACAAGCTCACGAATGCAATTTACTCTGTTTTGAACAAATTGCTTCCACTCTCTATTACCTGTGATCCAGTGTAGTGTAACCTTGGAATCAGTGAAGCATACAGGTGATCCAAGTGACAATTACATTTTAAGTGCATTTGTAACACTGGAGAGTAGCTTTGCCATCAGCAATGCTCCTAAGAGCTCAAATCTTGGAATTGTTTGGCCATGAATGGGTGCCACTCTGGTCTTGGAAGCAACAAACCGCAAACTACATCCCATTGGTGTCACGATCTTTAGGTATACAACTGCAGCATATGCACCTAAAGATGCATCAGAGAAGCCTTGAAGGCTGCAAACCATGTTTTTTTTTCTCAATTTCAAGAAAATAACATCTTGGAACTGAGATTGAGGGAGCTTGCTGAAGGCTATCAACTAATCTATTCCATTTTGACAGAAGTTCTCCAGAGATAGACTGATCCCAGCATAACTTGGCTTCACATAAGTCTTGTGCTAGCATCTTGAATTGAATTGTGACTGGCGTGATGATACCCAATGGGTCGTAGAATCTGGATACGAGACTAATGTTCTTGCTGACTCTGCAATGTGATTAATGTTGAGAACTAGTCTGTCTTCCATTATATTCCAATGCACACCTAGAACTTTATGTTCTTCCTGAAGGTACTGCTCATCACCAAGGGTATTTTTTGCATATGACTCATCTTCTCCTCAGTAATGTGTTGGTCCAAAGTGGTCAATCATGATTGAAGCTGTTCCTGATGGTTGATTCTACCTTGCACCACTGATGAACTGGAAACACATTTTCTCAAGTTGAACCCACCGTCAGACAACTTGTTCTTTGCCTTCACAAACAATTCATACACACTCTCTTCATCATCAGCACCAAAGGTAACATCATCAACATATATGGACAAATGGTGCATCCATGGACTCATATTGTTTCATGTGAGGGTGTATTGTAGCTTGAGGAGAAATGGACAACCCGAGTGAAACGCATCACCACAAGTTTTGGCAATTCCTTTTCAATATCATCCAGCCATAGAAATCATAACATCTCTGTCCTCTTCATCAACAAACACCATTAGGAATGCCTTTTCTATGTCTCCCACTAGGGCAATCTTGTGCAGGCGAAATCGAAGAATGATGTCAACGATGTTTAGGCCAAAGGTAGGACCAGCAAAAAGACATTCATTCAGAGAAAGCCCATTAGATCTTGCTGAAGCATCATACACTACCCTCAGCTTTGTGGTTGCCTTGTCCAACCTAATGACAGGATGATGTGGGATGTAATGTACTTTGCCTACCTTGCCAATGTCAGGTTCAGCCACAATTTCAACGATCCCTTTATCTATTTGCTCTCTGATAACAGCGTCATATTGCCTGAGAATGTCTGGACTGAAGCTAGCCTGCAGTGACGTATCCCAGAGAGGGTGCTCCGAGTGCTTCACCCCCCTCGGCCAAAATTGTAACCGGTAATAACGTATTTAAATATAGTAATCCCTATGCCAAACAATTGAAGGGCCCGCACTTTTCGTATTGGATCTGAAGCGGACAGCCCCCCCGTCACACTTATCGTACCTCGCCCGATCTGAATCACCCCCTTCGCTGAAATCCTGGATACGCCGGCCACTGCCGTAGTGTGCAGGTATTAGTGTCGTGGTCCATTTGAGATTTTTAAAAGTGATGTCTGCTGGAGACATTTCAGTAAACCTCGTAATCTGCTCTGACTCAATTCATATTTATCAGGTAATGTGGAATGTGATTCTTTCCATGGCAGCTTCACTTTGTATCTGTTGTTACAGAAGGTCAAACCGTCAACAAACTTTTCGTACAGCGAAGGTTCACTGCTGTTGATCCCCAAGGACTCCAAATCCCAAAACTTCTTTAGTCTCATATCTAGGTTTGCCTCAGATTCAGTTGTATCAGAGGATGCATCCAGTCGCAGTACATGTGAGGAAACAAGATTTGCTACAGACGGTTCACTTGAGATACCATGTACAGGTCCCGACAGGACCCATCCAAATTTTGTTTCAATCGCCGTTGGTTCACACACCCCTCTCATGACATTCCCAGTTACCACCTCCCAGTAGTGATCAGATCCAATGAGGATATTCACATCAAGATTTTCACCACTGAAGTGTGGATCTGCCAGATCCAATCCAGAGATGTGTGGGAATTGTTCAGCCACACACATGATTGGCTGCCCGGACAAAGGTTCGCAAATTAGAGGTACTGCAAGAAATGCTAACTCCAAGCTTTCTCCAGTTTTGGTCTTCATAGCAAGCCTCACAACATCACAGCTCTGCCTTTTCTCTTCAACTGAACCAAAAGTTTTGATCAGCATTGTTTCTACTTGCTCAGTAGGTAGTGACAGTGCTGTCTTCAGTCGATTTGTTATGTAAGATCTCTGACTACCAGAGTCAAGAATCATCCTGGCTGGTATGACTAGGGATGAACTATCGGGCCGAAGAACACCAGTTGTCACTATCTGAAGTAGTACTGGAGTTTTTGCGTCCATGTACAATGTCATAACAGGAGGTTTACTTCCTTTAGGTACACGCTGATGATTTATACTTTCATCAGATGCGCTTGATGACGAAGATTCTTTCTTTTGGGCAGTCCTGAAACAAATGCTAATGTGATGTCTTCCTGATCAATTGTAGCACTTTGTGGTGGATTTGCAATCCCTACTCATGTGGTGTTTCCTTAGGCACAGAAAACATCTGCCAGTCTTAGTCAGTACTTGCATCCTGGCATCAGAACCAAATACTGTCTTGCATGAGACTGATGAGTGTGACTGTCCACAATAAGAACAGCATACGGAAGAAGAATCACCACTAATCAAGGCTGCAGCGGTAGGAAGGTCTTTTGTGCCATGATTCCTGCTAGTAGTGACAAATGTTGCTCCAGCTCTCTCCCTCGCATAAATTTCTTTCTCATTCACTGCCATCACTTCTTCAAAGTTCCACTCACCATCAGTTATCGTTCTGCTTACAATGAGCCGAAGCTCCTGTGGTAACTTGCTCATTAACACAGAAGACAGCAGGCTTCCATACAACTCGGAAGGAATGCCTAATGATTTCAGGCTCCTAATGTGGGATTCAATTTGGTCACGTAGATATCGAAGACCTTTGAAGTTAGAATGAGATGTTACAGCCTCCAAGTTCAATAAAGCATCCATATGTGTGCTGATGATTTATTTCTTGTTGCCATACCTCTTTTTTAACACAGCTACAGCTTCCTCGTAATTTGTATTTGTGAGTGTCAGACCAGATATAGATTCAGCTGCAGATTGCTCCAACAGCGAGTTCAGGTAGTTGAACTTGTTAATGCTCGTCAATTCAGGATTCAAATGAATAGTTGACTCGAAAGAGTCCCAAAATGTAGGGTTAGATTATCATTGAACTTCTTGATGGAAAGTTTCGGCAGCCTTACTTTAGTTCTAAAATAACTGCTGGACTCTGGCTGCGTTCTCAACGATTCCATGGACTGACTAGGCCTACGCAGACCTGAAGGGTTACTAACGTAACTCTCGATATCTCACCAACTTTCTCATGGAGAACTTTTTAGTTACTTGTACGCACAATAATTACCACAATTGTTATATGAATTGCATTATCCCTTTTTCAAGGATGCTGTTATTAACAACTCATGGGTAAGAGCAAAGAATTACAATGTGGATTATTTATTCCGCTACTTTTAACATTTCAGCTATCATCATCGCTACAATCATTTTCGTGTCTGCTTACTGCAGTACAGCGGAGATTGTGAATGTTCTACACACCACGTTCAATGGAAGCAAACCCGCACCGTGTTATCAATGTACCACCAACAATATAAATCTGTGCACTACAACAACAAAATTAGATCATTATTTCATTGTACATAACGTACTATTATTCCTACTTGTCCAAATTGCAAAAGCTAAGTAACTAAGTTGGAGGAGCGGTGTGTATAACTGCCAATTTGCCGAATTGTTTAATTTTTATCTCTAAACCGATGCATTGAGGGAATTTTAATAACAAGGTGCTCTGCACGCATTTAGCATGTGTACAGGTAAAAAAACCACAGCGTAACTCACACACAAGCGCACAATTGAGCTTTTACAAAAATATGGTTCGTCGCTTATGTGCGAATTGATGTGCATCCACACCTCGTCGGATGGGGTGGGGCTGAGGGGCATGCTAGAGTGGAAATGAGTTTTTTTTTTTTAATGGTGTTTATTGTAGTTATTGAGGCTAACGGCGCCGGTAGTGTTAAGCATTGGGATGGTAATAACATTTATCACATATGCTGTTCAATATTACATGTACCTACAATTCTACCTTAAATGAATATATAGGTAAGCGCTTTGAGTTCTTACCTTACCAGTTATCTGCCCCACACGTATAAAGGGGTAGCCATCAATAGGATAGGCTAAGAATACGAACAGTTTTTATACAATTCATTTCCTACCTTAAATGAAACGCTCTCCTAGGTAATTGTAATATCATTCATTCATTCGAATGGGTATTTTAAATAAATCTATTGCCATACTCTTAGTACCAATATCGTACCCTACCCTATCCACCCCATTTTTATCCCAGCAGAGTGAGTGGTACCAGAAATTTCAACTCACTGGTTACTCATGACTAGCATCGGGCACTTTAGAAAACTTGTAATGAAGAAATGGCCCATACATCGGCGGTCATCTTGCATTTTATTTCATATTGAGTTCTAAATTATTCGAAATCGAATTCGAATTGTGAATGTGTTATAATTAAACAACGCAGGCGAGAGCCGAGAGAAGCAATAAGGCAGCAATTGTCGTGGCATAATGTAGTTCTTGCTTGAATGATTGAGGAAAGGCGAGTCTCATGTATAGCGCAAAGTATTATGGCCAAACTCCCAATTAACCTAAACTACGCATGTACACTGGGGTAAATGCAGGTATATTAGCTAGCTATAGCCATGTAACATATAATAAGCCACGTCATGTTCTCCCAGTCTGTAGTACAGCTCTCCATTCCGCAGCTGAATTTCTTAGATCTCAGTGCTGCTTTGGATATACACCAATCGTCTTCACATTCACCTAGCGGTGGTGCATGTCCTTATAATTAACTGAACCAGCGTTTCCATGTTGCCGTCTAAAGTAGCTATACATTCACCGGCCTGCCTACACGTGCCGTAATTATGCTATAGCCAGCTGACAAAACTTTTCCTTATACATGTAACTGTGTGATATAAAATGGCAGGGTGTCTTGCCAAAATTTATCCAAGTATTTAATTTGGCGGGGGGAGGGGGGGGGGGGGGGGGGGGGGGGATTGAATATTCGTGACAGTCCATTGATCACTATAAATTATAGCATACATATATATATGTATATATATATTATAGCTAGTAATATTGAGCCTACGGCAGGGTCTACGGAGTAGCGTCTCAGGGATGGGGTCCCTAACACGTTCTTACACCGGCCTGATTTGCCATGGGTCTGCCAGTCAGGTCGGCCTGACAGGCCCGCTGGCCTTTGGCAACCCTGCCCCTTAGGGTTTCAAATCCTTCTGCATGCAGGTGACTCCCAATCTTCCGCGCGGTACATCGTTCATCAAAGGTGGTCCCGCGAATTCCATGCTGCATGCTACAATATAAAGCCGATTGTTCAGACCGGTTTGACAAGGCCTCGTTAACTCACGCGCACAATGACGCATTGTACATATCGACCGGCATGCAACTACGATCTACTTCACTGAACGCTTAATCATGCATTTACTCCTAACTTCACATTCTTGCAGGTTTAAATCGGTTATCATAGTGAGTAATAGGGCTTATACCTTAAATGGACGATTCAAGATTTTCCGACCAGCCTCCTGTAAATCTTTATTAATTCCTATGGCGGATAATATTACAACCTATCGCTCGTCACGCCCGGACATAGAAGAGGCTAGTAAGCATACATTGGTATAAATACGCGACTGCACTACAGAATATATTACGAGGCGGGAGCAACATCAGCAGAAAATGTTTGTGATGAACTTCCATGTCCAACTGCAGGCAGCCTGCATTCTTTCACTGGCAGTGGTGAATTACGCCACTTTAGAGGATAGATTGACTTCACTCATGAATAATTTTCAGGTTTAGGACGGCTTGAGTTATGCACTTTATAGAACGTGATGGAAATGGCCAGGCAATGAAGTGTTCATTTCGAATAAACTTTTTGGTCCACATGTACAGTTCGAAATACAAGATAACTATGATAAGTTTATCGCATCCTGTAACGTCCTTCGGCAAGCAAGAAGTAATGATTGCACCCCGTCAGTGAACTTGAATCGCGTTCGGAACATTACGTGCTCATAAGTGGAGCAACAGCCTGTAAGTTGCGTATAATAATTGTAACTATATTGGAAAGCGTGCATTAGTATATGATTTGTCATTTCCCCCTCTAGTACATTAATTCCATTTATAGTTGCGAGCAAGTGATTGAATTAATGTGCGCCTTGAATGAAATTGCTACGATCCGGATTCCTTTCCACATAGCGCAGTTGTGGCAGCCCTTAGTTTCTCTTTTATCACTACACCTCCATACTTTAATGCTAACAATGTTAGATGCAGATGGATAATTCTTGTAACCCTGGCCATACACCTACTATGCTATTCATCTGTGATTCCAGAAAATTATTGGCAAAGATTTTTTATTTATTTACTTTATACAGACCATAAGTCTACCTGGGCAGTTGCTGGTGGGCTCTTCAAATCTGAGGAGGGGTCTGCCGAAACTAAATATTGTTGCAGTTCAATTGGACATCATGTCATTATCGCCCACAGAATATGAATATGGGTGTTCATATAAGCCAGTATTTAAAACAAATTGCTTAGTTTCAAATTGGTCAATTGTGTGGCTGGTTAAATTGCAGGATTCAAGTGTGTGAGAATGATGAATAACGCAACACCATTCAAAAATTCAAAGTTGTCTTGTGCGAAATGTAAGACTATTACATTTCTTCTTCTTATGAGACCCTTGTATCCTTACATTTTACACCACTATTTCCTTCCAATCCTATATGCTGCCAACTTTCTCGTAGATAATATAAAATATGGGTTACGTCCCGCTACGCTGCCTCGCGATCGACCCCATAAAAATTGATGTAATATTAAATATAATTGTATATATTCAGTGGAAGGTAAAATTTGGGCGGGTTTGACATAGTACGTCATGCACACTGATCGCGAAAAACTGATCTAATTTCGTCATTGTAACTACTGAGATTGTTGGTGATCCATTCATCGCACGATGCGGGTTTGCTATCTTTGAATGTTGTATGTAAAACATTCACAATCTCCGGTGTACTGCAGTAAGCAGACAGATCGTCGCATGAAAACGATTGTAGCGATGATGATAGCCGAAATGTTACAAGTAGTGAATAAAGAATCCACACTATAATTCTTTGCTCTTACCCATGCGCACGAGTTGTTGATAACAGCTTCCTTGACTGCCACCAATGCATTGAACTGGGTGTCACTGGTGTTTTCACGTGACCACGGTAAGTTCTTCAAAAGACATACTGCAAGAAGTACCTTGGAAGCCTCATCGGTGATATTTACCACCTGTTATAAATGCAAATCTGAAAGTATTATATTGTCTTGGGATACACGCACCGTAGATCCTGGAGCTAAGCTACCAAGGAAAAGAACACCTCTAATAAGACTTTCCAAATTCTCATCTTTGTCCGCAGAGTTTTGTCTCTTAGTAGGAGCACACTGCATAGTACTGCTGGAGATCACTAGCATTACAGCAAATGTCGCAGCGAACACCATTTTTGTTTTCCGAGATGGTTTGCAATGATCTATACACAACTTTATATACAAATTAAGGCATGCAGGCAGATGAAGGAAACAGATTACAGATAGCGCACAAAATGCGAATGGCTTGTTTGAATAAGCAACGTCATTGATTTCAGTATGGCTAATCTCATTTTCAATTATATGATGCGCGGAATCACCTTAAATGCGCAACAATTTGTAGGACATAATGTTATTTGTTCAGAGTGAAAATACATATACATGTGTTAAGTTTCGTCTTATATTTCGCACAATTGTCCTACAAACTTTAGTTTCGTCCTATTGTACAGAACATGACTGATATTTAGCCTAATCCTCGTGTTTTTTTTTTAATGTTCTGCGTTTATACGGTTTTTGTGCTTCCCTTTGCATTGAATGAACACATTTTAATCTAAGCATTCTTGTACACATATCAAAACTACAGCAACGTCATTCACCTCGCAAGACTCTCCATATACACATGAAGGCAATACAGACTTGACACGCATGGCACGAGCTGGCCGATTTTAAGACTTCATCTCATCTTCAAAGAGTGATAGTTATCACAAACGTAGCATGTTAAGGTTACTACGTTCATCAGTTTCTTCAAAGTGGCCCAGATGGCCAGTTTCTAAATGGGCTGGCCACCACTCAAAGCGGGCCAACGATTTAAATTCGGGCTTGACATGAACATAAAATTCTGTTCTCATGACAATGTGAACAGACATGGATGCAGTGTGTTTTACTGCTTGACATTTTTATAAAAGTGTTTGGAAGTAATATTCTTCTAAGGCACGTTTGCTAAGTTACAACCATCGCCAAATAGGCATTCATGTGGGAGTACTGTCGAGATAGTAGTACTTAGCAGTAATTCCTACTAAAGTTTAAGTTCTGGACCAAGCAATGTAGAAGAGCATTTGAAGCTCTTAAGACCAAGCGTACTTCTGCCCCAATGCTAGTTTACCCAAATTTTAACAAAGAATTTAGTGTGGACTGTGATGCAAGTGATGATGACTTAGGAGTTGTCCAGTCGCAGAATATCTAAGGTACTGAGCATGTGGTGTGTAGCCAGGTGGATAATGATGCAGGTGGTCGGGTATTGCAGTGGACAAAATAGAATGTCATTAGGTTTCAGTGTGATGATCCTGACATTGTGCAGATGGTGAAATGGATGCAGCATGATTTCCCTAAAACATGTCCACATACAGCTAGCATCACTTTAGAGAGCCTCTGGTCCCAGCGTTTTTTACCGGTCACGGAAGGATGCATCGGGAAATGGTCAGAATCGCTGCTTGCAATTGGTCCTACCCAAGGTAGAACTGGTACCTTCCATTTTGCTTTCTGAGTTGCATGATGCCCCAACTGGTGGATACCTTGGAGTGACAAAGGTGCTAGACAAAACATGCCAGAGGTTTTAAAGGGTGGGACAATGGCTTGATATTGAAGAATGGTGCTGGGCTTGTACTGTGTGGTGCCCAAAAGTCTCCCATGAAGCACCTGCATTCTATCATGGAGGTTGATAAACAGAACAGCAAACCCAATCAACGTGTGGCAGTGACTATTTGTGAAGGAATTTGTTGTTATATATGGGGCTCCTGCATATCTTCACACATACCATGGCAGAAATTTTGAGCCTAACTTTGTAAAAGAAATTTGCAGGTTACTAGGGGTTGTGAAGAGCAGGTCTACTCCCTATCATCCCCTGTCCAATGGCATGATTGAAAGATTCAATCGCACCTTGCTTTCAATGCTGAAAATGGTCAGTAATGAGGATGAACATTATTGGGACCACAATTTACCTTGCCTCCTGATGGCTTATCGTACCTTTCTCCATGAGACCACAAGGTTACACCATTCTCTCTTATGTTTGGACGAGAAGTGCAATTACACACTGACGTAATGTTTGGAAAACCCCCAGGCATGTCCACAGCTAGCACTTTGAAGTTTGCAAAGATGTTAGTACAACTCCTGACTGAAGCTTATGACCACGTTAGGCAACATTTGGGTACAGAGCAAAAGAGACACAAGCAGCTGTATGACCATTCAGTGGAAGGTAAACCTTTTAAGGAGGGAGAAATGGTCTGGTTATATTGCCCAGCAGTACCCCAGGGGCTTTCCAAAAAGCTCAATGCATATTGGAAGTGACCATACACGATTACAAAGGTGTATGATAAAGGAGTGTATCAGATTAAATGGAATCTCCCTCCACATAAGCAGCGGGTGGTACACTTTGATCGTTTAAAGCCATATCTGAACAGGCAAGAGGAACAAGGACCAACAGCAGACCATGTCTGACACTAAAAAAACAATGATGAAGTAGAAGACATGTATGACAACATGTTCATTCAAAATGGTCTGTTGGAGGTGAGGCCATTACAGTTCTGCAGCAGGATAACAATGTATTGCCAAACAATGTTTCAGTATACCAAGTGATCATGGAAAATGACCAGACTGAAAAACTAGAACAGAAAGCGCCTGAGAATGAAGGTTTACTGGATGTTACAGAGGAACCTATACAACAGCAAGGATTGTATCAATCAATTCATGATAGGAGACCACCAGAAACACTTGGAACCTGGATTATGTACTGACTAATGTGGACATGTCTGCTATAGGAGAGAGTGATGTAACAAGCTTGACTATATGGTACTCTTTTATGCAATAACTGACTAGTCTGTCTGGCTTTTAATGTAGTGCATGTGACCTTTACCCTTCCCTTGTATCCCTATTTAAGTGCATTGATGTATGCACAGAATGTCTATTTGCATATGAGAGTCAATAGCGGAACCAGTCTCTTTTACATGGTTCGATTCATTGTGCACATGTGTAGGAGTGTCACTGTGGATTTTAACCCATGCATGCTAAATGCATGCAGAGCATCTAGTAACAAAAAAAATCCCCCAATACATCGGTTTTGATATAAAAATAAAACTACTTGATAAATGCACATTTTATAGCTGCCGACGCTTATACGCTCATTCATGAAACCAAGCACATACCAAAAACATTTTGTGCGTCTACCCGACACTCATACTGCATGATATCAGTACTTCCTTCATGATATTTTCTCTAGGTACGCTTTGCTACACTTGCATACACCTCGCCGAAGTACGTGATTGAACAATCGATGCATTGATTGGCAGTTATATTCACCGCTCCTCCAACTTAGTTACATAGCTATTGCAATTTGGACATGTAGGAATAATAGTACGTTATGTACAACTAAAGAATGATCCATTTTTGTTCTTGTAGTACACAGATTTATATTGTTGGTGATACGGTGCAGGTTGCTTCCTTTGAACGTGTAGTGTAGAACATTCACAATCTCTACTGTACTGCAGTAATCAGACAAGAAAATTATTGTAGCGATGATGATAGCTGAAATGTTAAGAGTAGTGGAATAAATAATCCACATTGTAATTCTTTGCTCATACCCATGCGCACGAGTTGTTGATAACACCATCCTTGAAAAAGGGATAATACAATTCATATAACAATGGTGGTAATTATACTGTGCGTACACGTAACTAAAATGTTCTCTATGAGAAAGTTGGTGAGATATATAATTTGAAGGCAATGGTGGTGCAAAAAGCAAGGAAATAAAGGTCTGTAGTAGTAAGAGAAAATGTCATATTCCTATATTTTGCACACGAACATAGTATTTTTTCCAGCAAACGTGCTAAATAAAGGACTAGGACATTTTTAAAACCTTACTATTGCAGACTTGTTTCCTTGCTTTTTACATTGCCATTGCCTTTAATCCTATATATCCTATATCTCACCAACTTTCTCATTGAGAATGTTATTAGTTACTTGTTTCACATTCATATCGAAAGTTTCGCTAGAAACTTCCATATAGGATTTGACCCCGACTATGAATTTCATTAAAAATACGCGACCCGTCTCTAACAAAACTCCCGACGATCGGATCGTTAAGCTTGTTATAGCAATTGATCTAGAAGTCAAAAAATGAGCAGTTTCGTTTTTGTTTTATGTCATAGAACCGCGCGGTTGTAGAGAACAAAAGGGTACTGCCCGCCCTCGTACCCAGTCCCGGAACATGGTCTCCTTGGCAACGCATAACTCGGGATTGGAACACTTTTAAACAATGATATTTTCACCAATAGCTTCAGAATAGGCCGGAAGAGCCACTTTCATATACAATAGCCCATGTTATGTTTTGGTAATCAATCGTCTATACGGTATATGTGCGACGCATAATTAGATAACATTTTAGATATCTTAAAGTAATAATGGCAGCATCAAAGAGACCTAAGAAGAAATGGTCCGCTAAAAGGCAACGTTATTGGTACAGTCCTGAATCTGCTCGCTTGGCGAAGAGAGTACGGTACGGGAGGGCCAAGCGTACACTGCAGAGTCAAACAAGGCGATCGAAAGCAGTGGCGTCCTTGCGGGGGGAGGGGGGATGGCTGGGGGCAAGGCCCTTACTGCGGGACTCAAATGAGGGGGCGCCAAAATGGTTAAGATAATATGATTATACGCGTGAGTGAAATTAATATAAGGGACGCCTTTTATGGTTCTCCCCCCCCCCCCCCCCCCCCCCCCCCCCCCCCCCGGTACGAGACAGCCAGGACGCCACTGATCTAAAGAGTAAACCTATAAAGTTATTCAAAGGTATACAAATGTAGCTATCTACTCTTACTAAGCTTGGTTTACAAAATCACATTGGTGGCTGAGCATTACGGATCAATGTGCACGAACAAAGAAGAAATGAATGAAACAAGAAAATAAAAACCTTCTCTATGAGAAAGTTGGTGGGATATAGGATTTGAAGGCAATGGTGGTGTATAAAGCAAGAAACAAGAGTCTGTAATAGTAAGGGAAAATGTCATAGTCCTATATTTTTTATTACAGACCCTTGTTTCTTGCTTTTTACACCACCATTGCCTTCAAATCCTATATCCCACCAACTTTCTCATAGAGAACGTTTTTTATTTACTTGTCTAATTATACAAGTAAATAAAAACATTCTCTACGAGAAAGTTGGTGGGATCGGAAGTTTCGTTAGAAACTTCCATATAGGATTTGACCCCGACTATGAATGTCATTAAAAAAACGCGACCCGTCTGTAACAACACTCCCGACGATCGGATCGTTAAGCTTGTTATAGCAATTGATCTAGAAGTCAAAAAATGAGCAGTTTCGTTTTTGTTTTATGTCGCTGAACCGCGTGGTTGTTGAGAACAAGAGTGTACTGCCCGTCCTCGTACCCAGTCTCGGAACAAGGGGCGGGTCGTCTTCTTATTCTTCTCCTCCTCCTTCTTCTTGGCAACGCATAACTCAGGACAGGAACTTTTCTAAGCGATGAAAATTTCACCAATAGCTTCAGAATCGGCTGGAGGACTCGCTTTAATATAATATATGAAAAAAAAATTAAGAAAACAAGTAAATAAAAAACATTCTCTACGAGAAAGTTGGTGGGATATAGGATTTGATTATGACATTGGTGGTGTAAAAAGCAAGGAAACAAGGTCTTATCAGAAGGGAAAATGTCATAGTCCTATATTTAGCACACAAACAACACATGCCCTAGAAATGTGCTAAATATAGGACTATGACATTATCCCTTCTGATAAGACCTTGTTTCCTTGCTTTTTACACCACCAATGTCATAATCAAATCCTATATCCCACCAACTTTCTCGTAGAGAATGTTTTTATTTACTTGTATAAGATTTGATTATGACAATTTTTGATAATTTTGTTGTGTTATTCATCATTCTCACACACTTCACTCCTGCAATTTACCCGCGGATATTCATTGACGCTATTTGTACGTAACCGCGGAATTAATTTTGTGGATAATTTAATTTTAGATATCGTGCGATTGGCGCCTTACAACTATTGAACTGAACAAATTTTCTGCGTGCGACTTTTTTAAATGGGATAGATCAGTTTTTCAGGTACACGCTAATGCCAGCCGATCGGCTGTACGCTTTAGGTAAGGTTACTAACGCGCGGATCGAGGTGTTCAATTAGACGCACTGGTTGACACGGGCACTGTGAAGCAGGCAGATGGAGACTGCTGACGTCTTATTGAGAGGTAAGTATATGAGAGTGGTACGAAGTATAAGACAATCTGTTTGTACGCGCGGATTGTGTGGAAGGCTGCGTTATCGAAGGGTATCGTTGGAGTATTGACGATGGATAATTCTTTTTAGAGCCACCGCTTTGATGTGAACAAAATGACTTTTCTATGTCCAACCGTTTTGAAAATCGAATTGATTCCGTTGTTCAGGTACACACTAATGCCAGCCGATTGGTGATACGGTCTAGAGAAGGTGACTAGCGCTTGGATATTGATATTCCAATCAGACGCTCTGGTGGACATGGATGCAGAGAAGCGCAGGCAGATGGAAACTGTTTTTGTCCTTTGAAAAGTAAGTATATAAGAGTGTTACTAAGCACAGACAACCTTTTTGTACAAGCGGGTTGTGTGGAAGTTGTGGTATTGATAATTCTTTTTTGAGCCATTGGACTGTCATGTATATCTTTTTAGTACGTTTAGTTATAGTGGTAGCCAATGGTTGTGACGCACGAGGGTGGCATGCTTGTGAAGCATTGGGGTTGCATGCTTGTGAAACATGGGGGTAGCACACTAGTGACACATGGGGATAGCACACTTGTGACGCATGGGGGTAGCACACGTGATGCACGGGGGTAGCACACTTGTGACGCACGGGGGTAGCACAGTTGTGACGCATGGGGGTAGCACACTTGTGACGCATGGGGGTAGCACATGTGATGCATGGGGGTAGCACACTTGTGACGCATGGGGGTATCACATGTGATGCATGGGGGTATCACACTTGTGACACATGGGGGTAGCACACTTGTGACGCATGGGGGTAGCACACTTGTGACGCATGGGGGTAGCACACGTGATGCATGGGGGTAGCACACTTGTGACGCATGGAGGTAGCACACTTGTGACGCATGGGGGTAGCACACGTGATGCATGGGGGTAGCACACTTGTGACGCACGGGGGTAGCACACTTGTGACACATGGGGGTAGCACACTTGTGACGCATGGGGGTAGCACACTTGTGACGCATGGGGGTAGCACACGTGATGCATGGGGGTAGCACACATGTGACGCATGGGGGTAGCACACTTGTGACGCATGGGGGTAGCACACTTGTGACGCATGGGGGTAGCACACGTGATGCATGGGGGTAGCACACGTGATGCATGGGGGTAGCACACATGTGACGCATGGGGGTATCACACTTGTGACACACGGGGGTAGCACACTTGTGACGCACAGGGGTAGCACACGTGATGCATGGGGGTAGCACACGTGATACATGGGGGTAGCACACTTGTGACGCATGGGGGTAGCACACTTGTGACACATGGGGGTATCACACTTGTGACGCATGGGGGTAGCACACTTGTGACGCATGGGGGTAGCACACTTGTGACACATGGGGGTATCACACTTGTGACGCATGGGGGTAGCACACTTGTGACGCATGGGGGTAGCACACTTGTGACGCATGGGGGTAGCACACTTGTGACACATGGGGGTAGCACACGTGATGCATGGGGGTAGCACACTTGTGACGCATGGGGATAGCACACGTGATGCATGGGGGTAGCACACTTGTGACGCATGGGGGTAGCACACTTGTGACGCATGGGGGTAGCACACTTGTGACGCATGGGGGTAGCACACGTGATGCATGGGGGTAGCACACTTGTGATGCATGGGGATAGCACACGTGATGCATGGGGGTATCACATGTGATGCATGGGGGTAGCACACTTGTGACGCATGGGGGTAGCACACTTGTGACGCATGGGGGTAGCACACTTGTGACGCATGGGGGTAGCACACTTGTGACGCATGGGGGTAGCACACGTGATGCATGGGGGTAGCACACTTGTGACGCACGGGGGTAGCACACTTGTGACGCACGGGGGTAGCACACTTGTGACGCATGGGGGTAGCACACTTGTGACGCATGGGGGTAGCACACTTGTGATGCATGGGGGTATCACACTTGTGACGCACGGGGGTAGCACATGTGATGCATGGGGGTAGCACACTTGTGACGCATGGGGGTAGCACACTTGTGATGCATGGGGGTAGCACACTTGTGACGCATGGGGGTAGCACACGTGATGCATGGGGGTAGCACACTTGTGACGCATGGGGGTAGCACACTTGTGACACATGGGGATAGCACACTTGTGACGCATGGGGATAGCACACTTGTGACACATGGGGGTAGCACACTTGTGACGCATGGGGGTAGCACACTTGTGACGCATGGGGGTAGCACACGTGATGCATGGGGGTAGCACACTTGTGACGCATGGGGGTAGCACACTTGTGATGCATGGGGGTAGCACACTTGTGACGCATGGGGGTAGCACACTTGTGACACATGGGGGTAGCACACTTGTGACACATGGGGGTAGCACACGTGATGCATGGGGGTAGCACACTTGTGACGCATGGGGGTAGCACACTTGTGACGCATGGGGGTAGCACACTTGTGATGCATGGGGATAGCACACTTGTGACACATGGGGGTAGCACATGTGATGCATGGGGGTAGCACACTTGTGACGCATGGGGGTAGCACACGTGATGCATGGGGGTATCACACTTGTGACGCATGGGGGTAGCACACTTGTGACGCATGGGGGTAGCACACTTGTGACGCATGGGGGTAGCACACTTGTGATGCATGGGGATAGCACACTAGTGACGCATGGGGGTATCACACTTGTGATGCATGGGGGTAGCACACTTGTGACGCATGGGGGTAGCACACTTGTGACGCATGGGGGTAGCACACATGACGCATGGGGGTAGCACACATGACGCATGGGGGTAGCACACCTGTGACGCATGGGGGTAGCACACATGACGCATGGGGGTATCACACTTGTGATGCATGGGGGTAGCACACTTGTGACGCATGGGGGTAGCACACTTGTGATGCATGGGGGTAGCACACTTGTGACACATGGGGGTAGCACACTTGTGACACATGGGGGTAGCACACTTGTGACGCATGGGGGTAGCACACGTGATGCATGGGGGTAGCACACTTGTGACGCATGGGGGTAGCACACTTGTGACGCATGGGGATAGCACACGTGATACATGGGGGTAGCACACTTGTGACGCATGGGGGTAGCACACTAGCACACTTGTGACGCATGGGGGTAGCACACTTGTGACGCAGGGGGGTAGCACACGTGATGCATGGGGGTAGCACACTTGTGATGCATGGGGGTAGCTCTAATAGTTCCAGTTCCAGGATTAATGAATAAGGGACCCCCCCCCTCCTCCCCCCCCAATTTTACAACAAGCCTACGGGCCTGGGTACTACCTTAATTGTGACTCACACTCTTCACAGCTGCACAGAGCATGACCTCGAATTCAGCCGTATTTGTTGCTACATGTGCACGATGTAATATGTTTCCACATAATATAACACCATTTCATACATTATGCCTTTCTCGTACCGTCTTGCAGGTCGCTTAAATTGACGTCGCTGCATGGACCATTGATAGACAGCATTTCATATCTGCGGTGCTATATCCTCAAGCATTTCCAAGACCTCATCAAGCATTTCCAAGACCTCATCCGCGTGTAGCCTTAGCGCTCGCTTGGTCATACAAAAATACTTGTTTGATTATCTAAGCAGAACAAGGCTATATTAATCAGTTATTTACCTTTTTCGAGTGGGCTTTAAAATAGCGATGTGACTTTACGCTGCTTATAATCTAACAAACACTGACTGACAACTGTGCAGGATAGGATATGGGCAAATGACGTCAAAGCGTAGATCTGATTGTTAAACCGTCTGACTCCAGCTAGTAGCTAGGCAATTGCAATTGGTGTCTACATGTACATGTACCCCGCTTTGGATAACAATTTATCGTACGCAAAGATCATCGGTTAATATCATGCATCTTCAGGTCTGACCTGACAGGTCGGGCTCTGATATTCGCTCTAACGAACGGACTATGAATTGATCATGATTTGTACATACCGTCCTCTTGAGTACGATGAGCGGTGGCCGTGTACATGTACGGATATACGGTACATGTTCGGACGGAAACACGGGCATTGAATTAAGGATCAAGGGAGGTGCGAAACCCGACATTTACGGAAATGTGTATATACGGTAATTAAGGTGACGGGCGAAACACGAAAATTCATAACATTACGGCAATATAGATATACGGTATAGGAGACTGCTCCGTGCACCACGATTGACAACGCTGTGGCATGCGGTGTTCTGACTTCGGACGGTGCGGTAGTTTTGGCACAAATCACATCCCATAGGATGGAGGGGGGGGGGGCCGCCGCCCCCCCTTCCCCCCCCCCCCCCCCCCCAAAGCTATGGTAGATCCGCCGCTGCGTACGTCGTACGTACGTCGCAGGAATAGAAGCGATGCGACGTCGCAGCGATAAACCACACCTAAACCACGCCCGATACTGGTGCGTTATTAAAAAGTGAAAGTGAACTTTTTGCGTCAATTTGTGAACTAGGCTTAACACCCGTGTCGCATAGTCTCGTACCCAGACCGTCTATGACGTAAGCGATTATCGCTGTAAACAGTATAATCACTACGTCTATACGTATAGACGTAGTGATTATACTGTTTACAGCGATAATCGCTTACGTCATAGACGGTCTGGGTACGAGACTATGCGAATCCACCATGTGATGTGGGAGTAGGAAGGTATTATGAATAAATCAGCCCCTTGACTGATGACATACATGCTTTTTTTTCAAACATCATCACAACTACATTAGAGGAGTGAATCCACCATCTGGATCAAGAGAAGGAATCCACCATCTGGATCAAGAGAAGGAAGGTATATATATACACTAATCAGTGAAGTAAACGTATCAATTTTTATCACTAACACCCCTCAGTGGAGTGAATCTGCCAACTGAATTCTCACTGTCATCAGTGGTACAGGAGATGAAAGATATGAAGGCTATAATGGAGAAGCACAATAAACAGATGATTGAGAATTTCAACAGACTTGCAGGGGAATATAAGACGCTGAGCAATGCATATCTGGATCTCAGTGAACAGTCATTCCAGGTTGAGACCAGTCCCTTCAAGGTTTATAAAAATAATCTGCATGCTAGCATGTTATCATCACCATTTGGGCTTACCCATATAGGATGATCTCCTTGTAGCGGTTGGTGTGTTGTTCTGCAACACTCTTAATAGATCCCCCAGTTCACAGGTTGTAAGGGTACGTTTTTATTTGTATGCATGTGCTTATAAAGCATTCAGTGCCCTGCTGGTAGGAAACTGTTGTCAAAAAAGTACTAGGACCAGAAGTAGCTAAGTCAAAGTCAAAAGTCAGGAAAGCACTGTCATTTTGCCTGAAACGTCTTTCTGACATAAGGGCAGAAGAGAGGCGAAGGGTTGGTAATGTATGCATTGGTTAAAATTAATTTGAATGACACTCAGGTTCTAGCAATGAAGCCATTTGAGGCATTTGCAAACCTCAGTACAGATGAATTTGCGGAACGGTTCTCCTCTTTTCTGAGGGTTGATACAGACAACCTTTCTGAATACAAGCCCAATCTTGCTTTCTTGGTAAGTTTTTTTTTCAACCAGAATGTGTTTCGTGTATGATGTTATTCTATCTCTTTTAAGCGCAAGTTTGTGAGAATGACACCAACAAGCAAAGATGGCACCTACAAACAATTTGGCCAATGGCTGAATGATAACTATTGTAATGGTAAACCATCTCTTGTAGATATTCAAAGTGTGGTTGAGGAGGATGTGGCTTACAACTATGGTCACAATTCAGCTGCAATGGAGTACACTTCATACCCAGCATATGATCACAATTCTGCTGCCATGCCTGACGATTTGTACCCATCCACTCACTCACCACAACTGGATGGGTACTTATATGAAGGTCAATAGTTAATTTTACCTATTTATTGCTGTGGCAACTGCTGTCAGTGTGCATTTATTCATCATGTATTCCTGCTGTATGTATACCTTCCGCATGTCATCTTTGCTAAATACTCCGAATGATAATTAAAGAGGCTCGAGTACAACGTTTACCATAAACGTGGGCGTCTAATACAGAGACTAGCTGTAAGGATACATCAAGAAGCAACGTTGTCTTTAACAGTGGCGGATCCAGGGGGTTGGGGGGGTTGCAACCCCCCCATTCAAACCCGCAATGAATAGTAACAATTAAGCGAAGTAAAGATGGCTAACATTCGTAATGCAACTACAGCACTGCGAGCAAACAAACGGCAAGGCAGTATCATAACGTTATGTAGTGTTTTGCGCATGATATAATAAAAAAGCGATGGACCCCGGCCCCTCCCCGCTTCATGAATATTAATTAACCACCCCCCCTTTCTGGATCCGCCTCTGTCTTATGGGTCTGCGATCAGCGATGCAGTGTCTGGGCACGAGATAAGCACGTGACCATACTTTGAATCAATCCTGTAATCACGAGCTGGTTCAAACTGTTAAAACATCTGGTTCAGATTGAGTCAAAAAGTCATTATCAGGTTGTAATCAGTTTGAATCAACCTGGTACAACAGCCCACAATCAGACTGTGGTTATCAACAGCTTTGGTTCAGACTGTGACCCACCCCTGGTTCAAACTGTTAAGCACCACCAGTTTTGAATCAGATTGGTAACTTCTGGCTGTGTACAAACATTCGGTAAGCCGTTGCGCCGCGTTTGAAGCGAAGTGTGGTGAACACTCCTCTACTTTGGGGTTCCGCTATTTAAAAATGTATTTGTCTCACAAATCATCCTGTAATTTCCATTACTACGTTCCACCTCTACAGCTCTGTGAGAAAAACTGTTAGTGTACGGGTGTACGGCTAACAGCTCTCCATACCAATACCCCACCTTTTCGTTGTGTTCGTATCGCGCAACGTTCCGCGCCACCATTTGCCTCATGTAGCAGTTTTTATTTTGCTGTTGAGTTTTGTCTGTCTAAAGGTGCGTGACGTTATTTTTACGTGACTGTTATAGCGCCCTACGTCCACAAACCAGAACTTGTCCACCGTTAGCTGGTACGCTTTTCAGCTAGCTCTAGCCAACAATCTTAGTTGGCAACTTCCCTACATGGTTGTATCCAAATATAAACTAATTAGTAATTTCCGTAGATGGCGTTTTCTTAAAATAGCTCGCGACCGGGGCGTTTTTGACATCACGTTGCTTACGACCCTAACTTAAAGGTTCATCAGACATGTTCAGACATGTCAAGTTGCCCTATCAGTATGGGCATGTATCTGAACCTGCGGCATTAAAAAAAACTTGACTCGTGTTTGGAGGGACAACGGAGATTATCTCTTAGTGGTGATGGAATGAGAGCACAACGATATACAGTTCTGCGTTGGTTCCGTGTCATAAAACGGTGTGCTTTTAGCAATTCCTGTTTCTCGTGCCCAGTCCTTAAATAGTTCTTGGTCGTCGTCTTCTTCAACTTAGGACGGTATAACTCGAGCCACAAACTACAGCGAAAAAGCCCCTTATACGGTAGTATGCTCTATGTAGGAATTGTATCTAGCAAGTTCTATAGGAACGTTTTATAATTTATTTTAATTAATGTTTAATCGAGTAAGCCGTAATCGAAAGAAGAGGTCTAATATAACCAACAAGCGGAATACCTTCAAAAGCAAGAAGAGAACAAAGCTATAACCCGAGTGTGCTATCAAGAGTCTCAAAAAGAAGAAGGCTACAAGGCCGTTTCCGAAAAGAAGGCCTAGCTCTGTATGTGTACGCGACAGCTACAACGCAGATATTGAATCTAAGCGATCTGCTGAAAGGCAGAGGACCTCGAGGAGAACTGCGCTGCTAAAAGACAGAAATACGTGACAATTCAGCTGCCATTATGGCATTTGAAAGGAGTCTGTATTGGAATGCCCCACTGTCCAATTGGTTAAACATGTTGCCACGAGAGGTGGTGGTATCGCAGGGGTTACAGAACTACCACTACTACGTCTATATAGAGCGATAATCGAGAAACGGATCACTTACGCCTTCATAGCAATTGAACGACAACACTAAACTGTACATTTTGATGTTGGCGCCAGGCCACAAAATTTTGGACTTCCAGAGAAAGTATGCTCCCAACTTTCTCATGCCCCTTCTGGTTTGGTCCCCTCAAGCATACACTGTGTAAAAAGGCTTGCTATAACTTGTACATTATACGCTACGCATTGTGTAGAATGTATACATGTATAACGTCCCAGTACACAAGTTATGCACTGTATAACAAGCCTTTTTACACAGCGACAATGCGCCTATCATTGTTATGTGAGACACCCTCCCTGGGGTGTTTATTAATGAGATTTGACCTTTATTAAATCAAGTAACCCATATTCGTGGGTTTATAACAGGTCAAATCACAAGCTTCTGTGTGCATGTATTAAGAGGTCAATTAATGGGTGTGTGGTAATGGTATTCACACATCAAATCCCCACCTACATGTACAGTACCCGTAAAGCGTATAGATTGGTAACTAAAGAAACACGATTGGTGCTACTCTTGTTTTCCGCAACTGTTCCTAGTTATGCGCCTATCATTGTCACATTGGTATTTTGCTTATTAAAAAATCACTAGTGAATTATTAAATGTTCAGGCAGTATAAAAATACGCCACAAAATAAGAAATGTGCTGCTATAATACGAGACATTTCTGGCATCTAAAACATAAAGAGTTCGCGTAAGATCAAAAATTCAACCCAGGCAAATGACCGTGAGTTCTGGGACAGGAACCACAGAAATTTTGCTGAAGTATATATAGCCAGAAGCTACACAAATCATCAGTAGTACAAAATATCTCCAATGACATATCCATGACAGTGAGTCCACTTCATTATCTTTATAGACCACCAGGTAGTTGCCTGGTTTTGCCTGGTGGGCTCAGCCAGCAGGTAAAGGAAATGCCTTCCGATTTGATCAATGAATTCGATACAGGATCTGCTGAGACACAAGGGTGCTCACTGCCATAGGATCTTGGAACTACAAGTCTACCACCAAAAAGATGTTTTAGCATGATCAATAATGGCATTGGACCTTGCGTTTTGGATTCATAAATTAAATCATAGTAAGGGCACTAGTAAAAACTGGCCCTTGTGTGAGCTTAATTATCTGATGTATGAGTATGAAGTTGGCTGTGGTTAGTGTGTAGCTTCTCTTTTGTTGATCTGCTTCTGTAGGAGTGCAATTACACATGAACGTTCTGAAATTGAATGAACCTTGACTAAATATGTCTTTTGCATCAGGGTAGACTCTTCATCAGCCATCTCTGCACCAGTCACCCTTTTCATACTGAATGTATCAAGGTACTTGGTAGGATACTCCTTTGTTGCACCCTTCACTATCCTTGTAAAAACAAGGGATAGTGATTCCTAATTCAACAGCAGTTGTGCTGATGAATGCAGAGTCAGCTCTTACGGTCCGATGACTCCCAATATATGGCTCACAGAACCAAAGCAACCATGCTGTACCAGTGGGAAGTGCAGACCAGTCCTTGTCTGCCATATCAACCTTCCTTTCCTCTCTCATCATGACACCAGTGACACCATCAGCTAGGTTTTTGAACCCCGTACCAATACCTTTTGGTTTGCAAATGATTTTCTGTGTGTGCGGAAGAGCATATGATATGATGATGCTTCTGTTTGACCTATGACCCAAATGAATTCAACAATAACTACACTACCAGAGAGATGAATCTTGTCAAGTTGCCGCTCTTTGAAGGCATGTGTCCCACCAACAACTAGGAGATTCTCAACAGCTGCAGCAACAGGTTCAGCAACAGACTTGTCAACTGGAGCAGCATATTCAACCATGGAATTGGAGTCTACAACATCAGGAGTCTCATCTGACTCAGAACATTCTCATTTGTGCTGTTCTCCAGACCCTCATCATCTACTTAATCATTGTAATTGTTATCGATTGTGAGGCTGTGCGTGTTCCATGCACTTTCACTCTGTGGCTTGTCCCATGTTACTAACCACTTTGTAGCAGGGCCTGCTCCTTCCTTTCTTACTATCTCACCACGCATTTGAAGCCTGTTTCTCAAACTCCAGTGTGGCACCTCTTGCACCACTTATTTTTGTCACTTTTGTCTTCACCTGAATTCCAATGTTTAAATCCTTTGCCATCGATAATAGCATAAATAACGGCGACAAATTAACAAGCATTCTTCAATTACTTAATTGCAAATGACTTATTGGGATAATGTTAATGTCTGCCTAGTGGGTATGAGAAACTAAAGTGTCAAATACTGGCAGGCCTAACATACATGTTATGATGTAGAGTGTGGTAAAGTTTGCTGTATGAATACAATGCTTTATTCCACAGGCATGCTGAGTCATTGTGCTTGCTTTCTCGCTATTATCATTGTGATGCTCTTGATATTTACCATAGGTGAGTTGAATATCCTCCCCCACCCCTGTCCTGAGGAAATAACTAGATGGGCTCGGGACCTTTTTTAACCACCTTAATAGGCTGTATTAATTTTACGTGGCATTTCACCGCTGATTTTTAAAGGATGCATGAAATTATGTATTCACAAATCTGCTGATTTTAACCAGTCAGCAGGAGGAAAAGGTATAGTAATGTGATATAAATTAGGGTCACACTGTGCTTTCAATTAAATACAATTGTGAAGGATAATCTTTAGCTGTATATTTCGTTGTGTAGGTGCAGTGGGGCAAGATATACTGGAGGCTCCTCAAACTACCACAGTCAAGCCTGGTGAATTAGCAGTATTTACATGCAAGGCATCCACCATGGTGGCTGATATTGCTTTTGTCGTGCACAGAATTGAAAAAAACAACTGGGCATCTTATGGAATCTTCCAGTCACAATTAATTTTACATCCGAGTTACAAAATGTTAAATCTCACTGTTCCTGGAACTGATTATAACAATGGACTTTTAGTGGAATGCAGTATTGTTATGCCTGTAACATATTGGATTGTGAATAAGCCTCAACCACCAGCACAACTGATAATTGAAGGTTTGTGTTGGTGATTGTATTGTGTACATGTTATGATTGGCAAGTACAGTGTTGGGTGTTTTTATAAAGGCCAAGATTTAATTGCTATTGAAACGTCAGAAGACATAATCATGGCAATGTTCCTTCAACACCCAAGGCTTTCCGGCAGACATTGACTTACCTTTGACAGACCTGCAGACCATCTCACAGGTGTGTAGAAATGCATACGCCTGTCACTGTTTGAGGGTCTGTTCAATGTTTGCCGAAAGACCTTGGGTGCTGGGCGGTACAGCCCTGGCCTCTATAAAAACACCTGACAATTTATTTGCCAATCATTTGGTTAGATAATATTCTTGTGTGGAAAAGTTGTTATAGCGCTTGTTTAACACTGTCCGTGAAATTAGACGACTTTTTTCGTCGAACTTAATATCTGAACCTGTGGCAGCAGATTCAATATAGGATTGATCGAGGGTTGATGAATGTCATTAAAAATCTTAACACGCGTCTGGAGGGACAACAGAGAAACGGATCGCTTATCTCTTTATCGTGGTGGAATGAGAGCACAACGATCTACAGTTCTATGTTGGTTCTGTGTCATAAAACGGTGTGGTTATAGAGAAACTAACAATTTCCTGTTTCTCGTGCCCAGTCCTATAATAATTCTTGGTCATCGTCTTCTTCTTATCCCTCGAAAAGTTTTATTCTATTTTTTATTCTATTTGCAGGTTTCTAGGGATAATAGCTAGCCGTGTTATTCTACCTACTGCATGCTTATTACTCAATGCTGAACAGCTATATCTATAAATTGACTATAATCTCATTTCAATTAAGCCACTTACACTTAAAAAGCATAAATTATACTAGCGTCCACGTCTATTTTATTCTATCGCATAGAATAAAGCTACAAATTTTTACCATTAATGTATCCCCGTAATCGATCTGCCATAGTTCCGCTACAGCTTCCACTCTTAACATTTGTGTTTGGGATTCTATCTGTAGTGTGATGTTGTATACAATATCTGTGCACTGGATGTCTCAAAGAAACGTGGTTTTCACGATATTTCAAGTTAAAGTTTTTTTATTCTATTTTTTATTCTATTTTTTATTCTATTTAAAAGTTTCTAGGGTTATTATTCTTAGGAAGGTATAACACGAGCTACGAACGGTTTTGAAGAACGGTAATGGTACCAATTGCTTCGAAATTTACCGGCACGTTATCATTACATGTCATATAGACACCAAGTTCTATTTAATAATGATATATAATAGATTTTTATTAATAATTTTAGGCAGTATTAATGTCCTAACCTGCACTAAATTTATTTGGTGCAGTTTAGTTGTTACTTTGGCTAGTGAAGTTGTTTTTCTAAACATGCAAAATGAAGAGATCTAAGCAACTAGCGGAATACTTCCAAAAGCAAGATGATAACAAAGCTAAAGCCCGAGCGCTCTACAAGGCCAATCACGGAAAAAAGAAGGCCTCTGTACGCGACAGCTACAAGGACGATATCGAATCTAAGCGATCTGCTAAAAGGCGGCGTTATGAAGAGGACCTCGAGGGAAACCGCTCTGCTAAAAGGCATTGATATGAAGAGGACCTCGAGGGAAACCCCGCTGCTAAAAAGGCAGAAATACGAGGACAATTCAGCTGCCATTAAGGCATCTGAAAAGAGTCGGAATTTGAATGACCCCGCTGTCCGATTGGCTTAATGTGCTGCCGAGAGGACGCGGTACCACAAGGGTCACAGAACAACTACTACCACCCAAAGGTATGTTATGGCATGTTGTATTAACATTTAAAAGCTGTGCTTGCAACATTTGCACAGCATCGTAGGGCCCACCCGACTATGTACAGCACGGATCTGCATACAACCATTCACTTCACATGCATGGTGACTCAACTGTGTGTCCAGTAGTGTCTATTGTTTTATTCTGTTGTATAAAGTGGTTTCCTTATCTGAAGCCTTGTCTAGCCATGTACCATGTATGTTGCAACTGTATGAATCTAATTGTGGGCTGAGAACTATAGTGGGGGACAGCATCAAGGAAGTATATTGCGATTTGGTGGTCAAATTAAGTGGCGATATCGCGGTCCATGCACTAATAGAGTGCTTTTTTTATCTGCAATGTTGAAGGGAACTTTGTCCCTGATTTTATTACTTTTTAGGGGTTTAATTTTTCAAGTTAAAAAAGGGTTAATTATTTAAATTCAATATTTAGGACTTAATTTGGTACCGCGTTGATTTTTTTCCAATGAAATCGGTTTCTGTGGGATATGAGACATCCAACACAACTTTTCCCATATTTTTTCTATGTTCCGTTCTCAAACTTGAGTGTCCACCCGGGGGTACAATTGGACACCGGGTAGACAGCAAAAAACGTTTTTGTCGTTCGGTTATGGATTGGACCTAGTGGCATTTAACGGTACCGGCTTATAGAACAAGTCTTTGTAGGATCGGGCCGAGATAAGTAAGGCTTAAATCCTTTCGATACCCGTAAAGCGAGCTGTGCTAGCGGACCTATCCATTACGCTCCGTGCGGTACACACCTATCGTATACTAAGGTAAGTTTTTTTTGCCAACGTTCATACAGATAGTAAAATAGCTGTTTCTCTGGACTAGTGTTTGTCAAAAAAAGGTGATTGAGAGCTTTCAGCTGTCTGTTTAGGCATATGTTTAAAAGGACATGTACGCGTATAGACTATACTCGTACATGACCTTTTAAACATAGGCCTAAACAGACAGCTGAAAGTTCTCAATCACCTTTTGTTGACAAACACTATAGTCCAGAGAAACAGCTATTTTACTATCTGTATGAACATTGGCAAAAAAAACTTACCTTTGTATACGATATGTACGTACCGCACGGAGCGTAATGGTTAGGTCCGCTAGGACGGCTCGCTTTACGGGTATCAAAAGGATTTAAGCCTTACTTATCTCGGCCCGATCCTACAAAGACTTGTTCTATAAGCCGGTACCGTTAAATGCCACTAGGTTCCTTCCATGACCGAACGGCAAAAACTTTTTTTGCTGTCCTCCCGGGTGTCCAATTGTACCCCTGGGTGGACACTCAGGACAATAGACATTAAGTTGTTTCACTTTTCTACATGAGTTTAATTTATTCATAGTTAGTTTAGCAACCGCACATCAGATCTATCCACGTAAAAAGGGAGAAAACTTTAGGAACGTGTATCTTAAGATTACAACGCAGAAAAAATATACTAAAAGTTGTTTTGGATGTCTCGTATCCCACAGAAACCGATTCCAGTGGGAAAAAATCAACGCAGTACGAAATTAAGTCCTAAAAATGGAATTAAAATATTTAAACCTTTTTTAACTTGAAAATTTGAAGCCCTAAAAAGTTACAAAATCAGGGAAAAACTTCACTTCATCATTGCAGATAAAAAAACTCTCTACTAGTGCGTAAACCATGATATTTCCGCTTAATTTGACCGCCAAATCGCAATATACTTCCTCGATGCTGTTCCCCACAAATGAAAATAACTGCAACCATATCCTTTTCGCATAAAGCTACTCATTGTATGAACCCAAATCTCATGCACTTATGGAGTATAATGGTGGTCTTGAAAAAGCTATTCTTAGGGATAGTGAGCTTCCAAGTGAAGTAAATGATGCCTTTTATAAGTCTCATCCATTGCTAGCTCAAAAAGTTGTTACTAAATTTTTAGATCTGCCCGTGCAGCAGTAAGTAAGATTGGGGTATAAGATTGCGTATCAACTTGTTTAAGCCACCATCAGGTACTTCTAGCAGCACTCTCACATTTATGTAGTGGAAATAAAAACAGACCTTCTGCCCACATTCATAAAGCTGCAGACCCTGTCCACAGATATTACCTCACCTGAGAACATATACTTATCGATCGATCTACATGCTGCCATGTAGTTCACTTCCTTAGTTCCCACACTTAACTGCATGTAGGTTACACCTCCATGTTTAGATGGGAGAATTTTTACTGGATCAAATTTGTCTAATAGAATTTTAGCTCAACTGACACACATACACCCCTTCCCTCCCTGTCATTAATATGATGGAATTGGACCAATAGAATTATAGCACAGTCTGCACATGTGTTAAGGCATTGCAGGTAATAAAAACCACTCACCCGCTGAATAGTGCACTTTGCAAAAAAAGGTAAAAATGTAATAATACTCTATGTGGATGTGTAAAAGCTTTGCACTTTGCTTTAAAAAAAAAAGAAAGTGGTAAAAGTTTTATCATACTCTCTGTTACATACATGTAGATGGCTGACGACCTTCGCGGGTTTTTCACCAACAAGGGGTCGGAATGGAAGAGTACATTCATCCTCCGACTCCTCTCCCCTTCACCCCGCCTCCAGAAGCCCCGCTCCTGCCACCACCACCAGCAGTGCTGCCCCCACCACTACCAGCCACCACTACCCCCGCCGGCACCACCAGCGCTGCCCCCACCACCACTCCCGCCGGCACCATCAGCACTGCCCCCACCACCATAAAGGGGATCGTCCACGTTAATCCTACATTTGATTATTGACTACAATACTGCTATGACAGGGTGAAATAATACTTGTGAAACAAGTAAATAAAAACATTCTCTAACGAGAGAGTTGTTGGGATATACTATTATAGGATTGACCAATGGTGGTGTAAAAAGCACAGAAACAAGAATGACAGAAATTTTACTGGAAAATTGAAATAGGCCTATATTTAGCACAATTACAGTATAACAGCGCATGACTGAGTAATGGGCTAAATATAGGCCTATTTCAGTTTTCCAGTAAAATTTCTGTCACTCTTGTTTCTGTGCCTTTTACACCAACATTGGTCAATCCTATATTCCAACAACTCTCTTGTTAGAAAATGTTTTTATTTACTTGTCTAGAAAATTAGTCTCATTGTTTCCATTTGCTATATAAAATATACAATCAGAAAGCTAATCTCTTGCTTAGCTGTCCAGAACGTTTCCTAAGTGTTTATTTATTTCTAGTAATTAGCTATATAGATTTTTAGTGGAGTTGTTTCCGTTTTTATTGCATAAAACATTGCATAGTACACCTTTTTCCTAGGCCCAGGTATTTGAATTTGGCCAAGGAGACTTGGTTTTGCATAAACAAAGGACCCAGGTATTATCAAGTTCATATTCAGCCTCTTTCTGCGATAACTTGCAGTTGTAGTGTGTACTGTCTGTCCCCAGACCAGCATTACATAATGCTTGAGTATTGTTCCCAGACTAATATGATGCAATACCTTGTACAAATGTATATAGGCACAGGGTCTGGGAATGAGACTAATAACGTAGTCTTTCAGAATTTCACTTGCGTGCTATGATAAACACAGAAAGCCTGTGTGTGACAAGTGCGTTTACTATTGCACTAAGTGCTGTGAGTGCCAAAATCGCAAGCGTGTCGACCAAGAAATGTATTTATCGAGCAGCCGGCTAAACCCCACAACTTTAATCCTGTTCAGATAAAGGGAGGCTATCGGTGCAACCCTAGTTATCAGACAAAAAAGTGAATAGTTGCTTAACAAGACATGACAGGTTATGGCCCAATAGACCAAATGAGACTAATTTTTAGTGTTAGGTGTTCGACAAAATGGGCTTAAAAAGTCATCTAATTTCATGGAAGCGGTGTTAAAAAAAAAGAGAATCACATTGTGGTTTCATTTGTGACATATCAATAAATACTCTCAAATTAGGGCTAAGATGCTCATATGGCCCCTTATGGTATTTATTCAGAGTTTCGATTCGGTTTAAACCCACCCGTAGGTGCTGAGACCGAGTCTCACTAGGTCTCGGATATCCCACCAAGCTTAAGCCACCATAATTTTTGGGATCTATAAATTTATTGAGTGAACTGTTACGTAATCTTTCAAAGATGGCTGGTTCCAAGCCTACTTTCTCATTGTCTTAATTTAAAAATTCCCTTTTACACTTAGATTATATTTATGACCTTAACTTCTGATCTAGGTTGTTTCCTTCTTGACAATGGACCTTCTCGCCCACTCTCTGTCTATCATATTTTCTCCTTACACCTTCATAGTTTGGTTGAATTTAGTAGGCCTAACCCCTAAACCCATTCAGTGCTTTACTGTGTAAGAATATACTGATATAGGACCGACGGGGATATGATATAGAATGTCGGTCCCTATCCCGCCATATGACGCACTACTTCAATAGTTTTCGCAGAAAACCAGCTATTTCCAAGTTCGATTGGCTTATCACCCCTAACCACAGGTCATCCGAGATTTTTGCCACAATCACCGGTTCGTTCCTCCGCCCGCTATTAAACGGGTTTCAAACTGCCCATGGCTAGATCACTTGGTTTCGGGCTCTATTTGACTTGCGATCACTTGTAAAAATCGAAGTGATTCCCAGGGGTTATGACTTTAACCCTTGAACTGTGATAGGCTGCTAAAGTTGCCAAGCCAGATGGGTGCTAATTATACGTGTGTGGTTAACACATATGTCATTGTGCCAGAGACTGTGCAATATCGGAAATTTGGAGGATTGACTGTTCTTTGTATTTGCAAAGCTGCCTTGTAGTCCAATTAGTTTACAACCAATCCCATAATATATTGTAGTTGGTTGTACCATACATGTAGTTGCAGTCCAGGTATCTTGTGTATTTGATTATTGGTGCATGAAAACTTCCCACATTATAATAGGGTGTGTGTGAGATTATTCATATTCATGACAGTGACTTTTAATTTTATTATTAAATGCACTAGAGCTCAGTGGTTGAACCTAACAAATAACTTGTTGAGTATTATGATGTGGGAAATTTTCATCATTTTATTGCGGTATACGTAATCGTACATTCATATTTTCGTCGAAAAAAAAACGGCTGTCTTTCCATGCTTATAGTTCTTTAGCACAACGACCAAATGCTAAAAGAATTATATGAACCTATTCACAAAGTAGTGCGATCATAAACTAATTCAAATCCGCATAAAAAAGTACCCTCTTGATAAATCAGAAGTCCCGCGCATTGGTGTACCGTAAAGACAGCCATTTTGGTGACTTACTTGGAGAGGCCTTTTGCTTCCAATCCGCCAGAGTGTTCGAGCTGTCTTTATTAGCATACATTCAGTGGTCCAGGTACAGTCTCTTAAGCATGTTTTTTTGTGTGGCCATTGCTTTCTTGACCTCTCTTTTATGCCATCAAACCACACGAACAATTTGAACGGTGTGCCCACACAAATCAAGGATGTAAGATGACCTGTTATGCGATCTGAGCAGTCATTGCAGAGTTTGTGGTTTCAAGATAAAGAAAGCAAAGGGAATAGTGAAGGCTAAACGTGTATTTGACTGCGCTCCGCATGCAGTCGATTTGCAAATGCACATTATACAGACAATGTCGCTGGACAAAGATAAGCAGGTATCCTGCAAAACAATCCATGGACATAGCACAAACCAAGAACCTTATCCAACACATTGAGCGGATTGTCCCACAAAAACTCATCTCTTCCAACGAACATCCAGCAGTATCTGCCAACCAAGTCCTTTCTGTTGCTGAAATGCTGTTATGTGCCATATGCCAGAAGACTCTTGATCAACCAATACAGCTGTCATGTGATACTCTGGTGTGTACAGGATGTTTGGTACAGCAATTAACAGCTTCTGCACAGACGTTCTGCCCTTTCTGTTCTCCAACACATCAACTGACGCCAGAGACCATCAAACCAGCATCACAGATGATACTAAGGTTGCTGCAAGATGTACTGGTGAAATGCATGACATGCAAACAAGATGGGGCATTCATTGGAAATCATGTCAACAGGGCACTACAGGTAGTAATTTATACAAACCTGTATCAAAATCTCCATTTCTTACTGTTGCAGCTGTAGCGCAACCCCGCGTGGCGCAACCTCAGTCTCAAACAGACTATAAACTTGATAATAGCGCAGAACACCCACACGCATACAATACACACGATTATATACTGTTCTACTTACAACCAACCATTGTTCACTAATGCACACGGCACTATAGTTCTCGAAAGTTCTGCCGTCAGGCTGTCGCTAGCAGAGTTCAGCCGTTGTCATCGTTATACAGCTCCCTATCCAATGAAACTGTGTCCTCACAGTTTGTATAGGTGAGTACAGAATGAACAACTACCTGCCCATACCAATCTGGAGGATGTCTGTTCCGAGTTGAACGACGCAACCGTTCTCCAGGTTCAGGTAGTTCTGGCTCAGCAGGCGGCTGTGGTGGCTGTGGGGGTGCGGGGGCTATAAGTAGAGGCGGGGGTACGTGTTCCTCTACTGCTGGCCTCTGCTCTGGCCTCCTAGTTTCCACGTATAAATATTGCTCATCCTGTGAATCAGCCTGTGAACCCTGCGGCTCTTTCTTAATCTCCTCCTCCTCGTCTGATTCCTGTTCATCCCGTGGTGTTGCCATCTCATCCTCCTCTCTTGACTCCTGTTCTCCATGAGGTGTTGCCTGCAAAAACGGTTTCAATCGATTGTAATGCACTATTAATCTTTTTCGTGGATGTGCCAGTCGTCGGATATCGTATGTGACTTCTCCCTTTTAGCGCAATATTTCATACGGTCCTTGCCATGGTCGATGAAATTTGGGAGACTTTCCTCTTGGAACAGCAGGGGTGTAGAGCCATACATGATCCCCCCTCTGAAAGACACACGGTGTATTCTCTTTCTGATCGTACCCAGTCTTCTGACGCTGCATGCCTTTCTGTGCATGCTGTCTGACATACTGATACACCAGCTGGAACCTTTTCTTCAGATGGTCCACATATTCGACACTTTCCTGTGGGACCTGCCAATACTAACTGGTAGATTAAACATTAAATGCTCCGGCAATACCACCTCCCTCCCAAACATCATCTCAAAAGGTGTTACTCCATTGGTCTCATGCACAGATGTACGATACGCGAACATCAATAATGGCAAGTGCACATCCCAATCACGTTCCGCATCACCAACAGCAGTGCTCAACAAATTTAACAGAGTTCTGTTAAATCGTTCGACTAAGCCATCCGATTGAGGGTGATATGCAGATGTGCGAGTTTTTCGAATTTGAAGAAGGTCACATATGTTCTTAATGACCTTACTTTCAAAATTTCTACCTTGGTCTGAGTGCAATTGTTCAGGCACACCAAAACGACAAATAAATTCGTTCACCAAACATTTAGCTACCGTTATTGCCTCCATGTTAGGTATTGGGTAGGCTTCCGTCCATTTAGTAAAATAATCAGCAGTAACAAGAACATATTTGTTGCCTCTCGGGGTTTCAGGTAAAGGCCCCATGATATCCATCGCCACACGTTGCAGTGGTCGTTCTACAGGATCAAGCTGCAGGGGTGCACGTGATTTAGCAGGTGGAGGCTTCCTAGATGCACAGGACAGACAACCAGAACACCAAGCAGCTACATCTTTGCGTTGCCCTACCCAGTAAAAACGTTCGCGCACCTTTGCAAGGGTCTTATTAGTTCCAAAATGACCTCCCCTAATAGAACTATGCAAGGCTTCTAATAACACTGGGACCAAATTAGGAGGGAGAACTAACTGCAACCTTCTATGAAGCCCCTTGCAAGGAACATCTTCCCACTGCCGATACAACACCCCATTGTGCAGAACCAGATAATGAGACTGAGCCCACAATGCTTGAGTATGTGAGGACAGATGCTTTGGAAAAACTGGGGGGATACATTCATTTTCCAGCCATTGAATAACTTGCCTAATGCTGGGGTCCTGTCTTTGTTCTTCAGCAAGTTCTTTCAGAGTCCAACATGGCAGCCAGATGTCCGATGGTACTGTAGCAACCTGTTGAACCAATAACTGACACTGAGGGCAAGGCATACAAGACAGGGCATCAGCATTAGTATGCTTTGTACCAGGGCGATCAACCACCTCAAAATCATATTCAGAAAGGCACTCCAGCCATCTAGCAATTTGACCCTCTGGTTCATGGAAACTCTGCAACCACCGCAAAGAAGCATGGTCTGTCCGCACTGTATAACGCCTGCCATATAGATATGGACGAAAATGTTTGATTGCCCATACTAAAGCTAGCATTTCACGCCTTGTAGCACAGTACTTCCTTTCAGCTTTTGACAGGGACCTGCTTGCAAAAGCAATGACACGTTCCCCACCTGAAATATACTGTGAAAGAACAGCGCCAAGCCCCTCCCCACTAGCATCTGTGTCTACAATAAATGGCTGGTTGAACACAGGGTAGCCTAATATGGGTGCTGTTACCAGACATTCCTTCACCAGGAAAAATGCAGCATCACAATCAGATGACCAATGCCATGTACATGTATGACCCTTTTCAGTAAGCTTTACTAAAGGGGCTACTATAGCAGCAAAATTTTTGACAAATCGTCTATAATATGATGCTAACCCCAAAAATTGTTTCAATTCTTGCAGACAGGATGGAGTAGGCCAATCAGCAATACACCTTGTTTTGTCTGGATCAGTTTTAATACCATGCTCTGACACAACGTGCCCTAAATATTTTATGTTCTTTTGCAACAACAAACACTTACTGGGTTTTATTTTCAAACCAGCCTGCTTCAGACGGTCAAAGATCTCACGCAACCTTGAGAAATGTTGTTGGACTGTTGCACTGAAAATCAAAATATCATCCAGGTAGATAAGACATGTGGTCCAGTGGAGTCCTGCTAGTACTCGCTCCATTAGATGCTGAAAAGTGGCAGGAGCATTTGTTAGACCAAAAGGCATGACACGGAACTGAAATAGACCATATGGAGTAACAAATGCCGTTTTCTCACGGTCTCCTGGTGCCACCTCCACTTGCCAGTATCCACTTGTAAGATCAAGGCAGGAGAACCACCGTGCAGACCCCAGGACATCCAGTGTTTCGTCAATACAAGGTAGTGGTTGTGCATCCTTCTTGGTCACAGCATTCAAGCATCTGAAGTCCACACAAAATTGTGTGGACCCATCCTTCTTTTTGACTAACACTACTGGGGCTGACCATGACCCCTGACTGGGTTCTATCACCTTCCTTCCTAACATGTCATCCAACAATTCTTTCACTTCTTCCCTCTGATGAATAGGCAACCTATGACCTGACTGCTTAATTCCTTTATGATCCCCAGTATCAATGTGATGGTACACTAAATCTGTTCTCCCTAGATCACCCTCACATTGTGACAAAATACCCCTATACTTCAATAGCAGCTGTTTTAACTCATCCTTCTCATTGTCTGTAACACCGTCTGCCACCTTATCGACCAACTGCTTGACAATGCTATGAACACTAGTGTTATTGGCATCCACTCCAGCTGAGCATGCCATGCTACTGTGTTCCTCCAAAGGACACAGTGTGCCTACCACCTCCTGCTTATGTAGAACCACAGGGAAAGGAGAAGGATTAAGCAACTGGACAAGTACTTCATTAGACCCTTTACCCACACATGAGACAGATCTAGCCACCATCAAGCCATGACGTTCCATGAATGCAGCATTGGGCTCTAACAATACAGAACCCTGTATACCAAATAAGCCACCTTTGCATGCAGTGAGAATTCGCATTTGAGATGACCCAGGAACCTCCACATGCTCCATAAGTTGTACATTACATACTCCAACTGATGGTCGCCTTTTATCCGTCTCCATGCTCAATGCCTCAGTTCCTACTACAAGTACTCCTGCCCCTAAATCTAGTTGGCAGTTAAACTTGGAAAGAAAATCAGCTCCAACTAAGCACTCTTGTGTCAACTGGCTAGCCACTAAGAATGGGAAATTAGTATGTATGCTTCCAATATGCAAAGGCAATTCAACTTGACCTAGCAAGTTCAATTGCTGCCCATTTGCTGCAACCACAGGATGGTTAAGATCTTTTAGATGGTAACCATTATCCTCCACTTTTTAATACATCCCGCCATACATCTTCCCTAATCAGTGTTACCCCAGAACCAGTATCAATGAGCATTCTGGTCACTCTCCCTGAATCATCATAGATGAGCTTACCGCTTGCACGACACCACGTCGCTTCAAACAATCACGTTGAAGATGCCCAAACTCACCGCATCCCCAACACTTTAACTGCCTTCTTCCGTGTGCATTCTTTGGACAATCCTTTCTTACATGTCCGCGAGACTTGCAATTCCAGCACGCCGGACCCGTTTTCCCCCGTTCTTCGCTCTTATCCCCTGCTCCCCGCTGCACACCTTTCAGCTCATCAGATAACCTTTGTACTTCTCGTCTCAGAGTCTCCACTTCACTTCGTTCTTTATCCCGGCGCAGTGTAGCTGTAACCAATTCAGAATTAGCGCTCTCACCTTCTGTAGATGCCACAACTTCTTTCTGCCTCAACGCCTGCAATTGCTTCTGTGCCATTTCAACCATCTCGTGCTTACTGGCTAATTTCAATGCATCGTCCAAGGTTTTTGGCTCTTCTTTCATCAGCGCTAGCTGCACCGACGAAGAAAGAACACCCTGAATGAACTGATTGCGCAGCAGGTCCTGCAGTTGTTCAGCCGGCCATCCAGGAAACGCTTTATCTGCCATGCCCCGCAGGGCGCCACAGAACTCCATTAATGACTCCCCGACTTTCTGCACCCTAGTGCGCACCTTCAACTGCCACTCCAGCTCGCTACCTAAAGGAGCATAAGACCGCTGAATGCAATCACATACCGCGTCGTAGTCATCCGTCTGAGCTAGCCCGTGGTGCGTAACCACGCGGTAAGGCTCGTCCTCTAACAGCGAGAGTAGTTCCTTTGTCCAGCTGTCCTCCGCAATCTTCGCCTGAGTAGCATACATTTCGAACCTTGATAACCACAGCTTCCAATCGCCTTTAGCGCCGAAACGTGGAGGCGGCCTAAGCGCCATTCTGACAACCCTTTCAACGACAACATTGGTTGTCCCCGCAGAACCCGAGGCCGGTCCCCCAGAGGTGTCCATGTTCTCTTCTTCAGACATCCCACACCTGACACCAATTGTAGCGCAACCCCGCGTAGCGCAACCTCAGTCTCAAACAGACTATAAACTTGATAATAGCGCAGAACACCCACACGCATACAATACACACGATTATATACTGTTCTACTTACAACCAACCATTGTTCACTAATGCACACGGCACTATAGTTCTCGAAAGTTCTGCCGTCAGGCTGTCGCTAGCAGAGTTCAGCCGTTGTCATCGTTACACAGCCATCAAACATAGCAACTCTGTGCTCTTCAGTGTAAAAAACTGCTGAACAATGCCCAGCCCTTATGGAGAATGCAACGGTGTGAGAAGTTCATCACATTGGTTACTAAGTTTGCAACGTGCCATCACCTGTACACATGTCAAAAAAAGAAGATAACAATCGCCTAGGTCAATTCCTTATGTATCTAAAGTGTATTTATTACATTTTATACACAGACCTATCGATCAGGGAATTTATGGATGCTTTCACTGCAGCCTTTCCAACAGTACGTCGAACAGTGAAAATGCACCTGCTTGAGGATCATGCTACAGAACTAGTAGAGGCAACCAAAATGGGTTTTGGCAGTATGGGCGAGCAAGGGGCTGAAGCCATCCATGCACAGTTTAATTCTCTGATGATGACTGACAGCTGCATTCACAGTGTATCCAGTGATGATTCCATTCCTTGGTATGGGTACTGACCAGCTAGCAGAGAGCAAATTTGGTGAACCCAGTGGTGATAGTGTGAAGTTCGATGGTGAGGATCGATTCCAAACAAGGTGGAAAGGCTCAAAAGAGTCATGCAGGAGCATTTTCTGAACTTGTCACCACAATTACGGTCCCTTCGACCTCCACAAGCCAAAAGGAAAAAAAAAAACTGGTCCTTCATGAGTACACCATACCATTAATTAAATGTATAACATGGCGGCAGTTTACAGGGCTTTCGCGAGTGGTTTATCAAGCCACTAAAGCAATGGCCATCTAAAAAAATACAAAAAATATTGTAGCTCGCCTTGTCTATGAAGTGCACACAAAGGCTTTAGCCGTTCCCTCTGGCGGATAGTTCAGTCCAAGACCTTTTCTGAACCCTATCGCAATCGTATAGGCGAGTCTCCAGCAACAAATCCGAGCGCTAAGAACCTGTTGTACCAAGTTGTTGACATCTTTTGGTAGAGCATGGAATGCTAATACTAACCTTATCCTTGTTATAAGTGCCACGTGAAGCAGTAACAAAGTGCGAAGCCGTAAACAAAGGCATGTGGTAACTAAGGACTTAATGGTGTCGTTGCTAGGTAATTAGCAATTCATTGCAGGCGTAGGTTATTGTCCACCTTTTCAATGTAACGTAACCCCCGTGTCTTCCTACATTGATTATTGACTGCATTACTGTTATGACAGGTTGAAAAAAACTTATGAAACAAGTAAATAAAAACATTCTCTAACGAGAGAGTTGTTGGTATATAGGATTGACCAATGGTGGTGTAAAAAGCACGGAAACAAGAGTGACAGAAATTTTACTGGAAAATTGAAATAGGCCTATATTTAGCACACTCACAAAAAAACAGCGCATGCCTGGCTAAATATAGGCCTATTTAAATTTTCGAGTAAGATTTCTGTCACTCTTGTTTCCGTGCTTTTTACACCACCATTGGTCAATCCTATATACCAACAACTCTCTCGTTAGAGAAAGTTTTTATTTACTTGTACATAATAAGATGAGTCAGACAAAAGGGTGATTCCTGATGGAATCTTAGGAACAGTAATGAGAACAAGTAATAAAAACATTCTCTACACGAGAAGGTTGGTGGTATATAGGAATCAAAGGTGATGGTGGTGTAAAAAGCAAGGGAACTAGGATTCTGATTGATAAGGAAAAATGAAATAGACCTATATTAGCAACATGTTGTCATATTTAAATGTGCGTGCTAATATAGGTCTATTTCATTTTTCCTTTTCAATCAGAAGCCTTGTTCCCTTGCTTTTTACACCACCATCACCTTTGATTCCTATATACCACCAACCTTCTCGTGTAGAGAATGTTTTTATTACTTGTTTCCTACATATTTCTGGTGGATTTGGTATTGTATTTATAGTTCTTGAAGCGCATAGAATCAGGTAGCATAAACGCGATGATGACAGGTTTATATTACAATCTGCAATTCTGTTGAGGTGTGTACCAAATATTACACTAGTCCCCAGACTATCTCCATGGAGGAGCAAAGGATTGATAAAGGTTAAAAGCGAAGCCATATAATACAAAGGATAAATGTAAGTAAACTGATCTCACGCTATAATCAGATAAACCATGCACCACAATACATGACGAAATTGACGTAAGCAACTTTGGCGTTATACACACATTTCAAACAGCGCATATTACTATAAACAGGCCCGGCGCACTCAGTCCAAAGTTGGTGCGGCCAATTATTAAATAAAATTATGGGAGTGGCCCTCGTGCAAAAAAAAAAAAACAAAAAAAAAAACGCGCGGGCATGTACGTTTTCTATCACCAGCATGCCCGGTCAGCCGACCTGGCCCGTGTAGACGAAGTACATGTCTTTAAACTAAAAAAAAAACGCAAGAACAGAATCATAAATGCAAGTAACCAGACAATGAGAACATGCATTGGTGAGGCAAAAACAAACAAACTTATCAAAATTCAAGCGTTGTAACTATTAGAGGACGTTGGGTATCGTTATCATGAATCGCTAAACACCTTTGTCCTATGCTGCGAACTGCTAACAAATTCATCTGCGATATTCTCTAGCTTGATGGTGTCAGTGAGAGCTTTGTGAACGTGTACCACCTTTGGTGATTTAACCTAGCCTGACTCATTGTGCTGCGTAGATAGCTTTTAATCCTGCGGAGCGCGCTAAATGTACGCTCGGAAGTTGCATTTGTAGCAGGCATTACTAGAATTAGCTTCATTACTGTGCAAACTTCAGACAGAAATTGTCTTTGAGCTGCTGATAAAGTGGAAGTGTACTTTATTATGTCCACAATTGTCGGCGGAGTTTGAACTGTTGAATAGAAATGTAGAAATTCCGTGCAAAAAATTGACAATTGGGAGCGTAATGATGGAGGTCATCTTTATAAAATTATCTTCCTGGAAATCCTTCCTTTGTGATGCTTTTAGCAGCAAGTTCTGTAGGTGACAATATACAAGGTACCCAGGCTGATAGAACCTATCTTTGATACAACCAACGGCAAGATCTAATGCTTCATAATACTCCTGACGATGATAGGGTTTAGGTTCAGAGTGATACTCATGCTCCCCAATTCCATCATCGAACTTCCTTGGTATCTTTCTTTTTCGAGGGAGTTCAGGCTGTTCAACGTTAAAAGCTTCTGCACTATTAATGACCTTTTCCCAAAACAAATCAAATGCTTCTTCATTAAGAAGAGTTTGAAGAGTGCGCACCACCATGGCAGCTGTATCTTGAGCTTCAGCTGCAGACACTGTGTCACATTGTAGTGCCTTACTCAGAGTATCAGGTGCCTCAATATCAGCTCAGCCAGATAGACACCAAACAGAAAGCTAAATTTCTTCATCTGAGCCTGAACTCCATATATTCGTGCTTTACTTTCCGTGTCCCTTGCTACACTAATGGCTTCATCCCATGTGTGCATAAGTGCAGAATAATTTTCCAGAATGCCGAATAAAGAATCTGCACGAACAGTCCATCTGGTAGGGCACAAGACTCTAATGCCAATACCGCTGCTGTTAGACTCTAAGTCATTCTCTTGCTTAAAAGCTCTGAAAATAGCTTCTCGCTTCGGTGAAAACTTAATGAGCTTTGTTATCTCATGCGTAGTTTCTAGAGCATCCTTCATTATTTTTGAACTCTTTATAGCATCACTAGCAGCAAGATTTAGAGAATGTCCATAGCAATGCGATTACACTGCCCTGCATTCCTCCTCCATGATCCTTTTTGCAACACCTGATCTAGAACCACTCATTGTACTGCACCCATCATAGCATTGTCCGCGAAGCTTGGTGAAAGCCAGATTTAACCTTAACATAACGTCTTTGATAACAGCAGTTAAAACATCAGCTGTGATTGAATCCACCGAGTATAGCCCTATAAACTCTTCATTGACGATGAGTTTATCGTCTACAGTCCTAAATACAACAGTAACCTGCTCTTGGTTGCATACATCTGTGGTTTCATCTATCATAACTGTGACAAACCTAGAATCCTGAATTTGAACAGCAATGCTTCTCAGCACATGTTGTGCCATTATTTTGAGAAGCTCATTCTGGATGTCATGCGATGTATATTTGTCTGTCTTTTTCTTCAGCCATTCATCCATCTTGACATCCCCCTGTCCTGATAGCTTCAACAATTGGATGAAGTTACTCTCACTATCATCACCATCCCCTCTGATTGGTATGCCTTGACGAGCTAGTAACTGAAGACAGGACAAGATCTTAATTAGCATGACACGGTTGTTCTCCTTCTCCTTAGAATACTGCTCTGATAGTTGTTCACCAATATCTGAACATGCAGGTTTTAGGAAGACTTACAACTACTTCTACAGCTTCACGGTGGCAATCACTTAATTGATGCTTTTTGAAGGCTCGAGTGGCATCTTTCCAACTACAAAAACCTTTGGTAACCTGTAAGAACATGGGAATTGATGGGATAGCGAGTAACAGCCGATGGAAACCCATAACAGAAACTTACAAACGCAGGATCAGCTCTTGTACTGGACTTCTCCGTTCTTTAAATCCCTTCACGCAGATGTGGCAGTATGCTAAGTCCTTACCTTCGTCATAGTGAAGAAATGACCATGTCTTATACCATGCAGCCTGAAACGATCGCAAGACGGGATTTTTCTCTCCAAATGAACGCTTAGGGAACGTCAGGCCCATAGGGTGGTGCGGGATGTCGGGGATCTGAGGTAGATCCTTTACTGAGAGCAAAGAATTGGCCATATTTGCACAGCAGGAAATTCATTCAGTAGTTAAAAGTATGACTGACACGTTTACATAGTTAGATACATGTACGCGGATTGTGGGATCGATAATTGGGCAGCGGGAGTTCATACAATGGTTAAAATAAGACTAGAAATTAATGAGATATGACATCAGACACGCCCACATATATAGACACGCCCATTTTGGGACCGAAAGTTGGTGCGGCCAAAGCCGCACCAACCGCACCGTGTGCGCCGGGCCTGATAAAACGGAGAGACGCAGTACCTCTAACCGCTGTAACTAAACTATTCCTTCCATTTTAGCGATATACCATGCATGCTCATAATTTATCGATCCAACATTTATCGATGCCGTATAAACGTACCTTTGGGTGGTTGTTTTGTTGTTCCTTTCGGTACCGCGCTTGACATACGCACGTTTGGCAGATCTGGCAGCATCTTTCCACTTTTAAATGCTCGAGTAGGAATCAGAATTGTCTTTGAGATTGCATGGTAATACCATCGAATTTGATAACGCTGGTTATATTATACTGGTGCGTCATGATAGCTGATGTAATGTGCTATTTGTAGATCAACACCAAATAAGGTACAACTAGTTGCCCGATCGGTTAGGCGTCTAACATATACCTGAATATAACATGCGGACACATCCTGAAGCGATTGGTACACATGGCGTGCTTTACAAACGTTCCTGTCGTGAGTTATGCTATCCCGAAGGAAGAAGAAGAAGACGACGGAGGAGAAATTTTAGGTGGGACTGGGTACGGACGATGGGGACGAGTATTTTTTTTCTCTAAAAGTACACCGTCTTATGACATATGTATAACGCAGAACTGTTCTCCTTTTTGATATTGCTCGATTGCCACTAAAAGCGAAGTGACCCGACTCTTGGCTGTCCCGCTAGACGCGAGTGACGTTTTTTTTAATGACATTCATGATACTGCAGGATTCCTATATGGAACCTACTCGCGTAGGTTCCGATTAACAATTTTAGTTGATTCATTATGGACATGTTTGCATTGATAAATACTTATTGATTGCAATTGCATTTTATTATGGCCATTCTTTTTTCATTCAACATTTCTCTGTTGCCCCACCCTCACAGCCACTCCCTCTACTTCTCAAAGTCTGATGACTACTACTAGTAAGTTGTTATATTCTGTTCACTTGTGCTTGCAACAGACTTGTGGTAAACACATATTATATACATGCGTATGTGTATTATATATCATCTCAGGCATAAATGGTATGCATATATAATCCAGAGATCACCTTCAATCCAGGGCACCAATATATGTAGGGAGAGTTGTTGTGCATAATGTCTAATGTCTTGGGTGCCATCCTGGGGGTTTGTCTGTACACCCAGGTATACAGAAGTTCAGATTAATCAGTTCCCCTGTAGAGCACGGGGCTTCAGTCATGCCGTGCTTGGTGTTGGGTACATAAGTGATAAAGATACTTTTGTACAGGCCGCATCTGTTAGAAACACAAGAGGTTGATTATTCACACTATGGAGATATATTAAACACGAACCATTTCATTTAGAGGAGTGGTCTAATATACTTTACTGTATATGAGTCCAGTGTTAAAAATGTATGAACAAACCTGCATGTACTGTTGGATTTCAGCTCTGGTGTGCTGTGAAAAAATGGCATAAGAATTGAGTGAATAAACATACCCATCAAATGATGCCCAGGATATTAGATATTAATTAGATATTAACTCCCTGTTATTAGTTTTTTGGGGGGGTGGTTGATGACAACTTTTCATTTACCTATATCAATTCTGCATATTGTGTAAATCTTTTAATGGTTCTTGATTGTTTCTTTCTCCTCTTGTCCTGCCTAAACAGTTTCCCTTGTTGATAGCATAACATCTGTACATGTGATTACCACCGCCACATGTAAGTTGAAGTGATTTGTATGCACTTACACATGTGTTTCATATCACATGCACTGCAATTTAATAACACTAATTTGAAATGATACATGTTTACATGTGTAGATTGATAGTTTCTGACAAAATGTTCTTTAGCATGTGTATGGAACTTTCTACGAGAAAATGGGACTTATGGAGCATCCAAATCCAGGGTTCGACGTAGGGGGTTGCCATAAATGACATTCATATTATTGATGACGATTGGCGCTAATTATGTTAATTGACGTCATAGACATAGTGAATGGTTGATGACGCATTGTTATGTTAGCTGCGAAACATGCTATGATAGTCGTACCACATAAATGAATGTCATTTATGGCAACCCTTTGGCAACTCTGACGTTGAACCCTGCAAATCAAATCGATTTATCATTTGAAAATATTAATGTTACCGGGCTCCAATTCTTAGCTCAGCATAGCACACCACTGTTGAATCCATTTTGGTTTCTTACACATACGTGGTATCGACGTTACTAGGTACAATACCCCATAGGGTTCCAAACGGCTACATCTTCTGGTAGGACATTCAATTCGCTATGCTATTGATTTGTTCTGTTCATTAAATTTTACTTCATCTGTTACAGAAATATAGTTGTGCAAGTATATATTTAGGCACCCCTCCCGTATATTGAATTGCCTAAATCATTGGCACGAATCGTGCAGAAAACCTTGCACACACCTTGCACAGCTATATTCCAGTAGTGGATGATGTAGAAATTAACAAACAGAAAACATTAATAGTGACAGGACCCTTCTATGTGTACTAAATTTTACACTCCTATGGGACAATGTGGATATATATATATAAATCCACAAGGCCCATTTTCTCGTCGAACGTTCCATATAACACTCCTTCACAATATTTGCCACTGGCTTGATCAAGTACATGTACATCCTGTTCTGTTGTGTCTCTGAGCAGAATCCCCTAGCCCGCTGATGGGTGGAGGTACAACATCACTGCAATCTCCTTCCACTTCAGTCACTTTAATCTCTAGATTCAGTACAATGCCATGGTAGGGACGGGTCTAGACTCAGAGAAATATATACAATGAAGTACCTACCCAACATATATTGGTGGAATCTTTTCAGCCTTAGATAATTTTTTTCTCAATCAGGGAATATTTCTTCTCTGCTGGGGTGGAAGAAACTTAAATTGGCCTCCCTGAACCTTTTTTAAACTTGTGGGCAAACACTACCCCTAACCCATAGAGCAATGCACATAGTCTTTTGTCTGGGCCAAAATAATTCAAGTTGAATGTAGAAGTATAAGTTGTGGCTTAGCTAGAGAGGAGCCAATGTGTCAACCAAGTAGTGCAGGAAACTCCCACAGTAGTTAACTAGTCCTAGGAATGAGGAACATTTTGAGGTACAGGTGCATCCAATATGGCATGCTTCTTGTCCTCTGCTAGGCTGATTCCCTCAGCCGAAGTATGTGGTGACCTAAGTAATGGATGGAAGGTAACATGAAAGACATTTAGACCTATCTCAGCATTTTCCATAACCCAACCTTCTGACGATATATCATCCAATACATCTGGAATGCCCTGCTAGATGTTTTCCATCGTATGTTGGAAAATGAAGCCACCCCAAATAGTAACTAGTGATAAAAACATTTCTCTATACGAGAAGGTTGGTGGTATATAGGAATCAAAGGTGATGGTGGTGTAAAAAGCAAGAGAACAAGGCTTCTGATTGAAAAGGAAAAATGAAATAGACCCATGTTGTCATATTTAAATGTGCGTGCTAATATAGGTCTATTTCAAATACTGCCATTTAATCAAAGCACACTGAGTTGGCTATTGTGAAAGGGTCAGCAATATGCACACCAATACAGGGTTATGCACAAAACTCTGTCCAGATGACATCATTATGACATACACTGTAATACTCATTCACTACAAGTTGCATATCTGCACTTACATGTACATATGGTTGACGTATAATGTCTATATAAACACTTAAACAGTGCCTTGCATGCCCCAATCAGGGGTGGATGTACAAGGGAGCGAGGGGGTTGTTTAAAATGATTTATCAATGCAGATTGCCTAATTATCTGCTATGAATAACATTATAGGAGGGGGGGGCCTCTTAGATCCACTACTGCCAATGTATGTATGTATGTATGTATGTATGTATGTATGTATGTATGTATGTATGTATGTATGTATGTATGTATGTATGCATGCATGCATGCATGCATGCATGCATACATACATACATACATACATACATACATACATACATACATACATAACATTATAGGAACGGGGGGGGGGGGGGGCCTCTTAGATCCACTACTGCCAATGTAGCATTCATGAGTAAAAAAGCATGCTCTCAGCTCTTATGTATTATCAATAAAATGTATGCCATTTCCTGTGTGCATATTCAACAACACAGTAAAGTCACCAGTACAGTACATGTAGAGTCATTACATATATATATATATGGTCTACTGAAAGAGTACATTCTCTTCAGTTGATACTTAAATGGCTTCATGTACGGTACCGGCTCAGGACAGAAAAGTTACAGCTTCCATCTGAATAAGGCATATTCATGGTGTTCGTAGCGCAACCTTATTGCTTTCATCAATAATAATTCATTTAGTGAAGGGCTGTTCAGATCCATCGATATTTCTATATGAAAGCAGTAAGGTTACGCTATGAACTCCATGAATATGCCTTATTTTCCGTAACTTTGTTCCAAGCCAGTGCTGTACTTTTATGGGACCACATAATGATCACACAAACAGGTCTTGTACATCCAGGCTTGCTACATGTGCATGTGCTTATGTGTATTGTGTTTGATAATTACTAAGCACATCACTGTAACATTTATGTATTACACATCTATGCACATATTCACGTACTACAGCACTGCATATTTTAAACACGCCAGCACTGACAGAATCAACTGCTGGTGTTGGTGAGCACTTTGCAATATTAGTTGGGGTGATGGTGGCGATATTGATGGTGGCGATATTGATGGTGGTGGCAATGGTGGTAGTGGTGATGGTGGTGGCATTCAAATATACATGGTAAGTTCCATAGTCATTTTGCTAGTGTGCTTGTACCATGTATTGTGTTCCCTCCATTGTACCATGTTTGGTGTTCCCTCCATAGTACCATGTTTGGTGTTCCCTCATTGTACCATGTTTGGTGTTCCCTCCATAGTACCATGTTTGGTGTTCCCTCATTGTACCATGTTTGGTGTTCCCTCCATTGTACCAAGTTTGGTGTTTCCTCCATTGTACCATGTTTGGTGTTCCCTCCATTGTACCACTGTAATGTGATGGACACACTCTGATTGTTAGTGTTATAGCCTCAACCCATAGCTTTGTACATGTGTTCTGTGAATTATAGTTTTCTGTTTCTGCAGTGGACTCCTTTACTTTAAGAGTGAGTTCTACCTTTTAATATTCATGTACAGAGTCAGAGAATTTAGGGAGTCCAATGTTTCTGTGTACTATATGTACATGTGTATTTAATTAGTACAGTAGCTAGTGGTCTCTTTTGGTGGGATATTGGAATTGAAGGCAAAGGAAAGCTGGTGTAGAAAAGAAGGGAACGAGGTTTTGGGGGGGGAAAAAATGAGACAAGAATCTGTATTTAGCACATGTAAATGAAAGCATTTGCATAATTTGTCAAACTTCTCTATCACCTGCATAAGAACTGCATTCGATCATGCCGTGATTTTACAAGTGATTCTAAATTATGTATGAAATCAAAGAATTGATTCGCAATCTTGTTTTTCCCTGCGGGCGTTAAAAGGAACGGAATGTCTCTGGGAACAATCTGCTTTAAACCTCGTTTTGATCCAAGAATTAGCTCAATGAAGGTCAAGTTTAAATCTGATTTTTACTATAGGCAGTTCCGTTCCTTTTTACATCCGCAGGGGGATAAAAAATGGCGAATCAATTCTTTGATTTCATAGAATCACTTGTAAATGAGCCATTTCTTCAGCTCTCTGATTGTCCCAAAGCGTAGAGAAGTACGCTTCTTACTGAGTAAGGTGTATAACCGATGTTCAGGTTTTTTTTGGTTATTCCACTAATCACGATTACCTATTCGGTGGACTATGTATTTAGTACTATTCAGGTTAACTGATTTCAGAATTTCTATTAGTCAAAATAACCGATTCTTAGTCGTGGTTAGTCGATAATCGTTTCCTTCATATGCAGAAATCAGTCGGAAATCGGTTTATGTACCCTTCCCGACTGTCTGACAATGGTTTACTAACGGGTTTATTAAACGGTACTGTACAAATGAAATTTCATTCGATATTTTTAACAGTTAGTCTGGGGACCAACCATCAATCTGGGTTCCCAGCGGTGACCATTTAAATAAGTTTGGTATAGTTTGCGCTCATGCTTGACCTTCCACTGTGCATTAATCAAATGCTCTATACGTACTCTTTTCTACCAGCTGTTCTATTGGTCCCAAGGGGGCCTAAATACTTAGGTACACCTTTTTCCAGACGTTCACCCATGACATCTTGAATATCACACATGCCTTGATTGGCACTTTGTGGAGCGGCTTTCCACCAGAATTAGCACCAGATTTGCCATGAGGTTTCACAGGCTTTTTTGATTCTTGAAGGGCATGCTGTTCGAACAATGGATTGTAAGTATAGGGCACATGTTGTTTTAATAATTTATAAGCTGATAAGCAAAAGGAGTGACAAAAAAACTGGCATAGTGATTATCGTGCCAATATTAAAAATTGGATAAAACCTCAAAAAACTTAGATAATCGTTGGCAAATTAATAGTGCATTAATCGCCAAAATCAATTTTATGCTTGTAATACACGATTTGCAAGGTGCTATAAACCTGAAAAATCGATTAAACTTTTATTCATAGTCGATTTTGATTTTTTTAAAAGGGTTACGCACCCTATTACTGAATACTACAAAACATGGGGCGGCAAACACCCGTGATGTAGCTAAAGTAGCTAAATTACATAGCAACATAATCATGTGACATCATGCAAGCACATTTGCACTTTCGAATACCATTTCTCTTCACCCATGCATGCTTAACTTTCCTATTCCAAGAGCTGTTAAGATAACAGCTGTTGTACCTAGGTCATGGCACATGTACATATATAACCCTTATCTTTATGTACACTGGTTTACATTGCAACCCAATGGACCTTTTACTGCCGTCGTCACACTATGTTTGACAAAATAGAAACGCCTCTAGGAAACGTGACAAGTACAAACGAATGGTAAATGAATATATTCCGAAATGAAGTACCTTCACCAGTTACAGTACAGATGTTATAGCGCTTATAAGTTACTGGAAGTTGACCCCCTACATTAGAAAAGCACGACTACGCATGTCTCATTAGTAATGTTTCACTCATCATGATACGATAATTTACTTCTTACTGAAGAAACTTTAACAGGAAAAGCATTTAGGAGCTATGATAGTGAAGTTATATATACCATTTAAAAAGTTGAGCCCCCCCCCCCCCCCCTAGTTCATGTGTGTCCCATTAGTATAAGACTAATAAAACCACGTGATTATTTCACTGTGATGCAATGTAATACAAGGATAAGAGATTATGTAACATTGAAGGCACATCTACAACATACTATGAACCTAGTTGCTGGTTCCCTCTTTTCTGAACCCTGATTGTATAGAAGACTAACTCTTATCCTACACAACACATACATTTGCAAAGTCAAACACATAGAGCAACACACTTATTGTTGGCTGTAGTGATAGATTTATTCCAAAGAGTTAGTTTCTGGGTTCTCTTTCTCAAGATTAGTATTTTTTCAGGGTTATCATTTTTAGCAGCTATTGCTTACAGCAATTCGCTTCATTTTGGTTTTCTCTTCGTAACAAGCGTGGGCTTTTTCTTTGCACGTTCTGGTAACCGATCGTTCAATATTTGCTCGAGGTACTCTGTGATCGCTTGGCTGTATCCTTTGATGATACAAAAAGCATTTTGAGGAAAACAACTTAACTAGCCAATAGCTAAGAATACCTGCTTACCAATTGTGTCACGGTTACGTTAACGAATCCATAGTCATAGCAACAACCACAATGAATTACCATTACGGAAATCAGATTTTTTGCTTGCACATGACCGGTGGTGAAGCGCTATCATTTCACAACCATTGGTATCCTTATTACGAATAACGGAAGGAGGGAGGAACAGAACATGGAAAAGAATATATGCATAAACTACCCATATTTTAGTTTTCTAAACCATACTTCTTCATGTCCTACACGCATGAAAATTCCTTTTAAATCTTCATTTGATTTCAACCACAATATACTATTTGTTGGTCGGGAGTCTTACCAGGTGTGGTTCACGTTTCCTTTTAAATGATTTCACGATACGGGTCATTTCCTACTAATGCAGTTCCTGATTAACTCCTTATCCCCATCTACCCAGCATATCATTGTTATCACACATAGATATGAGTGGAGGCAAGGCAGAGGAGATGGATAGAGTCAAGGCAGAGGAGATGGGTGGAGTCAAGGCAGAGGAGATGGGTGGAGTCAAGGCAGAGGAGATGGGTGGAGTCAAGGCAGAGGAGATGGGTAGAGTCAAGGCAGAGGAGATGGGTGGAGTCAAGGCAGAGGAGATGGGTGGTGGAGAGGCAGAGAAGATGGGTGGTGGCGAGGCAGAGGAATCACCTTCCTTCTGTAGCATTCCAGTGGATGCAATAGGGATGGATGGATCGACTTATTCAGGCACCCCAGGTGATGAAGTGGACATTTGTGGAGAGGTGTCAGAGGATACGTGTATGTAAGTTCTACATCTGTCTGTACATCTGTGTAGGCAACTTGGTGTCATGTTAAACCCTTGTCTTATAATTGTATTGATTTTTATACTCTTCATAATGTAGTGGCCAACCGACTTCTAATAAAACACGTGGGCACAATATGAAGATATGAAGATACAAAATGGTAACCCAAATACGGAATATAACTTACCCAAGCCATTGTACCATGTTTGGTGTTCCATTCAATAGTTTGTTTCATTTAGTCTCTCTCTCTCTCTCTCTCTCTCTCTCTCTCTCTCTCTCTCTCTCTCTCTCTCTCTCTCTCTCTCTCTCTCTCTCTCTCTCTCTCTCTCTCTCTCTCTCTCTCTCTCTCTCTCTCTCTCTCTCTCTCTCTCTCTCTCTCTCTCTCTCTCTCTCTCTCTCTCTCTCTCTCTCTCTCTCTCTCTCTCTCTCTCTCTCTCTCTCTCTCTCTCTCTCTCTCTCTCTCTCTCTCTCTCTCTCTCTCTCTCTCTCTCTCTCTCTCTCTCTTTTTCATATGCAAGGCATATAAACGGGTTAAAAAAGAAACATTGTAGTGTATAGTCGCACGTTTGGGGACCCGGCTGAAGGTAAATATCAGCATATATGCGGTGGGGCCTTGGGCACGGCTATTTAAGTATCTATGTTCGCACGTATTGTACATGTGCATTAATCAAACGCGCTACGTACTGTTTTGCACGGTTAAGGCATTTTGTACAAGCTGCGGGATGGACAAACTATTCATTTTCATTTTTATCTAAAATCTTACTTCTCCCATTCTTAGTACTGAGTACTATGGTAGCGTGGAAAAAAATAGCTACGTGTTTTTCGGTGGAAAAAAAATGCTTGGTCACAATCCGCCACCATTGAATCATGGGTTTGGCGTAAATTCGCGTAATATTGGCAAGCACATCGTTCCTAGTCCCTGTGAATATCGGAAGTTTCGTTAGAAACTTCCATATAGGATTTGACCACGACTATGAATGTCATTAAAAAAAACGCGACCCGTCTGTAACAACACTCCCGACGATCGGATCGTGTAGCTTGTTTTAGCAATCGATCTAGAAGTCAAAAATGAGTTGTTTCGTTTTTGTTTCATGTCGCTGAACCGCGTGGTTGTTGAGAACAAGAGTGTACTGCCCGTCCTCGTACCCAGTCTCGGAACAAGGGGCGGGTCGTCTTCTCATTCTTATTCTTCTTCTTCTTCTCCTTCTTAGCAACGCATAACTCAGGACAGGAACATTTCTAAGCGATGAAAATTTCACCAATAGCTTCAGAATCGGCTGGAGGACTCGCTTTAATATAATATATGAAAAAAAAATTAAGAAAACAAGTAAATAAAAACATTCTCTACGAGAAAGTTGGTGGGATATAGGATTTGATTATGACATTGGTGGTGTAAAAAGCAAGGAAACAAGGTCTTATCAGAAGGGAAAATGTCATAGTCCTATATTTAGCACACAAACAACACATGCCCTAGAAATGTGCTAAATATAGGACTATGACATTTTCCCTTCTGATAAGACCTTGTTTCCTTGCTTTTTACACCACCAATGTCATAATCAAATCCTATATCCCACCAACTTTCTCGTAGAGAATGTTTTTATTTACTTGTTATCTTTGTTGTTTTAATGATTTAAAGTTGGCATAAGTAACTGATGAATGTAGTGTATTTCTTATTTGGGACTGTACCACGAGCGATTCTAGTAGATTCTAAGAGTTCTTTCCGCCACGCTATCAATGTTCTCAAACGCCAAAATTAATAATAATATTCGCGTGTCACTATTGTTCCGAGTGGGTATAAACATACCGGAATAATGGCGTCATTAAACTCATTATCTTAGTGCATTGTTTGGAGCCACTTTTTGCACAACCAGAATGAAACGCAGCAACATGGAGAGTTTAGGCACATAGAAAGGACCTTTCTGTACACATACGTACCTAATTCAGATGCAGACAGTTTTTATTTACTCAGCGAGGAGGTGTTTCTATTGTACGCGTGTGCAATTGGTGCGGGAGACTACTATTAGACTGATTAAAAGTGTTAACGTCTGGAAGTTTTTCGAGACATGCCACACCATTCGAAATTACGTGCTGACATTGTTCTATATATCAAGATACATTATAAAGTGGCTCTGTTATAATCCTGCTAGATTTTCAAGCACAAATAGTACGAATATTCGACTTTTGACTGGAATTAGACACAACGCTGTCTTGAGAGAAATGCGTTCCTTAATAGTGTGGATGCACTTTATTGCATTCAAAGCAGAGTCTAAAACTATGCGATTGTTCAAAGCTCACAGTTGACTGTACTTTATACCCTCCCAGCCAACTTAGTGACACGTCCCCTACGCATGCATGCATGCTAATACAATGGCATATCCATTAAGTAAAAAAACATACGTTTGTCCATTAATTCCTTACCACATACGCACACACACACACACCACACACACACACACACACACACACACACACACACGTACATACAGATCACAGCTATATGCATGCACAGGAATACAGCAAAAAAAACACAATTATTTATAATATTTGTTATATCATCCTTAAGAAATGTTTTTGAGCCACTGAGACCTAGCTGGTTGTGCATGGAGCTAGCTGCATGGTTGTGTGCAACTGGTTGTGGGAGCAGAGCTGGTTGTGGACCAGGGCTGACCAGAGCTGGTTGTGGTGCCAGGGCTGCCCAGAGCCAGAGCTGGTTGTGGGGCCAGAACTGGTTGTGGGGCCAGAGCTGGTTGTGGGTCCAGAGCTGGTTGTGGGTCCAGGGCACGGAGCCAGAGCTGGTTGTAGGGCCAGGGCTGGTTGTGGGGCCAGAGCTGGTTGTGGGGCCAGAGCTGGTTGTGGAGCCCGAGCTGGTTGTGGGGCCAGAGCTGGTTGTGGGGCCAGAGCTGGTTGTGGAGCCCGAGCTGGTTGTGGTGCCAGAGCTGGTTGTGGAGCCAAAGCTGGTTGTAGGGCCAGGGCTGGTTGTGTAGCCAGAGCTGGTTGTGGAGCCAGAGCTGGTTGTGGTGCCAGAGCTGCATGGTTGTGCAGCCAGAGCTGGTTGTGGGGTTGTGCATTCACGAGGCCAGGGTAGCACAGTTGTACATGGGCCCAGGGTTGCTGTGGAGCCAGAGCTGGTTGTGAGGCATGGTTGTGGAGCCAGGGCTGGTTGTGGGGTCATGCGTGCATGAGGTCAGAGCTGCATGGTTGTGCATGCATGGGTCCAGGATTGGTTCTGAGGGTAGGGCTGTTTGTGGATGGGGACAGGATTGGTTGTGCATGGTGTCAGGGCTGGTTGTGCATGGGGTCAGGGCCTGTATGTGAGACCATGCAAGCATGCATGGACATAAGAACCTTTCATTTTCTAAAATGCCAGTGTCTGTTGTATAAAACAGTCCGTGCACAACTATAACGTAGTACTATACTGATTAACCATTTTGACCTAGTTGCTAGATGTCATACACGAACTGTTAACTTTAAAACGTATAACAGAGCCACTTCGAAAACACAAAAAAGTATCAAGTTCATTCCATGTACAGTACAAAGTTATGCGCTGTTGGAGCCAGAAAACTTCCTCAGTTTGTACACAAGCCAATGAGTAATGACGTACCGCTAAAAGTGTATATGTTTTAAGTCGCATAGTGTTCGAGTGGCTTAAGCTACGATCATGCTACTTGTGGTGTCGGATAGAGTTCAAGTTTTATAACCATAAAACAGCGTCATATATACTACCAAGTGTTGTGTTAAAAAAGAGTAGCGCACATTCCAACGTTGTTCGATTACAATATTTCGTTGCTAAGCACACGCAGCCATTTCAATATTTCTGGGCGTAGATCTTTTTGACCCACGTTTCAATGTATTGAAACAGTAGTGTACACTAGTCAACAGGAAGTCCTACAACTGTTCTACAATCCTATATCATGCTAGCTGAGCGGCGACTCTGGGAGGGTTGGATCTTCTGCTGCTAACAACTGGCTCCATCCTGTGACTACTGGAAGTAGTAGTCTCTGGTTCCCTCTCAGTATCAGACACCTGAGGTGCACCTTCCAAAGGATGGAGGTGTTGAATGGGTCGACGTAGTACTGCGGACTTGGAACCTGACATAACTCGCAGGGACACTCCCCTCGCTGCTCCATCTGCGCTCTCTAACAGTGTCTCCACCTTACACATTTTCCAAATAGTTCAGGGTCGGTCTGTATCATAGATGAGAACAACATCTCCAACTGCAACCTTGCTCGGCGGCTTCCCTAACCTAGATCGTATGCATGACACTCCCTGAGTGCAGTAAGATACTCAGATCTGCCACGACATCTCCAGATGCTGTCAGTGTCACAGTATAAGCTAAATTGCTGCTGCTAAGCTTCAAACTTGCTGTATTTCGGCAGCTGCTCCTATATCATGCTCGCTTCACCCAACCCACTTGACTTATAATTGGTGCTGCATCTGCTGTGCACGTCACTGTCATTACCAACTAGAATTTACAACTTGTCACATACCACTGTCATCATACACATAGTTCAACCTACACAGAGCAGGGGCCAGCTACCAATAGCTAATTTTGACCTAATTTTGAGGTGATGGACCCACACCACCTCAACGGAAAAAATCTCACATAGTGAGGAAAAAACCATGTTAACACTGCTCTGCCCAAAAAACAGCATAATAGAACACAGTGCATTTTGCAACAGGAGCACTTGATTCCTTGCATGTGGCTGTTCTGCCTCATCTCTCAGTACCTGGCTGCCACATTCTTGTACCTCTCTGACTTGGAGCCTGTGTGTGTTAAGACATCACGCCGCTACCATTGTCGGCTTTGGAGAGGGGGGAGGGGGGTGGATGAGTTGCCACAACAGTAACCGTGCAGAAGACGCCTAGAATGCTTACATGCACACAAAGACCATCTCTTATACAACCAGACCACATGGTCACTTTGCGCACACAAATCCAACACTCATCAACAGCTTGCCATGAGGCCTCTACCACCCCTTGACCTTGCATCAGTATACCAGCATATCAACACCCATCAACACAAGACCTCCACAGACATTGCACTGTTGGCTACACTCAAACTGCATTCGTATAGGAGCATATTTTCTGTCTAATTCGTTCCTCAAACGACAGAAAAGTGTATCTTCTGCGACAGTTTGACCCAAATTCGTTCTGCGCTTGCTGAGTCACCCGCTACCAGATTGATCATCACATGTTGTGAAACACCCATGACCTTGGATTTCAGAAGGACAACGAACATCTGAACATAGGCTGTTACTCTGAAGAGCCGCCTGCGGGTGCTGAAGTCTTCACAGCGATGACTGAGTCAAACTGACAGAGTTCTTGTACCACCAAACTGTGTGTGTTCTGTGATGTTGGTCTGCTTCCAATCTTCAGCTCCATTGCGCTCGCTTCTGAACTGCAAGAATCAATTTCACTGGTTTCGTGCTCAGGTTCGCAGAGTCCAGGAGGTCGAGTCAGCCATGACTCAGGTATACATGTACCTAACTCTGAAAGGTCTGCTCCCCTTGATGGATGATCAGCTGGATTGACGTTTCCTGCACAGTGATACCAACATTTAACCGGTACTAGAGAACGGATCTCCCTTACTCGGTTTTCCACGAATTGTTTCCATTCTTTATCGAAACCCCTTATCCAGTAGAGTGTGATCTTGGAGTCTGTAAAACACAGTGGTTCCCCCAATGGTTGTTCTGGTCCCAGTGCACTTGCGACACTTGAGAGGAGTCTGGCCAACAAGAGAGCAGCTAGAAGTTCTAGTCTCGGAATAGTTTGCACACTAAGAGGAGCCACTCGGGTTTTTGAAGCAACAAACCTGGTAACGCATCCCTCAGACGACACTATGTTCATATACACAACCGCTGCGTAGGCCCTGCATTGCAGAATCCAACAAGGCTGCATGACAGAGGTTCACCCATACCCTTGAAATAGCATCTTGGTATGCGTAGAAGTAGAGGCTCTCTCATCTGCAGTATCAAGCCCTTCCATCTCTTCAGCAGATCTCCTTCCAAGTCGTTGTCCCAGTTCAGCTTAGCCACACAGATGTCCTGAAACAGCAGCTTGAAACATACTGTCAAAGGTGACAGAAACCCCATAGACTCTTGCCGAAAGTCCAATGACATTCCGTTTTGTGGGTTTCAGCTCGGATGCGGCCTGGTAGAGGTTACTGAGATCACATATGAGTGTATCGTCCATTGGCTTCCACTTCACTCCATGCACCTTGTTATATTCTGGATGATCCGACCTTTCCCCCAAGGTATTCTTTGTGTAAGATTCATCCTCACATGCTACTGACACCCTGCCGGGTACTTGTGCCTGGTGTTGTTGAGGTGAACACGAGTCTGAAGATTCAAAAAGTTGGATACGAACTTTCGAAGCGTAAATCCTGCCTTGTCTAAGCTTTCGTGAACAGTTCCAATGCTTCATCTTCAGTCTTAGCCCCAAAGATGAGGTCATCCACATAGATAGATCGATTGAATTTATCCACGAACAGTGTGTCTTCATCTCTGTACTTCTCAACGTGCCTTCTTATCATCGCATTAAGCAGAAAGGGACTGGCAGACACTCCAAATACCACCCGAGCGAAGCGCATGATGACCAATCTTGGAAGCTGTGCGTTGATGTCGTGGATCCATAGAAACCTCAGGGCGTCACGATCTTCCTTAGAAACAGATACCATGTCTCTATATCAGCGATCACAGCCATCCGGTGAATACTGAACCTCAGGAGTATGTCCATAATGTTTTGCCCAAAGGTAGGCCCTGCATATAGGCAATCATTGAGAGACGGCCCATTGCTCCTTGCGGACGCATCGTAAACAATGTGCAATTTGCTTGTCTGCTTGTCTTCTTTAATCACGGCATGATGAGGAAGATAATGTGTTATTCCCATTGATCCAATGTCAGAGGGATCGACCACATCAACTATGCCTTGTCTGATCTGTTCTTGAATAATCTCATCGTATTGTGTCAAGATGTGTTGTGTTTGCCAAAGTCTCTTCAGTAGATTGAATAGTAGTCTTCAGTAGATTGAATAGACATTTTTGGGTTAGGTCAAAGTTGTCTGGGAGCAAAACATGGGGTGATTTCCAGGGAAGCCGAACACAGTAACAACCATTGTTGAATGATATGCTTTCCATGAAGTTGTCGTAGACAGAAGTCTCGCATTCTTTAATCCCCAGTGTCTTGGGGTCCCAAAATGCTTGTAATCGATTTTCTAGATTCGCAATTTCTTGTTCAGCCGAACAAACAGATACATCCACCTTCATCATGTGAACAGTGCTCAAACAAGTCACGGTTGGTTCAAGGGTGAGACCTAGTACAGGACCAGATAGGACCCACCCATTACAGAGATATAGCTGTGCAAAGTAATTGCACATTTCTCGTTCATTTCTTGTTCATTTCCCGCCATTAACCTAGGTTCCTGCTACTCCGAGCACAGGGTACCCTTTGGAGCAGGGTACATGTGGGGAGTAGTGTGTTAGGGGTACCCTATGTAGCAGGGTACTTGTGGGGAGTAGTGTGTTAGGGGTACCCTATGTAGCAGGGTACATGTGGGGAGTAGTGTGTTAGGGGTACACTATGTAGCAGGGTACATGTGGGGAGTAGTGTGTTAGGGGTACCCTATGGAGCAGGGTACATGTGGGGAGTAGTGTGTTAGGGATACCCTATGGAGCAGGGTACATGTGAGGAGTGATTAGTCATGAACATTAACTATACATTAACTATACATTTCATCTCACACTACCCAGATCATTCTTCACATTAGACTGTCAGTACAGACACCTCTCATCCAAATCCCCAGTTGGCTATTTTGTGTATCCATAGTTCTGCTTTGAACAGCCAATATTTGAACTAAACACCCCCTCTGAGGTTATTTCTCATGAACCTGCACCAACACACTCCCATATATACTAGCACACATAACAGCGTGTACACCAAGCCACACATCAGGCTATACAACTCTTATGTATTGAGCCAAGTACTGGTACAGAGCAACTACCTTTCTCTGTGATTGAACATGTGATGTGTGTGTGTGCGTGTGCATGTGTGTGTGCGTGTGTGTGTATGTGTGTGAGTGTTTGTATGTGTGCTTGTATGTGTGTGCATATGTGTATGTGTGTGTGTGATTTCACTGTGGTGTCATCTTTTCCATAGGTTCCATTCCAAATTCATTCTGAGCAATGAACACACTCTTCACGATGCTATTTTAGTAACCACTAACTTGTACTTGTTATGTAGTTCTAATGACATCATTTGTACCTGAATTAGGCTGCTGCTAACGTTACACTTGTGTTTGCTGCTCTCATGCACTTGTCTGGAGATATATGTGAATTAGATAGATCTAGGATCCTGGTATATGAAATGATAACTCCCTTCCATATACCCCCCAGACTGGGAGTTGCCTGGGCAACACTCATCCTACACATGGTCACAGGTCACATCTCTCACCCTACACATGGTCACCAGGTCACACCCCTCACCCTACACATGGCCACCAGGTCACACCCCTCACCCTACACATGGTCACCAGGTCACATCCCTCATCCTACACATGGTCACCAGGTCACACCCCTCACCCTACACATGGTCACCAGGTCACACCCCTCTCCCTACACATGGTCACCAGGTCATACCCTCACCCTACACATGGTCACCAGGTCACATCCCTCACCTACACATGGTCACCAGTCACACCTCTCACCCTACACATGGTCACCAGGTCACATCCCTCACCTACACATGGTCACCAGTCACACCTCTCACCCTACACATGGTCACAGGTTACATCCCTCACCCTACACATGGTCACCTGGTCACATCCCTCGTCCTACACATGGTCACCTGGTCACATCCCTCACCCTACACACGGTCACCAGGTCACATCCCTCACCCTACACATGGTCACCAGGTCACACCCCTCACCCTACACATGGTCACCAGGTCACATCCCTCACCCTACACATGGTCACCAGGTCACATCCCTCACGGGTCATTCCATGTCCTGAAACAAATGAATCGGCACGTACCCCTCAGATTTGTGTGCAATTTTATCATATTTGCTTGACCTAATATGGATGTTACTTTAACGCATTTAATTTTTAATATCTCACGAGTGCTTCACGAATTAACACCGTCATGAATAATAAATTGTTTTCCACTTTGAAGACTCATAACTCCCTACTCACAGAACGTGTATGGCTATTGTTGGCATCAAATTGAATCTCTTAGTGTACAATCCAATATGTTTCTATGGGAGAAGCAAAAGGGTTAAAGAATAAACGTTAATACAGCACGATTTTCAATATTTAGGTCACTTGCAGGGTGATACTTCAGAATTTTGTTTTTGTATATGAAAACTGTTCATTGTCCTTACATTAAAAAAAAAAGTTTGAGTATCAGCTAGTTCTGGGAACTGCAGAGGGTTAAAGGGCAAGACGCCATTTTAAATTTCTTCAGTTGATTTTATCACTAATGAGAAGTAAGTGTTGTTTAGATACGTCTCAAGGGTATTACATAATACTGTCGTCAACTACCACTGTATGTGGAAGGGCGGCAGGGGTGCTACTGGTAGGCCTACGTCAGCTACGGCAGCTGGGACCTCTGGTAGTTGCTCAGGAGGCTCGGCAAGTGGTAGTGGTACCACAGGTTGTTCAACTAATGGCACCGGGGGTAGTGGAGCCGCGGGAGTTCAATTAGTGGCACCAGGGGTAGTGGTGCCACGGGTGTGATCCCCGGTACGCCGTCATCCGCCGTATGAACAGGTTGAGGGACCACCGCTTCTTGAGCCGGTTGAATAGGTCCCACCGCCGGCTCAGTTAAACCTCGTTGTCCCTTTTTACTTCCAATCAAAAGAAATGTTGAGCTGTAACCACTTATGACAATAATAACGAGCACGCTTACCTAAGCAACGATCCCATTAGAAGGCTTAGCGGTTTCCAATAAATGCGCAATTCGATGTACTAAAAATCATTTTTTAAAATTACCAACACCCTTTCTTACTGTTGTGGTAGTTGACGACAGTATTATGTAATACCCTTGAGACGTATCTAAACAACACTTACTTCTCATTAGTGATAAAATCAACAATGAAGAAATTTAAAATGGCGTCTTGCCCTTTAACCCTCTGCAGTTCCCAGAACTAGCTGATACTCAAACTTTTTATTTTTTTAAATGTAAGGACAATGAACAGTTTTCATATACAAAAACAAAATTCTGAAGTATCACCCTGCAAGGGACCTAAATATTGAAAACTGTGCTGTATAAACGTTTATTCTTTAACCCTTTCGCCTCTCCCACAAAAACATATTACAGTTGGATTGCACACTAAGAGAGCTTCAATTTGATGCCAACAATAGCCATACACGTTCTGTGAGTAGGGAGTTATGAGTCTTCAAAGTGGAAAACAATTTATTATTCATGACGGTGTTAATTCGTAAACCACTCGTGAGATTTTAAAAATTAATGCGTTAAAGTAACATCCATATTAGGTCAAGCAAATATGATAAATTGCACACAAATCTGAGAGGTATGTGCCGATTCATTTGTGTCAGGACATGGAATGACCCTCACCCTAAACATGGTCACCAGGTCTCATCCCTCACCCTACGCATGGTCACCAGGTCACATCCCTCACCCTACACATGGTCACAAGGTCACATCCCTCACCCTACACATGGTCACATGGTCACATCTCTCACACAACACTTGGTCATCAGGTCACACCCCTCACCTTACACATGGTCACCAGGTCACACCCCTCTCCTTACACATGGTCACCAGGTCACACCCCTCACCCTACACATGGTCACCAGGTCACATCCCTCACCCTACACATGGTCACAGGTTACATCCCTCATCCTACACATGATCACCAGGTCACATCCCTCACCCTACGCATGGTCACCCAGTCCTTCATGTCTGTGGAGGTTTCTGTAAATTTGTCCATCTGGCTCGCACCACACCTCCTTTGGCCTTTCATGTATTTGATGAGAATGTACGTAGGTGCTTTGCTGCACAATGTACTGCTGTGGACACATCTGATCGTGCCTGGCACCAGGCTAGGCTGAGCCTGAGTAGAGGTGGTCTGGGTCTGCGTTCCCTCACACAACACTCCCCTGCAGCATACATTGCCTTGCTTTTGTTCTTCAGGTTTTGGTTCCCGGTCTCAACGCCACCTTGCCTCAGCAATTAATTGTTCTGTACCACCTAAAGAGGCAATTAACTCAGAGGTACTTCTGTTGACTCCGGTCACCCAAAAGAGCCTTTCCTCCAAGCTGGACGATCATCTCTTCAAAGTTCTTCTGGACATATCCTCTGTTGCTGACTAGGCTCACCTCCTCCCCTCATGCTGCATCACAGCTATCAGTCACTCATTCAGAGGGTCTCGGTCTCCATCTTGACCCTTCCCAATTCCAGGTTGCCATTAAGTGGTGGCTTGGCCTGGACGTTTCCTATGGTTCTTGCTGCCCACTGCCCTGAGATTTCGCTAGACCCACTCGGCCATCACACCATTACCAGCAAAAGGGATGGTGATGTGGTCTCTTGCCACAACAAACTACGCGATGTCCTTGCAGAGTCCTGTTGGCGAGCTCATTTGGGTGTCCAGCTGGAAATGGGTAGCAATGTCACCCCCCAATCACAGCCACACCCGTCCTGCTGACCTTTTGGTTCCAAATTGGGTCCTGGGCAAGCCAGCACCTGTCAGTCATATCTCCGCTTAATCCCACAATTATTTTGGAAGCGAGTGTGACAACGGGAGCAGCTGCTCGGACCACTGAGCTGAGAAACTGTCTTGGGTCTTGGTGGGGGAATCATTTGGAGCTAGGATTTAATATTATTAATTCCACTTATGCATGTAATATCGGTTATTATTTATTCCAACAAGTAAATAAAAACATTCTCTACGAGAAAGTTGGTGGGATATAGGATTTGATTATGACAATGGTGGTGTAAAAAGCAAGGAAACAAGGTCTTATCAGAAGGGAAAATGTCATAGTCCTATATTTAGCACATTTCTAGGGCATGTGTTGTTTGTGTGCTAAATATAGGACTATGACATTTTCCCTTCTGATAAGACCTTGTTTCCTTGCTTTTTACACCACCAATGTCATAATCAAATCCTATATCCCACCAACTTTCTCGTAGAGAATGTTTTTATTTACTTGTTTTCTTAATTTTTTTTTCATATATTATATTAAAGCGAGTCCTCCAGCCGATTCTGAAGCTATTGGTGAAATTTTCATCGCTTAGAAATGTTCCTGTCCTGAGTTATGCGTTGCCAAGAAGAAGGAGAAGGAGAAGAAGAAGAATAAGAAGACGACCCGCCGCTTGTTCCGAGACTGGGTACGAGGACGGGCAGTACACTCTTGTTCTCAACAACCACGCGGTTCAGCGACATGAAACAAAAACGAAACTACTCATTTTTGACTTCTAGATCGATTGCTAAAACAAGCTACACGATCCGATCGTCGGGAGTGTTGTTACAGACGGGTCGCGTTTTTTTAATGACATTCATAGTCGGGGTCAAATCCTATATGGAAGTTTCTAACGAAACTTCCGATATCTATTAAAGGTACAGAATGATTGTAATATTACACTGCATCTAAATCTAAACCAGCACAACCCATGACAGATGCTGCATTCCTCTCTGCACCGCAACAGAAATTTTTTGGAACAGGTATGCCCTTGAGTGTGGTTCCTTAGATACATCTTTGATTTGGTGAGCCAAATCACATAGTATTGTCGAGGCAACTGGGCCAAAGACACCTGATGTCTCGATAGCAAAAGACCATATCATGGCAACACTTTTGTGAAATTGAAAATTGACCTGAGAGGAGTTGGTCCACACACAGACCCTCCAGCTAGCACACACACATAGATAATGTATCCGTAATTTATAATAAGAAAAAGACTGTACACCAAACACAAAAATTAGCAGTTAGGAGGGTAGGAGCTCCCTAGCCAGGATGGCTCTGGCAATGGACTGGATCAGGGCAATATTCAATCGCCCATAGATCTCAGCCGCCACTGATGACTTGGGGGAAGACTGGTGAATGGCCAGGTGAGATGCCAGCCTTGAAATGGTATCATAGGCCTCTTTGCCCCAATTTCCATATGTCACCACTGCCAATAGAATGCAGGACCAACCTAACTCCTGGCATTTGGGTCCATTGGAGTGTTGCTTACAGGTCTCTGCTGCAAGGGCTGCCGCCCCAGCTTGGTGACATGACTCACCTAAGATGGCTGGGCAGAGGGGTGATGTGATGGTGATGTCCAGTGCAGCAGGTATGCCTCTGTCCCATCTGGCAATAAGAATGTCAGCTGGTCTGGTGTGATCAAGGTCTCTGGTGAGGTCATGGCCTCTCTCTACACTAACACTCAGGTGGGCATGACGACAGAGGTCAAAGGTCTCATCCCGCAAGCGATTGTGGCGTATGACAACATCTCCCCCATGCCTGCAGGTCACAGCATGATGACCAAGAGGATCAAGGGTAGTATGGGAGAGTGGAGTGCACTGAGATGGCATTGCCACAGCAATTCAGGGCTTTGATTCCGGGCCCGTGACAGCACGCGATATCACCCGGAAGAGAGTGCTTCCCAATTTTGTGCGCCATGTGCTCTCGTGGACCGATTTCATACGAATGATTTCTCGGTCCCGGATGATAATTTTTATGCGCACGGGGTAATTCGGGATCTACATCGGGCGCGAACGTGCAATTTTGTACGAGGTCGAGGAACGAACCGTGTACCCGCAATTGATTATCGATCGTATGACGTAGCGGGTTAAATATTCTAGTTATATTATTATTAGTCTTACATGTAATTAATAGTAGTTAAGGTTCCAAAAAAATTAATTTGTTTCGAAGTTACAAAATAAAATACAATTTGAAAGTTGTCTTGATAGAGAACTGGGACAAAACCTTGTTCGTAGAAAAGAAGCAAAACAGAAACACCACTTTGATAAATACATGGCCTTACCTCACAACAGTTGACGGTGAAGCTGTAATATCTACAGAAACCTTTCTGAATAGTTTTGTGCTGTCAAAGTGAATACCCTTAGAACATACCGCCCTCTGTGCGGAAGGAAAAGGATAACAATAGTGACGTACCGTTACATCGCGTACCTTTTAGCGCTCTTGTTCAGCCACGATGTTGATCAAGGAATACACTTTTCAGCCATAATGCAGTACAGAACACAATTATTCTGTTCCCGACATTTTACCTTGGGAAAGCAAACAAGGTATCATACAAAACACGTATTTGACAGCTCACCTCGCTGTGCATAGCGTAGCTGGCTGTTCTTACTAACCAACAACCTGCCTGAATTGCTTCGCAGAACGTTATCCTTTTCCTGACAAGCAATGCTCTCGATTCAAAACGAGTGTAGGCTAATAAACTCACGTGGCTTTTGTTTGACGTTTTTGGTTTAAAATGGCACCGGTACCCGTTTGACTAACAGTGGAAGATGTAGTGTTCCACAGTGGTCATACGTCCTGAAAAACATTCTGTGAGCAACTTACTCAACGACGAGAGACGAAATAATTACCACGTGATTCAGGGCGCTGCCTAAAGCACATGCGTTTCATAAAATGTAACCACTCCCTGTCTGTTATACGGTAACATAGCAATCGCAGACCTTGCCTGCTGTGTAGTACGTGAGATACGCCAGCAAGACATGTCCATATGTAATGAGAGGTTGCGATGGCTAAGGTAACTTCCTCAGCTTTTGTATAGTTGATACAATAAGCAGACATCAGGTTCATTCTAGCTATAGATTGTTTACGTACCCGCCTCTTTATTATAAGAATCATCACGCAGCAGAACTTAAACAAAACATAGTCTCCAATTAATGCAACCTGAAGCATACCATTGTCCAGGATATAGATAAAATAATGCATTTCTTCATCAGAAAAAAAAGAACAAGTCAACAGTATGACAAACAATTCATACACATGATAGGTGAAACAGGATTATTGATGCATTTCCGGTGAGTGCTGCATAGTCACTTATCACTAGTAGACCATATGGGGTGAGGCCTCAGACCAAATGTGAAGCTTACTGGACAAACCTTGCGACACATAAATAAAATGCATAGAAACACAGGTAAATGTGTATTGGGTTATTAGGTGCAAACGACTTACCAGAACTAGCCACACCCTTCAGAATCACGTGACCCCAACAGGACCATTGGGGTGATGCCTCAGACAAATGTGAAGCTTACTGGGCAAACCTTGTGTCACATAAAGTAAAATGTACTGATACACATGTAAATGTGTATCGGGTTATTAGGGGCAAACGGCTTACCAGAACTAGCCACACCCTTCAGAATCACGTGACCCCAAGAGGACCATTGGGGTGATGCCTCAGACAAATGTGAAGTTTACTGGGCAAACCTTGCGTCACATAAAGTAAAATGCACTGATACACATGTCAATGTGAATTGGGTTATTAAGGGCAAACGGCTTACCAGAACTAGCCACACCCTTCAGAATCACGTGACCCCAACAGGACCATTGGGGTGATGCCTCAGACAAATGTGAAGTTTACTGGGCAAACCTTGCGTCACATAAAGTAAAATGCACTGATACACATGTCAATGTGAATTGGGTTATTAGGGGCAAATGGCTTACCAGAACTAGCCACACCTTTCAGAATCACGTGACCCCAAGAGGACCATTGGGATGATGCCTCAGACAAATGTGAAGCTTACTGCATGGGCAAACCTTGCGTCACATAAAGTAAAATGCACTGATACACGTGTCAATGTGTATTGGGTTATTAAGGGCAAACGGCTTACCAGAATTAGCCACACCCTTCAGAATCACGTGACCCCAAGAGGACCATTGGGGTGATGCCTCAGACAAATGTGAAGCTTATTGGGTAAACCTTGTGTCACATAAAGTAAAATGTACTGATACACATGTCAATGTGTATTGGGTTATTAGGGGCAAACGGCTTACCAGAACTAGCCACACCCTTCAGAATCACGTGACCCCAACAGGACCATTGGGGTGATGCCTCAGACAAATGTGAAGCTTACTGGGCAAACCATGCGTCACATAAAGTAAAATGCACTGATACACATGTCAATGTGTATTGGGTTATTAAGGGCAAACGGCTTACCAGAACTAGCCACACCCTTCAGAATCACGTGACCCCAAGAGGACCATTGGGGTGATGCCTCAGACAAATGTGAAGCTTACTGCATGGGCAAACCTTGCGTCACATAAAGTAAAATGTACTGATACACATGTCAATGTGTATTGGGTTATTCGGGGTAAACGGCTTACCAGAATTAGCCACACCCTTCAGAATCACGTGACCCCAAGAGGACCATTGGGGTGATGCCTCAGACAAATGTGAAGCTTACTGGGCAAACCTTGTGTCACATAAAGTAAAATGTACTGATACACATGGCAATGTGAATTGGGTTATTAGGGGCAAACGGCTTACCAGAACTAGCCACACCCTTCAGAATCACGTGACCCCAAGAGGACCATTGGGATGATGCCTCAGACAAATGTGAAGCTTACTGGGCAAACCTTGCGTCACATAAAGTAAAATGCACTGATACACGTGTCAATGTGTATTGGCCGTTATTAAGGGCAAACGGCTTACCAGAACTAGCCACACCCTTCAGAATCACGTGACCCCAACAGGACCATTGGGGTGATGCCCCAGACAAATGTGAAGCTCACTGGGCAAACCTTGCGTCACATAAAGTAAAATGTACTGATACACATGTCAATGTGTATTGGGTTATTCGGGGTAAACGGCTTACCAGAATTAGCCACACCCTTCAGAATCACGTGACCCCAAGAGGACCATTGGGGTGATGCCTCAGACAAATGTGAAGCTTACTGGGCAAACCTTGTGTCACATAAAGTAAAATGTACTGATACACATGGCATTGTGAATTGGGTTATTAGGGGCAAACGGCTTACCAGAACTAGCCACACCCTTCAGAATCACGTGACCCCAAGTAGACCATTGGGGTGATGCCTCAGACAAATGTGAAGCTTACTGGGCAAACCTTGTGTCACATAAAGTAAAATGTACTGATACACATGTCAATGTGTATCGGGTTATTAGGGGCAAACGGCTTACCAGAATTAGCCACACCCTTCAGAATCACGTGACCCCAACAGGACCTTTGGGGTGAGGCATCAGACAAATGTGAAGCATACTGCTTGGTCACCAGCCCCGGATCCACATAAAGTAAAATGTACAGATACACATGTAAGCAAGTGGTATAGAGACAAATCACACCAAGAGGAGGTAGCCACACCCCTGACAGTTAAAAGACCCTGTAGACCAAATTGGTGGGGCCTTCACACATATGAAAATAAACATATCCAATGTAATACTTGCACACAAACATACATGTGCGTGGATGCACACATTTACTCTTGCACTACTACAAACTCTGTGCCTATGACTTTACAACAGATTCTCACTTTCACAGGTGACTTTGGTCTTGGTCCTCAAGCGAGAGCTAGCCACAACCATCAGGTCTCCCTTATAAAATAGAACCAGGATTACATGTATGAATTGACTATAACATGCAGTTGAGATGCACATTGACATGTAAAGTAAATCACGAATCGGTACACATGAGCCCTGTACCATACCTAGTAGTACTAGTAGTATATACGATTGATCTACTATGGTATAACTGCGAGTTCACTGCTTGAATTGCGTGGCGTACGGCTTTGGGGGCCCGTTAATACGCGTACCCCTATGACACTGTCATACTTTCCATTATAACTTAAGCTTCACTTCCTACAGTGTAATAAATAACTATCAGTGGCGAATCCAGGATTTCAGCGAGGGGGGGGGGGGGGGGGGGGGGGGCTTAAGGTCAGGCCCGATACGAGATGGGGGGGGGGGGGGGGGGGGGGGGGGGTGGGGGTGCTGCCGGCTTCTGGTCTGATACGAAAAGTGGGAGGCATGATCGCATATCAGGAGGCCCGGGATATAGTAGAGTTCATGCGTACGGGTATCAATAGGCGTACAGCTATTATTATAAAACGCGGCCCGAAAAGTTATGAATTTATATATGGAAGGACCTATGGCCGAGGGGGGTGCTCAAGCACCCGGAGCACCCCCTGGATACGCCACTGACTATGTAGATTACAATATCATTAATCAGTACTCAAGATGTATGAGTTAGAAAATGGCGTAGGCCTACCGTAAACCAGGGTTGCCAACCCTCCCGGCTAAACCTTGAGTCTCCAGATTTTGAATTATATCTCCAGGTCTCAAGGGAGGCGGTCCGACTCTCAAGGTTTTCCCCCACTAATGCATGATGCGCTAGGCCTATATCTTATTCTAGCGATTTATAATAACATGCACTTTGCCGTAATCATATACGGTAGTATAGTGGTACCAGATTGCTGTAATTCCTCGTAACTTAACTATTGTCGATAAAATTATTAATGTTTTGTTCTCGATTATAGTACAAAAATATGGCAGAAAAACGCTCTACGTCTCCATCCGATTCAGAAACAAGCGATTGTGACTGTGAACGAGGAATCCAACCGGGTCCATCGAAAACACGCAAGATAAAGCACAAGACTAAATTTTCAAAAACATGGACATAGACCTGGCCCTTCATTGTTGGGGTACCTGGGGATATCTACGCCTTTTCGTGTACAGTCTGCTCTAGGAAAGTGTAATGTCAGTACCAGGGAGTACGTGATGTGAAAGATCACATAAGCTGTAAAAATCAACAAATACTGGCTTAAGGAATCACTGTTACAGCCTAAGCTTTCGTTTCCTTCTGTCGATCCACTTACGCAGAAGGTATATAGATGCTGTATAATAACTAAATACTCATTATAATGCTTTCCTCCTAAGGTTGTTTGAGCAGAAGGGAAGATGACAAACTTTTTAGTTCAGCATAACCAACCGTTATCCATTGCTGATGATCTGGGACCGCTGTTTCGTAATATTTTCACAGACAGCCAAATTGCTAAAGCATATGCAAGTGGCAGGACAAAAACCATCTGCATAATGCAATTGCTCCACACTTTACAAGTAAGCATTGTTGTACCGATTGTAAAAATGCAATTTCCATTTACTTTTTTTATAGCTTTACTTGTGGAAGCAAATTAAAATGTTTTTGTGTTTTGTTTTTTCTTGTGCATTTTTAGAAGTTCATTACTTGGCAATGGTATAAGTTATTTTCATTAGAGGATTGCATACAGTGTATTAATATAGGACTTACATCGTCAGTCCCCTCAATTTATGGATTGACCCGTATATAAAACTCCAGGTTTTATATTTTGGCAGGTTGGCAACCCTGCGTAAACAAGACTGCCCGCCCGGACCGGGATCCGAGTGTGATGCACAAGTAGTTTGTATGTTGAGCCAGACAGGTCTATACTATCGGGTGAGCGTTAAATACTGAATTCTAATACAAGTGAGCGTTAAATAGTGTATATGCATAACAATAGTATTGCAGAATTATACTGCACAGCAACGTCATTGTCTCCAGCATTAGGTGAATGGAAGGGAATAATGTTAAAAGAACTCCAATTCATCGTCCGATGAAGCCTCGTATAACGGAATAGGTCTCCTAGACAACACAAATGCAGGAAAACAAGTGTCATAATTATGGGTACAGTATCAGGTAAAGCACACCTTGTTTCAGGGCTAGTGGACACAAGTTCATCGGAGCTACTTCCAATTTCTTTGTGAGTGGATAACTCTATAATAGTAGTTATGACATCAAACATGCTCACTGCCAACATACTCACAACTTGCTACCTGTCCATGTTCTTTTTGCCACCAGCTCTGTACTACTCTTGCTGTACGTAAACTGAATACTTAAATTAAGGACAACATAATGAATACGTCTTACCACCTTTTAGTTTCAGCTATTACACTTGGTGCTGATCAAATAGGAAATTACATTTATGCATTATATTACTTCAAGGAAGAGTACTTACAATATCGTATCTGTCTGGGTTTGGTAGGATTTCGCAGTACTGGAGTTGATGGCAATTCTGGGCAGAGAACTTAGAAATTCTATAGCATGCTAGCAGTGCATTTACCATTCACAGGAGGTGTACGAATGATGGGTGATGGCGTTGATTGGGCTTCAGCTGTCAAATGAGATTCATGAATACAGTGTTGCTGTTGCTTACAGTTACCTGCATCAGCTTTGTCAACAGCCCACACTGAAGCATTCTTGGGAACTAATGATAGTGAAACTAGTCCTGCTACCCTCTCTTTCTGTTTAAATCCTGTATACTCCACGGTTTCTTTTTTAGCTGCTAAACGCTTGTCCAACTTATGGATCAATCTGTTTAACACTTTAAAATCAGATGCAAAGAAGTAGAAAATGCACTCAATCCCAACATGTACTTACAATTTGATCGCCACACAGGTTTGTGGGTGACTTTAACTTTCTTCAAGTCTTTTTCATAATCACTCTCATCCGTCATCATATAACTTGGATCTATTTCAGCCCACTTTTTCCTTTCCTGTTCATGCTTCAGAACTGTTTGTCGTTTCAGATAAAGCTGATAAATGGAATACATTGTGTATGTGCAAGTAACCCATAATGTGTGCAGAAAAAAATTCAATAACCTTCTTTTGAGAACGCCGTTTTGTACTGTTCTTCTGGTTTGCTGCAGCCTTTTCTTCTCGACTCTGATGTGAATCAATAAACTGACGGCGCCTAGATTCATAGTAACGATACACTGCTCCTGCAGGGATGTTAAACATATGACTAAGCCAACATAAACTTCATAGTCATTGTGTGAAATTCACTATACTCTTGCATTTTGCCTGATTTTGTCAATTGGCCCAATAACCAGTCCGTTACTTGCTGATTATGACTGCTTCTGTATCTATTAAAAATAGCTCTCACAATGTGTTCATTACAACCCATGATGTAACTGAAGATACGCAATACCTTTCATCAACTTTAAACTGCTGTTTATCAGAGAGGCTTGCATAGATAGACTTGACTGCCGTCTAAATGACAGACGGACAAATTATGACAGTTCAGTGCATCATTTTTATACTTCATACATTTTTTTTTCAACTCACACTTAGGACTGATGGAATCCTATTTCTTGACAAACCATAGGTAGTAGCAGGGCTAAGTGTTGCTGGTGATGGCGCTTTTTTTGTTTTTAATTCTCCTATCTCCTTAGACATCACTTCCATCTGTTGCACAACTCCTTTGATAGAATCTGCATTCCCTTGCACTGCCTCAGTGAGCCTTTCCAATTTGATATCTATGTCCGATTTTGAGAACTGCGGGATATGCTTCGGCCGTCCATAGAATCCGTAGACTTCCATTGCCGTCTTTACGCACGTGCACAAATCAACCGCGCTTCTAGTGTATTTCAATTATACGGTAGTAAATTATTTCTTAAAAGCTAGCAAAGGGACGAGCGTTTATATGTAATATATTCAAATTGCATTGCATTGTTAGTGGCGTAGAAAGGTTGCGGGGGGGGGGGGGGGGGGGGGGGCAAACCTTTATGGCCGCCTGAGGACTGTGTGGGGAGGGCGGCACCCCCCGCACTACGAGGGGGCATCGGAAACCGCTGTAAGCTCTTGCATCGGAGTCTGCAACACCGCGCTTTTTTATTAAAACAATGCTAGAATCAGTTAAAATTCATTAAGTGCAGCTAAAAAATTTAGTATATGATATGCATGCAAACCTAACAAGTTAAACAGCTGTAGGCGCATCATGTATTAGGTAATGAAAGATAATAGCAATAGCCCTTCATTACAATAAAAATGCGATACATGTATATTCAACAGCTCACACAAAACTAATGGATGGAATTAGTACAGACACATTTTCCTTAGAGTCATCAAATTGCACTTCAAGGTTTGCATGAGCACAGATGCCTAGGATGCGCTGAATAGGAATAAAGCACGAAATTGATGGCTTTTCACACACTGTGGCTGACTGACCAAACCAGTGATGTTGACTATGTGGCTTAGCCCATTTCACCAACGCAAATAAGTGAGACTTCGAAGTGGTGCCAATTGAAATAGTGTGCTCAACAAAATACTGCACAACTTGGAAGAAGGTGCTATCATCCCCAGAAAGAACATGCAGGCCATCTGGTTGCTTTAAAGGCCAGCGTGCAAAAACGACAGAACCTTTATCAGTCCGTGCCATTATTGAATGCACAATATGCCCTGCAATAGATGCCCTGCTGGAAATATTGTACATGACTAACAATGAATTAAACTCTATATACAGGTGCCTATACGATTCTGTGAGTTTTTCAATCATGTCAGGTTGCATGTACTTTGTAATGATTGGTGGAAGAAGTTCCCCCACTGACTTTGTACATATACTGTAATCAAGTTTTGTTAAGTTTGACATTGGTGAGAATGCAAGTGCCCTTTGAAGAACAGCTGATGTTGTGCCCTGCAAGATTGAGCCTGTTGTACTTTTCTCTCTACACTTTACCAAGAACTTTTCATATTCATTTGATAAATGAAGAGTACTAGAATGCTGATGCATCAAAAATTTCTTCATAAACTGCATTTCTATATTGTTATTATTTGTAAAATAGTCACCAAGAAAAATAACTTCTTTCAGGTGCAGATGTAAGTGCAAGTTTATAGTGCAATGTTGAGCACCATATAAATTTTCAAATGATTTACAAAACTGTACTAAATATTCATCGGAAGCCATTACACTGCATTTTAAAATAGTGCGTTTAACTAGAATTGAACAAGCACGAACAAATAAGAGCCAGCTTTGAAAGTGATGTTTTGGTAGTTGGTCCTTAAGACATACAGCAGAATACACAGTAACCCAGTTCTTCCACTGGTCAGCAGTAAAGCCAGAAAAGCTTGATGCAATTTTTGATGGAAGCCTACCTATGCTTCTTGGTACATTTATTTTAGATGACATACTTGATATTTTGTTCAATTGTGCTTTTGACAGAATGTTCTGCTCTATCTATATGTTCATAATGTGCTTTGGTGTTCCCAACAGAATGTTATGCATAGGGTCTATCACATGCATTCGTACAATGTTAAAGTATGGTAGTTGCGTGAGAATGGAATATCGTACACCATGATCTGATACAACTTTCTTTTTCATTGTCTTTGTTGGTGCCTTTAAATACAGCTCTGAACAAGAATTGTAGTTATCTTTCGTACGGAGTTCCCATGAGTCTCTGTCATATTCAGAGTAATCCAATTTGTTGTCACATATACCAAACTGAAACTCTTTTAAGCATTTTGAACATCCATGTGCAGCACTGTGTCCAGCAAAACCACATACTTTTCTTGTTGCAGGAATGTCGCACATAACACAAATCAATGCTAAACGTATTTTAACAAATGACTGTGAGAGGTTGCTCCAGATCATGATACTTTCCCAAAATTCAAGTAGGTCTTGAACAAAAGGGCCTAGGTAAGAGTTCATTACGTTTTTTGGCTCAGAAGGGCCAGGAATTAAACCAAGTAAAATTACATTCTCCATCTTAAATCTCTCCTTCCTCAGCAAGTTGAAAATAACTAAGAATAGTACACCAATGGAATAGGTTACATGCTTATAGGGCTGGAACCAATCACATCCCAAACCCAATGCAAGATTGTTTGGAAGTGACAAGAACCCCTTTCCATCCAAGGTCTGAAGTTCTTCCCAAATTCTCCCATCGTATATGTCAGTTAATAATTCAGGATCACTATCTTTGTATGTGTTTCGCCACTGCTCACACTTTGACAAAAAATCAGGTCGATTTATTAGCAACCCAATAGCATCATTGAGATGCTGATAACAATATTGCTTTTTAGCTTCTAATGATGCCTTTGATTTGTGCCATTTAACAGCTCGTAATAGTTCATATCCACATGGTTTCCTATAATGAGCTTGTGGATGGTTTGGGTACTCCAAATGCTTACATGTGGCAGACATAACTTTACCACCTGGCTGGACAATGATGCAGACTTCTAAATTATATATTGAATTACATTTCGGACATATTACATAACGTTGAAATGATGGACATGTGAAACCAATGATTTTCTGAGCAGTTTTATGAGTTTTTGGACATCCCAATAAACTGGAAGATATGTGTGCTGTGCACGTTGTGACTAAATTGAAAAAGTACTGCAGGAATGCCAAAAGAACTGTAATAGCTGCATTTGATATCCCAAAACTCAGCTGCCATTCTGAAATGAACACTAGCAATATGCGAAGGGGAGACTTTGCGTCTTCAGAACTTAGCTTTCCTCTTGTTCTGCCATCCGAATTTGACTCATCCTATGCAAAGAATTTTAATTTTTAAATTTAGTACAATATCCAAAAGTTGCGCAAAACCTTTGAATTGGTAGAAGTTGTAAAACTCCAGAACTGAACATTGAAAAATTATGTTATTTAAATCAAACAACATACCAATGATTAAAAATAAAAGTTACTGCTCAGTTTAATTAACAATTAGCTTTGGAGTTGTATCATTTTATGCAACTTTTGGATCCCCCTGCACATTAAATGATCGTCTATGTGGTTAGTTATACGTATACAATGAACTGACTGCATTTAAATTATATGATATAGCATATAGAACCATGTGTGGTACTTTATGATACATTTTGTTATTTTGGTAAGGTTGACCAACTCATGCATGTTCAATAGTAGTATGAATTAGAACTTTTAACTTAAAAAACAAGTAGTGTCAAAAAACTATTTACTTAGTGCTGGTTTGCTGCTTTTTTGCATATGCAATATTAATACAGTCACAAATAAAAGGGTCAATATCTTTTTGGATTAATAGAGATGATGTACATTGTGATAATATGCATGTAAATAATGAAACCCTATGCATGCTAATGTAATTTTTGTAGCACAATTTTATCTGCATGTACCAGATGATAGCAAGCAATAATTATACCTCAGATTCTGAAGATTCACTACAGCTGGTGCTGTTCATAATTATGGAGTCCTCACTGTGTAAAGATTCTTCAATTGATGATGATTCAGAGGTGTTGGGCTCATTCACATCATCTACGCTCTTCTGTCCACATAATAAGCCTGTGCAATAAAAGTTACTTATGGCTATATGTATACATGAATTGGTATTGAGGGATTTACCATCCTCAGCATTGCTGTTTGTCGTGTATCTCACGGTGCATGGATCGATGTCGTATTTTGCAACATTCTAATGCTCAAAGTAAGTCGACTTACATACGTATTCACCACAATGATGGCATAAACGTCGTTTGCCACTCATTATTTACACGTACAGATCCTGGAAAAGAAGTATTCACTTGGAACAAAAATCTAAGCCTACTCACACGCATGCAGCATTTGAGTTCCATATGTGTATAGCGCACGTGCTACAGATCATTGCTGCAATTTGATAGATTATACACGTACTGTGACAGCTTAACCATATTTGTCGGACATTAAAGTCATGTTTTATGTATCCCTTGCATGCATGCCAGCAGCAATGAGCATGTGCTTTACGAGCACTGCAAGGAGGTCCCCCATGAATAATGATTATGGATGTAATTTATTATTCACTATATCGGTGTTCCGAATTCTAAAAAGTACAGCGCTTTCGCTCTACCTTGAATGCTGCACATACACCTCCCCAGTTCTACACGGAAACGCCACCTCATTAATTAGACCCGACCCCTCGCTGAATTCTTGGATCTATTATATTGCATGCAGTTACAGTCCATGCTCATAATTCTGGCGGAAAAACTTGCCGAGCTTGTAGTCAAATGACATGTATGATCACATACCTTTCAAATAACCGGCGAAGTAGACTCACAGTGATTATTGACAGCGTGTTTGAAGGTTTGGCAAATAAATTGAAATATTGACGGTTAATTAAAATTTAATAAGGCTGAGAATTCCCGTACTGAATTGGACGGTGGAGTTTCGAATTTGTCATGATCTCGATAGCCGTAAGCACACGTTTTGTTGTCTGCACGGATGCGTGACTGATTGCGGATTTTGCAATCACCCGCGTGCGGACGGCCGAATTGCTGTGTTGGGGAGAGAGACCTGGGAGTTAAAAGCCACTACTGCCTGCTGAAGATGGATACTGTCAGCACTGCCAAAGCCTGGGATGATAGGGATGCAATGAAGGCAGCAGCAGCATGTAGCAACATAGAGCAAAGGCCTAGACCACAAAATTTCAGTCCAAGCTGTGCCTGGCACCATGCCCCATTGGGAACCTCAATAGTAGTCGTGCAATCATTGGATTGTCCAAGGAATGCACAGCTACTATTGAAGTTCCCAATGGGGCATGGTGAGCCTGGCATCAGATGCTCTGAGGTCCCTTGACAAGCGACCTCAGAGCATCTGATGCCAGGCTCACATGCGCAACAGGGTAACTGCTACATGGAGATCCATGGCCGGCGGAGCCCAGCAGGCAACCCAGGCAATTACCTGGGTAGATGTTTGGGCTTAAAAATAAATAAACAAATAAATATAGGTGTAATTCGCTATATACGTACTGTAGCGAATGCGCTATGACCTTTGTACTTGTATCTGTATTATATAAGCACGTATGTGATTGCATTGATGATCCTTTTTGCCACACCTGTATCCGACGCTACATTGGTGTCAGAAGTGGGATGACGGAACCCAAACGTGAGAGGAGGCCTACTCGGTTTTCAGCGCGTCCGCCTCCTCGCTTCGCAACTGGGACCGACTTCAGTCTATGGATAAAGCGAGTGGAACTATATATTCAAGAAGCAGGCTTACCTGAAGAGAAGAAAGGAGCAGAGTTGGTTTCGCTGCTTGAAGACGAGCCCTTCAGGATTATAAGTCAGCTGGGATTGGTGAGCGAAACGGTTGAGTATGATGCGGTGAAAGCGTGCCTTGCGAGTCACTTTTCTCCTGACAGGGTGGAATTAGAGTGGCAGGCGAAGATGCACGTGGCGAGACAGAAAGCAGGTGAGTCTGTCCTCGAATTCGCCGGCAGGTTGCGTGTTCTGGCGGACAAAGGATATTCTTCATGGCCACCAGAGAGGCGCTTGGAGATTGCTCGTAACCAATTTATCCAGGGTATTCTTTCCTCTACCATCCAGCTCAAACTTCTCACAGATTCACCAGAGACGCTGGACGACGCGGTGAAACTGGCTTACAGGCTGCAGACAGCGGAGTTAGCCCAAGCGCATCTAAAAGCGGGAGCTACAATTGACGATACCCGAGGAGGCGGAAGTAGCTGTGCTATTGGAAGGAGTGATGGTCAGGTACACAAGCTTTCTCAACAGGTTGAGCGGTTGACTGAGCAATTGACCAAACTGAGGGCGGAACGTGAACCAGGAAAAAGAAATTGGCCTAAAAGGAAGCTGACTTGTTGGCATTGTGGTGAGACAGGGCATTTAAGACGGGATTGTCCAAGCAGAAGAGAAGGTGTACAGAGGAAGCCATCAAACAATAAGTCAGTGTAACATACATCAGCTGTTGCATGTACATTAACCATACAAGGGCATATAGAGGGATTCGGTGTCAGCATGTTAGTAGACACTGGTTCTTCAGTAACACTTATACATGAAGCAGTGTGGAATAAGGTGAAAATTAAGGTCAAAAGTTCACTCTCCCTATGCACTGTTCCAGTGATGGCTGTAAATGGTGAAGAGCTTAAGGTGGCTGGGGAGATTGATCTTCACTTGCAGATTGGCACACATCAAGGGAAGCACAAGGTTGTAGTAGTTGAACAAATGCTGCAGCAGTGCCTTCTGGGAACTGATTATTTGGAGAAGCAGAAATGCTTGATTGATCTAGGAAAAAGGACTTTGACGGTAGGCAAACCTGGTAATTGTGTTCCATTGTCTTTTGGTGCCCAGTCATCCACATGTCATGTTGTTATGGGTGAGAAGGTGGTGATTCCAGGTTATCATCAAGTCAGGCTGCCTGTTAGGGTAACTCCAACTGATGGTAGTGCTACAATTGGAATTTTTGAACCACATTCAGAGATGGCTGAAACACATGGTGTGTTGATTGCCCGATCAGTTTCACCTATCCAATCAGGTCAGATAGTTGTTCAGATACTTAACCCACTACCATTCCCAGCGACACTTCAAGCAGATGAAGCCATAGGCTGTTTTTGTTGTGGGGCACAGGTGGATGTTGTTAGCCTGGAACCAGTAGACACTGACACTGGTGTCACATGTTCAGCTCTCAAAACTCATTCGTCTGAGGAGGTTGCTAGGGCAATTGAATCCATGGTAACCCGGATAGAGGAGCTTTCATGTGCAGATCGAGGGAAATTGAAAAGGTTGTTGTGGGAGTTTTCTGATGTCATCTCTGTAGGCGAGAAGGACCTGGGACGAACGAATGTGCTGAAGCATAAAGTCAACACAGGAGAGGCCCCTCCCATCCATCAACAGGCTAGACGGATGCCCTACCATCAAAGAGAGACAGTAAAGAAAATGCTAGATGACATGCAGCAACAAGACGTGATTGAGGCAAGCAGTGGCCCATGGTCATCTCCCATTGTTCTAGCTAGGAAGAAGGATGGTACATTAAGATTTTGTGTAGACTTTCGCCGTATTAATGATGTGACCAAGAAAGAGGTCCACCCCTTACCTAGAATAGATGAGACTCTTGACATGCTGGGTGGAGCCAAATGGTTTTCTACCTTAGACCTGGCAAGTGGCTACTGGCAAGTGGAAATGGAGCCAGAACATAAGGAGAAGACAGCTTTCAGTACACCTTTTGGGACTTACCAGTTCAAGGTTAATGCCATTCGGGCTTTCTAATGCACCCAGTACCTTTCAAAAGCTTATGGAAATGGTTCTAGCTGGACTCCATTGGACGACGTGTTTAGTTTACCTTGATGATATTGTCATTTTTAGCACAACAGTTGAACAGCATCTGAGCAGACTTAGAGATGTTCTGGCAAGGCTCAAGAAGGCAGGGTTGAAACTAAAACCAAGCAAGTGCTATATTTTGAAGAAATGTGTGCATTACCTGGGTTACATAGTGTCAGCAGATGGTGTGAAAGTGGATGATGATAAAATTAAGTGCATTGTGGAATGGCCTACCCCAGTGAACCTTGAGGAACTGAGACGTTTTTTGGGAATTGCCTCATACTACCGCAAGTTTATAAAAGGGTTTGCACACATTGCTGCTCCTCTGCATGCATTGACTGAGACGTTGAAACCATGGGAGTGGACTGGGTTGTGCGATGAGGCATTTGTGCAGCTAAAGACAAAACTTAGTTCTCCTCCTATTCTCTCTTTTCCACAGTTCAATATGCCGTTTACAGTTGATTGTGATGCAAGCTTGGAGGGTTTAGGAGCAGTTCTCTCTCAAGAGAATGACAGGTGTGTAGTCGCATATGCTAGTCGTGTACTTACTCAACAGGAACGGCAGTACTGTGCTACTCGGCGGGAAATGCTAGCCTTGATTTGGGCTATCCAATATTTCAAGCCCTACCTTTGGGGACGCCCTTTCAAAGTCCTCACAGACCACAGTGCACTCAAATGGCTGAAAAATTTCAAAGATCCACATGGGCAGGTGGCAAGATGGCTTGAAATTTTGTCAGAATACGACTTTGCAGTGGAACATCGCCCAGGCCTAAATCATGAAAATGCTGACTCCTTATCAAGGCTGTCTTGTAAGCAGTGTGGTGCAAGTCAAGACCAGGTGGAAAATCAATGCAGTCTTCAGGCAGCACTTGCACAAGCTACTGAATCAGACCTGGCACTGTGGCTTCCAATTCTGACACCAACAGATCAAGAAACTCTTCAGAACAACGATCCAGCTCTTTCCAAGGTCATGGTCTGGGTTGAGAGTAATTCTTTTCCAAAGTCATTTCCAAAAGATGGGGGGTATTGGTTGCAGACCCTTTGGGCTCAACAGTACTGCAAAATGGGGTTTTGTATAGGAGATGGGAGGATATCCCTGGTAAGGGGCTTAACAAATGTCTTCAGTTTGTCTTACCACAGGATCTGGTCCCTACTGTACTTGAACAGCTGCACAATGCACCATCTGGTAGTCACTTGGGTGTCTCAAAGACTGTAGAGAAAGTACGTCGTCGCTTCTACTGGCCAGGGCAACGACAAGACATAGAGAGATGGTGTGCTGCATGTGAAAGCTGTGCAACTCGTAAAGCACCGCCTACAAAACCAAGAGCAGCAATGCAAGCAGATCTTCCTTCGGGTCCATTTGAGCGTGTAGCAATGGATATCCTGGGCCCTCTACCAATCACCACGAGAGGTAATAAATATATCTTGGTAGTTGGGGATTATTTTACAAAATGGGTGGAATCATTTCCCTTGGCCAGCATTGAAGCTGAAAAAGTAGCAGAAGTTTTTTGTGCATCAATTTGTCTGTCGTTTTGGTACCCCAAATATCCTTCATACAGATCAAAGCCGAAATTTTGATTCTGCTCTTGTTAAAGCCATGTGCAAATTGTTGGGCATTAAGAAAACTAGAACTAAAGCTTACCATCCACAGTCTGATGGTTTAATAGAACGGTTTAACCGTACCTTGTTAAACCTTCTAAGTATAGCAGCTAGAGAGGATACATGCAATTGGGATTCATACATACCCTTGCTGATGTTTGCCTACCGTACAAGTGTGCAGGAATCTACAGGGTGCACACCATACCAGCTTGTTTTTGGGAGAGAAGTGAGGTTACCCATTGATGTCATGTTTGGCTTGCCCCCACATTATCCTCCTACAGAGATTAACAAGTATGCCATGGGTCTCAGGCTGCGCTTAGACAGGGCATATCGGCAAGTTAGAGAGTACATGGGGTTACAACAAAGAAGGCAAAAAGTGCATTATGACAAATTGTGCAATGGGGAGCCTTTCAAGATAGGTGACATGGTTTGGCTTCATTGTCCAGCAGTACCCAGAGGTAAATCCCCTAAGCTCCATTGTTATTGGCAAGGGCCTTACATCATACATAAGGTGCTCAGCGATATTCTTTATCAAATTCAACACAGGAACAACAAACGCAAGAATATGGTGGTGCACTTTAATAGACTTAAACCCTGTGTACAGTTGCCTCCTAATTTGTTATTGAATCAGACAGATGACCTACATGTAGCTGGACCTGGGGAAGAGCTACCGGTGGGGGAGGAGAATGGCGATATTGATGGGGACATTCCAGCAGAGGCCTCGGAAACTGATGATGAGATAAACAGCAACATCGACAGAGAGATTCCAGCTGAGACCTCAGAAAGTGATGATGATATTGAGACTGAGGAGCTGCCAGTGGATCAGGGTGATCACTTGCAAGGTGCCGAAGATGTGACACATGATGAAGATGTACAATTGCCAGAAGATGTTCCACCCAACCTCAGACGTTCGACAAGACACAGCCAGAGACCTGACAGATGGGGACAAAATATTTATGATCTATAGTCGCCCACTTCTTATGAGGAAGGGGGTAGTGTAGCGCATGCGCTATGACCTTTGTACTTGTATCTGTATTATATAAGCACGTATGTGATTGCATTGATGATCCTTTTGGCCACACCTGTATCCGACGCTACAGTACTATTAAACAACCTAGTTTCATGTATCAATTTTATATACTTAAAAAGCTTCCGTGCTTCACGCGGAAGGGGCACGTCCCCCTCCCGCTCCCTCCCCCTACCAGGGATTGGAAACGAATCACGTGCGCCATAGACTCCTGTACTTGCGTGCACGGGCAATGCTCAATAGTGCGATTCTCACACCTCTATATGTGTTGGAAGGGGTGGATTTTTGCAGGCAACGTTAGAAAATCAGCTTGTGTGCATCAGCCTCGGTGAGTTTGCTGTGGTTCAATATCAGCAAATGCGCAAAAGTACTTGTATTAAGTAAAGATAGTTATTTATTTACGAACAAGTCATCGTAAAGTACTTTTCTTGCGCGTGTACGTATGTACTTGTGGGACTACTGTTCACAAACGAATTCGAAGAGGGTATTTTGCTCGAACTTAGTAAATTGCACTATGCTACGAGTTGGATATGCGATAGTGTATATTTTGCGGATATGTGAAAAATACACATGATATACACATGTGTGCACGCAAGGTATACCCATTGGTATATTTTGCGGATAGAACCAGAATCGCATGTCGTATATTTTGCGTATTCTCAAATTATCACGTGCGCTGATGATGGGTTCTTAATTTGCGCCTTCCGCAAACCAATTGTGTACTTCTACCGCATACTTTGCTCCGTTACATCAGTTGGATACGTCTTCCGAATTTGTTCATTGTATACTAGCTTGTATCCATTTGTGTATGTATGATCATATTAATATAGCTTTATATAATTTCAATCAATAAATAAAAACCGCAATAGCCAAAACATATACAATGCGTTTTAAAAACGTCCAAGTCTCTCGAACCATCCAGGCATGAACAGTTGGAGAAGTGGAAGAGTGGAGTAGTGGTCCTTCACATCGCTGTTGTAGGGGTGGTGCTTCAAGTTGCTTCGAGCATCCAGAGCGTCAATCGATTCACTTAGCCTATCAGAGCGCTATGACGTCGATGGACCACCGCTGTCCTCTTCGAAGGCTTAACCGCCACCTTGCCTTTCTTCTTCTGTCAGCATACGACACCTTTTAGCAAAAGCTACAGTAGGAAAAGAGCATCACGCGACATAGATAGGACTTACGCTGTTGAGTTGAATAGCCTTCAATTACTCTTAGTTCGCTTGTACCTAGTAAAAATATGGTTGAAGATAGCATTATGAAGACTCTACCTTTAACTGTGGCGGCAATAGCGTGAAGGTCTTCATCGAACTCTGCTATACAAAGTCGTGATTGCGTAAGAAAAAAGCGCGCAATCTCTTACCCTTCATCACGCCGAACTGAAGTGCTGATGATCTTCCTAAACCTTTCTGACTTCTACAATTCTGACCTATATTTCAATGGGGGCTTCCACTATCTGCTTGCGATGCAATCCAGCTTCATCGATGTGTCTTAGTATATCAGCGACGACTTGCGGATGCAGCTATTCCATGGCCGGTGAACTTACCTGGAATCCAAGTTCACCAACACTGCGCTGTCCTGGCAATTTGCAAGGCGAGGCATCGTCAAAAAGTCTTGGCATAGTCATAATCATAACAAAATTTACGAACTATGATGTACTTTTGGACTAACCTGACTTCCGTCATCCAGTTCTTTCTGGTGTGGCTGCCTGATATCCCTACAACCTCGATCGCCATTTTACTAATATGCTCTGCGTGGTACAATACTTGGCGCCAAATTAATACTTGCAATTAATTTAATAAGTTAATAAACGTAGTCTACATTATGACCTATGTCTTTTCAAACTTCACCAGGTATATCACGTACGTTTCAGCTGGGGCATGTGATAAGCACTAATATTCACAGTAATCCACCTGGAACCTCTTCTGAGGAAACGCGTACCTAAACATTCTGGGTTTGCTTAGCTATTGTGTACAAGAAGCAGTATGATTAGCATGCATCGTGTTATTTGTGTTTTGAATGGTAAGACGCTCGGTAGCCTGTCGACACTGTGAAGTGTATTCCAGTGTCACGTAACGTCATTGAGCAGCTCAGCTTTCCTATGGTACAAGGTGGGGGCGTGGCATAATAACAAATACTTCTCTCGCCGTCTACATGTATATTAGTTCCGTCAGATCACTCCTCAAAATGCTTTCCATGCACCGTCCAATGTTTGTGAGCCAACGCAAGTACATGTATGTTGTATGCACCTGTACTAAGCTTGTACATGATCGACCCGCTAATAGTATAGGTAATAATAACTGAACAAACATTAATGTGCGTGCATTGCATATTATTACTATTTTCATGAATCCTACAACTACATCATATAGGATGCAAACCTTGAGGTGTTGCTGTAACTTTGCCGGCATTAATTCCAAATTCGTTACATGCAAAATTGAAAAGAATTGAATGCACGCGTGTTCTTGATCTTATATGATTCAATCCGATGTGCCATGCGAGAGAGCTGTGATAATCGTCACCCAAGTAGAAAGTCATTCAGAACTGTTGCCCCTATGTTTATGCATGCATATCACATGGTATAGGCATTGAAACATGCTTGGTTGGGATGTTAATCAGGCATTCAGGTCTTACTCCTGGGCACCCGAGCCCCCTTTACTTTTGAGAGAGCTGTGATTATCGTCACCCATGTAGAAAGCCATTCAGAACTGTTGCCCCTATGTTTATACATACCTATTACATGATATAGCCATTGAAACATGATTGGTTGGGATGTTCATGTCTTATTAACCTGAGCCCCCTTTACTTTTGAGAGAGCTATGATATATATGACTCAAGTAGGAAGTCATATAGAACTGTTGCCCCTGTGTTTCTTCATACTTACCACATAATATAGGCACTGCAACATGTTTGGTACAGCCCTTATTCCTGGGAACCAGAGCCCCCTTCCTTTTCTTTGTTAGCTGGCACCAGAACATGCATGAACTATGATCCTATCTGTACGTGCACTGGAGAGCAAAGTTCAGTCGTGCCGTCATGATGTATATGTTCGTTCAAATAGCACTTCATACCCACTTGGGAGAATCACTCGTGTTAAAACTGGTCATCAAATCACCCCAGGCAAGTTCCAAATCAATGAGTCATGATCCTCATAATTTAAAAGCAACATGTTACATGTACAAAGAAAAGCATCAGTAAATGTCCTTTAACTCTTTAAGGCCCTAAGTAGAGCTTGCTGCTGAGGACAACAGTTAGGCCGCCTGCAAAAATAAGATCCGGAATGCATGTGCGAGAGTAAGTGTACATGGGTGAATGGACACGTACATGTACATGTATAGACACACCTCTTCATAAAGCACACATGGACCATATATCTCATCATTAACTACACTCAAACACTAATACCTGATGAGGCCACGCCCGTAAAGGTCACACACCTCCCTGGAGGCCAGTATGTGTGTTACATCTGCTCAGTTTGAAGCTCACAGGATATGTAACACCACAGCTACTCTAAAGAATGCACAAGTCAATACCTCACTACACGCATGAAATATTAGCATTTATCCATTTACCTGATGAGGCCACGCCCATGAAGGTGACACGACTCCCAAGAGGCCAGTATGTGTGTTACACCTGCTCAGTTTGAAGCTCACAGGACATGTAACACCACAGCTACTCTAAAGAATGCACAAGTCAATACCTCACTACACGCATGAAATATTAGCATTTATCGGTTAACCTTATGAGGCCACGCCCATGAAGGTGACACGACTCCCAAGAGGCCAGTATGTGTGTTACACCTGCTCAGTTTGGAGCTCACAAGACATGTAACACCACAGCTACTCTAAAGAATGCACAAGTCAATACCTCACTACACGCCTGAAATATTAGCATTTATCCGTTTACCTGATGAGGCCACGCCCATGAAGGTGACAAACCTCCCAAGAGGCCAGTATGTGTGTTACACCAACTCAGTTTGAAGCTCACAAGACATGTAACACCACAGCTACTCTAAAGAATGCACAAGTCAATACCTCACTACACGCATTAAATATTAGCATTTATCGGTTAACCTTATGAGGCCACGCCCATGAAGGTGACACGACTCCCAAGAGGCGTGTATGTGTGTTACACCTGCTCAGTTTGAAGCTCACAAGACATGTAACACCACAGCTACTCTAAAGAATGCACAAGTCAATACCTCACTACACGCATGAAATATTAGCATTTATCCGTTTACCTGATGAGGCCACGCCCATGAAGGTGACACGCCTCCCAAGAGGCGTGTATGTGTGTTACACCTGCTCAGTTTGAAGCTCACAAGACATGTAACACCACAGCTACTCTAAAGAATGCACAAGTCAATACCTCACTACACGCATTAAATATTAGCATTTATCCGTTTACCTGATGAGGCCACGCCCATGAAGGTGACACGACTCCCAAGAGGCGTGTATGTGTGTTACACCTGCTCAGTTTGAAGCTCACAAGACATGTAACACCACAGCTACTCTAAAGAATGCACAAGTCAAAACCTCACTACACGCATGAAATATTAGCATTTATCCGTTTACCTGATGAGGCCACGCCCATGAAGGTGACACGACTCCCAAGAGGCGTGTATGTGTGTTACACCTGCTCAGTTTGAAGCTCACAAGACATGTAACACCACAGCTACTCTAAAGAATGCACAAGTCAATACCTCACTACACGCATTAAATATTAGCATTTATCGGTTAACCTTATGAGGCCACGCCCATGAAGGTGACACGACTCCCAAGAGGCCAGTATGTGTGTTACACCTGCTCAGTTTGAAGCTCACAAGACATGTAACACCACAGCTACTCTAAAGAATGCACAAGTCAATACCTCACTACACGCATGAAATATTAGCATTTATCCGTTTACCTGATGAGGCCACGCCCATGAAGGTGACAAACCTCCCAAGAGGCCAGTATATGTGTTACACCAGCTCAGTTTGAAGCCCACAAGACATGTAACACCACAGCTACTCTAAAGAATGCACAAGTCAATACCTCACTACACGCATTAAATATTAGCATTTATCCGTTTACCTGATGAGGCCACGCCCATGAAGGTGACACGACTCCCAAGAGGCGTGTATGTGTGTTACACCTGCTCAGTTTGAAGCTCACAAGACATGTAACACCACAGCTACTCTAAAGAATGCACAAGTCAATACCTCACTACACGCATTAAATATTAGCATTTATCCGTTTACCTGATGAGGCCACGCCCATGAAGGTGACACGACTCCCAAGAGGCGTGTATGTGTGTTACACCTGCTCAGTTTGAAGCTCACAAGACATGTAACACCACAGCTACTCTAAAGAATGCACAAGTCAATACCTCACTACACGCATTAAATATTAGCATTTATCCGTTTACCTGATGAGGCCACGCCCATGAAGGTGACACGACTCCCAAGAGGCGTGTATATGTGTTACACCTGCTCAGTTTGAAGCTCACAAGAAATGTAACACCACAGCTACTCTAAAGAATGCACAAGTCAATACCTCACTACAAGCATTAAATATTAGCATTTATCCGTTTACCTGATGAGGCCACGCCCATGAAGGTGACACGACTCCCAAGAGGCGTGTATGTGTGTTACACCTGCTCAGTTTGAAGCTCACAGGACATGTAACACCACAGCTACTCTAAAGAATGCACAAGTCAATACCTCACTACACGCATTAAATATTAGCATTTATCTGTTTACCTGATGATGCCACGCCCACGAAGGTGACAAACCTACCAAGAGGCCAGTATGTGTGTTACACCTGCTCAGTTTGAAGCTCACAGGACATGTAACACCACAGCTACTCTAAAGAATGCACAAGTCAATACCTCACTACACGCATTAAATATTAGCATTTATCTGTTTACCTGATGATGCCACGCCCACGAAGGTGACAAACCTACCAAGAGGCCAGTATGTGTGTTACACCTGCTCAGTTTGAAGCTCACAGGACATGTAACACCACAGCTACTCTAAAGAATGCACAAGTCAATACGTCACTACACGCATGAAATATTAGCATTTATCCGTTTACCTGATGAGGCCACGCCCATGAAGGTGACAAACCTCCCAAGAGGCCAGTATGTGTGTTACACCAGCTCAGTTTGAAGCTCACAAGACATGTAACACCACAGCTACTCTAAAGAATGCACAAGTCAATACCTCACTACACGCATTAAATATTAGCATTTATCGGTTAACCTTATGAGGCCACGCCCATGAAGGTGACACGACTCCCAAGAGGCCAGTATGTGTGTTACACCTGCTCAGTTTGAAGCTCACAAGACATGTAACACCACAGCTACTCTAAAGAATGCACAAGTCAATACCTCACTACAAGCATTAAATATTAGCATTTATCCGTTTACCTGATGAGGCCACGCCCATGAAGGTGACACGACTCCCAAGAGGCGTGTATGTGTGTTACACCTGCTCAGTTTGAAGCTCACAAGACATGTAACACCACAGCTACTCTAAAGAATGCACAAGTCAATACCTCACTACACGCATTAAATATTAGCATTTATCGGTTAACCTTATGAGGCCACGCCCATGAAGGTGACACGACTCCCAAGAGGCCAGTATGTGTGTTACACCTGCTCAGTTTGAAGCTCACAAGACATGTAACACCACAGCTACTCTAAAGAATGCACAAGTCAATACCTCACTACACGCATGAAATATTAGCATTTATCTGTTTACCTGATGAGGCCACGCCCATGAAGGTGACAAACCTCCCAAGAGGCCAGTATGTGTGTTACACCAGCTCAGTTTGAAGCTCACAAGACTTGTAACACCACAGCTACTCTAAAGAATGCACAAGTCAATACCTCACTACACGCATTAAATATTAGCATTTATCCGTTTACCTGATGAGGCCACGCCCATGAAGGTGACACGACTCCCAAGAGGCGTGTATGTGTGTTACACCTGCTCAGTTTGAAGCTCACAAGACATGTAACACCACAGCTACTCTAAAGAATGCACAAGTCAATACCTTACTACACGCATGAAATATTAGCATTTATCCGTTTACCTGATGAGGCCACGCCCATGAAGGTGACACGACTCCCAAGAGGCGTGTATGTGTGTTACACCTGCTCAGTTTGAAGCTCACAAGACATGTAACACCACAGCTACTCTAAAGAATGCACAAGTCAATACCTCACTACACGCATTAAATATTAGCATTTATCGGTTAACCTTATGAGGCCACGCCCATGAAGGTGACACGACTCCCAAGAGGCCAGTATGTGTGTTACACCTGCTCAGTTTGAAGCTCACAAGACATGTAACACCACAGCTACTCTAAAGAATGCACAAGTCAATACCTCACTACACGCATGAAATATTAGCATTTATCCGTTTACCTGATGAGGCCACGCCCATGAAGGTGACAAACCTCCCAAGAGGCGTGTATGTGTGTTACACCTGCTCAGTTTGAAGCTCACAAGACATGTAACACCACAGCTACTCTAAAGAATGCACAAGTCAATACCTCACTACACGCATTAAATATTAGCATTTATCCGTTTACCTGATGAGGCCACGCCCATGAAGGTGACACGACTCCCAAGAGGCGTGTATGTGTGTTACACCTGCTCAGTTTGAAGCTCACAAGACATGTAACACCACAGCTACTCTAAAGAATGCACAAGTCAATACCTTACTACACGCATTAAATATTAGCATTTGTCCGTTTACCTGATGAGGCCACGCCCATGAAGGTGACACGACTCCCAAGAGGCGTGTATGTGTGTTACACTGCTCAGTTTGAAGCTCACAAGACATGTAACACCACAGCTACTCTAAAGAATGCACAAGTCAATACCTCACTACAAGCATTAAATATTAGCATTTATCCGTTTACCTGATGAGGCCACGCCCATGAAGGTGACACGACTCCCAAGAGGCGTGTATGTGTGTTACACCTGCTCAGTTTGAAGCTCACAGGACATGTAACACCACAGCTACTCTAAAGAATGCACAAGTCAATACCTCACTACACGCATGAAATATTAGCATTTATCCGTTTACCTGATGAGGCCACGCCCATGAAGGTGACAAACCTCCCAAGAGGCGTGTATGTGTGTTACACCTGCTCAGTTTGAAGCTCACAAGACATGTAACACCACAGCTACTCTAAAGAATGCACAAGTCAATACCTCACTACACGCATTAAATATTAGCATTTATCCGTTTACCTG